>CP094637.1:11489017-11831151 GCA_023657505.1 Camelina hispida | reverse complement strand
GCAAACAGATGATGAAAACAACAAAGATAGAAGAAAGAAATAAAATTAGAGAAAACAGAAAAATGGAGACTAAAGTAAAGAGAAACAAGCAAACAGATGAAAACAAAGAAAGAAGATTAGAAATATACCAATTGAAAAAAGAAAATGGAGACTGAGGTAAAGAGAAACAAGCAAAGAGATAATGAAAACAAATAAAAGAAAGAAGAAAGAAATAAAATTAGAGAAAACAGAAAAATGGAGACTGAAGTAAAGAGAAACAAGCAAACAGATGATGAAAAACAAATAAAGAAAGAAGAAAGAAATAAAATTAGGGAAAACAGAAAATGGAGACTGAAGTAAAGAGAAACAAGCAAAGAGATGATAAAAACAAATAAAGAAAGAAGAAATAAATAAAATTAGAGAAAGCAGAAAAATGGGATAATTAAAAGTAAAAGGGAATGCAGATGATGAAACAAATACAAAAAGAAGAAGAAAGAAATTAAAAATGAGATGGAAAAAAGCATGAAAACGGGATATCTGAAGTAAAGAGAAAACAAGCAAAGAGATAATATAAACAATAAAGGCAAGAAGAAAGCAAATAAAGTAGAGAAAACAGAAAAAATGGATAGACTGAAGTAAAGAGAAACACAAACAGATGATGAAAACAAAAAGAAAAGAGTATAAGACCAGAAAATAGTAACTCAAAGAAAACAGAAAGTAAATGGAGACTGAAGTAATTAGAAAAGAAGCAAAGAGGATGATCAAAACAAGAAAGAAAGAAAAAAAAATAAATAAAATTAGAGAAAAGAAAATGGAGACTTAAAAGTAAAGAGAAACAAGCAAAGAGATGATGAAAACAAATAAAGAAAGAAGAAAGAAATAAAATTAGAGAAAAAAGAATAATGGAGATTGAAATAAAGAGAGACAAGCAAACAGATGATAAAAACAAATAAAGAAAGAAGAAAGAAATAAAATTAGAGAAAAAAGAAAAATGGAGATAGAAAGAGAAACAAGCAAACAGATGATGAAAACAAAATAAAGAAAAAAAAGAAAGAAATGAAAGAGAAACAGAAAAAATGGAGATTGAAGTAAAGAGAAACAAGCAAACAGATGATGAAAACAAATAAAGAAAGAAGAAAGAAATAAAATTAGAGAAAAAGAAAATGGAGACTGAAGTAAAGAGAAACAAGCAAACAGATGATGAAAACAAATAAAAAAGAAGAAAAAATAAAATTAGAGAAAGAAAAATGGAGATTGAAGTAAAGAGAAACAAGCAAACAGATGATGAAAACAAATAAAGAAAGAAGAAAGAAATTGAAGAAAAAAGAAAAATGAATTTAAAATAAAAGAGAAACAAGCAAACAGATGATGAAAACAAATAAAGAAAGAAGAAAGAAATAAAATTAGAGAAAAAAGAAAAATGGAGACTGAAGTAAAGAGAAACAAGCAAAACGATGAAGGAAACAAATAAAGAAAGAAGAAAGAAATAAAATTAGAGAAAATAGAAAAATGGAGACTCTAAGTAAAGAGAAACAAGCAAATGATGATGAAAACAAATAAAGAAAAAGAAAAAGAAATAAAATTAGAAAGCAGAAAAATGGATCTAAGTAAAGAGAAACAAGCAAACAGATGATGAAAACAAATAAAGAAAGAAGAAAGAAATAAAATTAGAAAAACAGAAAAATGGAGACTGAAGTAAAGAGAAACAAGCAAAGAGATGATGAAAACAAATAAAGAAAGAAGAAAGAAATAAAATTAGAGAAAACAGAAAAATGGAGACTAAAGTAAAGAGAAACAAGCAAACAGATGAGATGAAAACAAATAAAGAAAGAAGAAAGAAATAAAATTAGAGAAAACAGAAAAATGGAGACTGAAGTAAAGAGAAACAAGCAAACAGATGATGAAAACAAATAAAGAAAGAAGAAAGAAATAAAATTAGAGAAAACAGAAAATGGAGACTGAAGTAAAGAGAAACAAGCAAAAGATGATGAAAACAAATAAAGAAAGAAGAATGAAATAAAATTAAAGAAAAACAGAAAAATGGAGACTGAAGTAAAGAGAAACAAGCAAATAGATGATGAAAAAAATAAAGAAAGAAGAAATAAATAAAATTAGAGAAAGCAGAAAAATGGAGACTGAAGTAAAGAGAAACAAGCAAAAGATGATGAAAACAAATAAAGAAAGAAGAAAGAAATAAAATTAGAGAAAACAGAAAATGGAGACTGAAGTAAAGAGAAACAAGCAAAGAGATGATGAAAACAAATAAAGTAAGAAGAAAGAAATAAAGATAGAGAAAACAGAAAAATGGAGACTGTAGTAAAGAGAAACAAGCAAACAGATGACGAAAACAAATAAAGAAAGAAGAATGAAATAAAATTAAAGAAAACAGAAAAATGGAGACTGAAGTAAAGAGAAACAAGCAAATAAATGATGAAAAAAAAATAAAGAAAGAAGAAATAAATAAAATTAGAGAAAGCAGAAAAATGGAGACTGAAGTAAAGAGAAACAAGCAAACAGATGATGAAAACAAATAAAGAAAGAAGAAAGAAATAAAATTAGAGAAAACAGAAAAATGGAGACTGAAGTAAAGAGAAACAAGCAAAGAGATAATGAAAACAAATAAAGTAAGAAGAAAGAAATAAAGATAGAGAAAACAGAAAAATGGAGACTGTAGTAAAGAGAAACAAGCAAACAGATGACGAAAACAAATAAAGAAAGAAGAATGAAATAAAATTAAAGAAAACAGAAAAATGGAGACTGAAGTAAAGAGAAACAAGCAAATAAATGATGAAAAAAAAATAAAGAAAGAAGAAATAAATAAAATTAGAGAAAGCAGAAAAATGGAGACTGAAGTAAAGAGAAACAAGCAAACAGATGATGAAAACAAATAAAGAAAGAAGAAAGAAATAAAATTAGAGAAAACAGAAAAATGGAGACTGAAGTAAAGAGAAACAAGCAAAGAGATGATGAAAACAAATAAAGAAAGAAGAAAGAAATAAAATTAGAGAAAACAGAAAAATGGAGACTGAAGTAAAGAGAAACAAGCAAACAGATGACGAAAACAAATAAAGAAAGAAGAATGAAATAAAATTAAAGAAAACAGAAAAATGGAGACTGAAGTAAAGAGAAACAAGCAAATAAATGATGAAAAAAAAATAAAGAAAGAAGAAATAAATAAAATTAGAGAAAGCAGAAAAATGGAGACTGAAGTAAAGAGAAACAAGCAAACAGATGATGAAAACAAATAAAGAAAGAAGAAAGAAATAAAATTAGAGAAAACAGAAAAATGGAGACTGAAGTAAAGAGAAACAAGCAAACAGATGATGAAAACAAATAAAGATAGAAGAAAGAAATAAAATTAGAGAAAACAGAAAAAATGGAGACTGAAGTAAAGAAAAACAAGCAAACATATGACAAAACAAATAAAGAAAGAAGAATGAAATAAAATTAGAGAAAACAGAAAAATGGAGACTGAGGTAAAGAGAAACAAGCAAAGATATGATCAAAACAAATAAAGAAAGAAAAAATAAATAAAATTAGAGAAAAAAAGAAAATAGAAGAAAAAGAGAAACAAGCAAAGAGATGATGAAAACAAATAAAGAAAGAAGAAAGAAATAAAATTAGAGAAAAAAGAATAATGGAGATTGAAATAAAGAGAGACAAGCAAACAGATGATAAAAACAAATAAAGAAAGAAGAAAGAAATAATATTAGAGAAAAAAGAAAAATGGAGATAGAAGTAAAGAGAAACAAACAAACAGATGATGAAAACAAATAAAGAAAAAAGAAAGAAATAAAATTAGAGAATACAGAAAAATGGAGATTGAAGTAAAGAGAAACAAGCAAACAGATGACGAAAACAAATAAAGAAAAAAGAATGAAATAAAATTAGAGAAAACAGAAAAATGGAGACTGAAGTAAAGAGAAACAAGCAAACAGATGATGAAAACAAATAAAGAAAGAAGAAAGAAATAAAATTAGAGAAAACAGAAAAAATGGAGACTGGAGTAAAGAGAAACAAGCAAACATATGACAAACAAATAAAGAAAGAATGAAATAAAATTAGAGAAAACAGAAAAATGGAGATCAAGTAAAGAAAACAAGCAAAGAGATGATAAAAACAAATAAAGAAAGAAAAAGAAATAAAATTAGGAGAAAAAAATGGAGACTGAAGTAAAGAGAAACAAGCAAAGAGATGATGAAAACAAATAAAGAAAGAAGAAAGAAATAAAATTAGAGAAAAAGAAAAATAGAGACTGAAATAAAGAGAACAAAGCAAACAGATGATAAAAAGAAAAAAAAAAGAAGAAAAAATAAAATTAGAGAAAAAAGAAAAAATGGAGATGAAGAAAAGAGAAACAAACAAACAGATGATGAAATCAAAATAAAGAAAAAGAAAGAAATAAAATTAGAAAAACAGAAAATGGAGATTGAAGTAAAGAGAAACAAGCAAACAGATGATTAAACAAATAAAGAAAGAAAAAAGAAAATAAAATTAGAGAAAAAGAAAATGGAGACTGAAGTAAAGAGAAACAAACAAACAGATGAAAACAAATTAAAAAAAAAAAAGAAAAAAGAAAAATTAGAGAAAATAATAAATGGAGACTACTGAAGTAAAGAGATAACAAGCAAACAGATGAGATGAAAACAATAATGAAAGAAGAAAGAAAGAAATTAAAGAAAAAGAAAAATAGGGGACTAAAATAAAGAGAAACAAGCAAAGAGATGATGAAAATAAATAAAGAAAGAAGAAAGAAATAAAATTAGAGAAAAAAGAAAATGGAGACTGAATAAAGAGAAACAAGAAATGATGATAAAACAACAAATAAAGAATGAAGAAAGAAATAAAAATAGAGAAAAAGAAATGGAGACTGAAGTAAAGAGAAACAAGCAAAGAGATGAGAAAGAAATAAATAAAGAAAGAAGAAAAATAAAATTAAAGAGAAAAAGAAAAATGGAGACTAAGTAAAAGAGAAAAAAGCAAAGAGATGATGGAAATAAAACAAAAGAAGAAATAAAATTGAGAAAAAGAAAATGGAGACTAAAGTAAAGAGAAACAAGCAAACAGATGATGGAAATAAATAAAGAAAGAAGAAAGAAATAAAATTAGAGAAAATAGAAAAATGGAGACTAAAAAAAAAGAGAAACAAGCAAACAGATGATGAAAACAAATAAAGAAAAGAGAAAGAAATAAATTAGAGAAAGCAGAAATTGGAGACTAAGAAAGAGAAACAAGAAATGATGATGAAAACAAATAAAGAAAGAAGAAAGAAATAAAATTAGAGAAAACAGAAAAATGGAGACTGGTAAAGAGAAACAACAAAGAGATGATGAAAACAAATAAAGAAAAAAGAAAAAAATAAAATTAGAGAAAAAAAGAAAAATGGAGACTAAGTAAAGAGAAACAAGCAAAGAGATGATGGAAATAAATAGAAAGAAGAATGAAATAAAATTAGAGAAAACAGAAAAATGGAGACTCGAAGTAAAGAGAAACAAACAAAGAGATGATCAAAACAAATAAAGAAAGAAAAAGAAATAAAATTAGAGAAAAAGAAAAATGGAGACTAAAGAAAAAGAGAAAACACAAAGAGATGATGAAAACAAATAAAGAAAGAAGAATGAAATAAAATTAGAGAAAAAAGAAAAATGGAGACGGAATAAAGAGAGACAAGCAAAAAGATGATAAAAACAAATAAAGAAAGAAGAAAGAAATAAAATTAGAGAAAAGAAAAATGGAGATTGAAGTAAAGAGAAACAAGCAAGCAGATGATGAAAACAAATGAAGAAGAAGAAAGAAATAAAATTAGAGAAAAAGAAAAATGGTGACTGAAGTAAAGAGAAACAAGCAATGAATGATGAAAACAAATAAAGAAAGAAGAAAGAAATAAAATTAGAGAAAAAAAAGAAAAATGGAGACTTAAGTAAAGAGAAACAAGCAAAGAGATGATGGAAATAAATTAGAAAGAAGAAATAAATAAAATTAGAGAAAAAGAAAAATGGAGATTAAAGTAAAGAGAAACAAGCAAACAGATGATGAAAACAAATAAAGAAAGAAGAAAGAAATAAAATTAGAGAAAACAGAAAAATGGAGACTGATGTAAAGAGAAACAAGCAAACAGATGATGAAAACAAATAAATAAAGAAAAAAGAAATAAAATTAGATAAAACGGAAAAATGGAGATTGAAGTAAAGAGAAACAAGCAAACAGATGATGAAAACAAGTAAAGAAAGAAGAACAGAAAAAATGGAGACTGAAGTAAAGAGAAACTAGCAAACAGATGACGAAAACAAATAAAGAAAAAAAATGAAATAAAATTAGAGAAAACAGAAAAATGGAGACTGAAGTAAAGATAAACAAACATAGAGATGATGAAAACAAATAAAGAAAGAAGAAAGAAATAAAATTTGAGAAAAAAAAAATGGAGACTGAAGTAAAGAGAAACAAGCAAAAAGATGATGAAAACAAATAAAGAAAGAAGAAAGAAATAAAATTAGAGAAAAAAAGAAAAATGGAGACTGAAATAAAGAGAAACAAGCAGACAGATGATAAAAACAAATAAAGAATGAAGAAAGAAATAAAAATAGAGAAAAAAAAAATGGAGACTGAAGTAAAGAAAACAAGCAAAGAGATGATGAAAACAAATAAAGAAAGAAGAAAGAAATAAAATTAGAGAAAAAAAGAAAAATGGAGACTGAAGTAAAGAGAAACAAGCAAAGAGATGATGGAAATAAAACAAAGAAGAAAGAAATAAAAATTGAGAAAAAGAAAAATGGAGAGTAAAGTAAAGAGAAACAAGCAAACAGATGATAGAAATAAATAAAGAAAGAAGAAAGAAATAAAATTAGAGAAAATAGAAAAATGGAGACTAAAAAAAAAGAGAAACAAGCAAACAGATGATGAAAACAAATAAAGAAAAGAGAAAGAAATAAAATTAGAGAAAGCAGAAAATTGGAGACTGAAGTAAAGAGAAACAAGCAAACAGATGATGAAAACAAATAAAGAAAGAAGAAAGAAATAAAATTAGAGAAAATAGAAAAATGGAGACTGAAGTAAAGAGAAACAAGCAAAGAGATGATGAAAACAAATAAAGAAAGAAGAAAGAAATAAAATTAGAGAAAAAAAAAGAAAAATGGAGACTTAAGTAAAGAGAAACAAGCAAAGAGATGATGGAAATAAATTAGAAAGAAGAATGAAATAAAATTAGAGAAAACAGAAAAATGGAGACTGAGGTAAAGAGAAACAAGCAAAGAGATAATCAAAACAAATAAAGAAAGAAAAAAGAAATAAAATTAGAGAAAAAAAGAAAAATGGAGACTAAACTAAAGAGAAACAAGCAAAGAGATGATGAAAACAAATAAAGAAAGAAGAAAGAAATAAAATTAGAGAAAAAAGAAAAATGGAGATTGAAATAAAGAGAGACAAGCAAACAGATGATAAAAACTGAAACAACCCTTCCCGTTTTTTTTTTTTTATATACTTTAATTTACTAGTGGTCCCATACCCACTAACATCCTAACAACAATCAATAACCGCGGAATAAACAAATAAAACCAATTCCAATAAACCAAAGAATTCCAACAACAATAAACCAATACTCAATTGCAACATAATCCAAAAAGGAAAAATAACCAAAAGCTAACAACCTACAATGTTCCATTGACTTAATCTAGCAACCTAACAATAGCTAGACCACAATCAATCAAGCCTCTAGAACATCCTCCTCCTCATCGCCTTTGATCCCACGATCACACTTTTCCTTTACCTGCACACCACAAACAACAATTGAGATGCGTAAGTATTATCACAAATACTTAGTGAGGCCATCCTCCCATCTACTGGGTTATACACACAAGCAGATGAGACCCTCAAGTTCAAGCAAAACAAGCAACACACAATAATACATCAAACCAGGAAAACAAGTCTCGGATAGACTGGTATCGACCATGCCCAACGGTGTCGATCGATGCTTCAGAACAAGTGCCGACCGATGCTCCTCAAACGGTACCGATCGATGCTACACAACACTGGTGCCGACCGATGCTCCTCGAAAGTGGTATCGATCGATGCCTCCTCTGCAGACACGATCTGCGCGAACACGAACGACATTCCGAGTCCAAACCATCTCGAATCCATCCCAAACTCACCCAATTACCTCAGAAATCACTGGAAACACAAAGCAACGAACCCAAGCAACAAAACAACACAAACAACAAAGAAAACACACAAACAAGAGAGATCTCATGCTTAGATCAACCATGGTCAAGCACTCACCTTTTCTCAAGAAGATTCGAGCAGCAAGGACGAATTCAACACTCCTAGCACCCTTCCAACACGTTCCTAGCCTTGGATCTTCAATCCCACAGCAAGATCTCACCACGCCTGAAATCTCACAAACTCTCTCAAGAACCTTAGGAAACTGTTTCCTCTCTTTGTTTCTCTTGAAAACGGCGACACAACAACAAAACACGACCCTAGGTCGTTTTCTCCCTTTTAAGACACGAATTAGGGATTTCCCTGAACCAAACCGAACCAATTCGGCAATTAAATCAAACCGGTCGAACCCAGAAATTAGTGGTATCGATCGATGCCACAAGGGTGTCGATCGATACTCCTTCCAAAAACACAAAATCTGGTTCGCGGATGTTACAATTCTCCCCCACCAATATGGATTCGTCCCCGAATCCCGCAATACCGTCCATCTGCCAAGGACCCCGTGCCACCGTCAACACGGCCCGCACGTCCCCAGACCGGACTAAACACCATCAGTCAAGGTTCCCGTGCCACTGTCGCAACAGCCCGCACACCTCCGACTGACCCTCGAGGTCTCCCTCTAGCCAATATACTCGCATCATAACACTATTTGCTCACAACTCAGTGCTTCCCCGTCCGTGGTCGCAACCAACGAATCATGCCGGCTCGCTATCAGGCCAACCGCCTTAAGCTACGGCATCCAGGAAGTCACTCACACACACTCTCCCCGCTCTCGGGTCGCAACCCTCGAGACATACCGGCTCACTGCCGAGCCTCGGCTCACAGCTACGGTATCCAGGAGCCTCACATATCCCGCTCTCGGGTCGTCACCCTCAAGCGCGCTCTCGGATCGTCATCCGAAGCAACATACCACTCCCACTCTCTGGCCACAAAGTCCATCGAGCTATCGGTATCACGTGAGTTGGGCCCACACGGCCTAGAGCAAAACAAATACTGATGCCAACGAGTATCTCCCGGCTAGATCTACCTCAACATTTCCACAAAACTTTTCTAGAAAACTTTCTAATTCGAAACTTTCCTTTTGTGGAAACTTTTTATTTATGGAAACTTCCAAAATAGAAACCCGAGCTATTTCTCTTTTCCCATGACAATCACAGTCAACATAAAGAAAAATACTCATCTTATTAATCCCCAAATGTCACAATCGTTACAACTCAACGGAAATATAACAGGAAACAAAAATACAACAATGGAGCCATCAACCCGCATCCCGAGCACCACCTCATCTTGATACTCAGCCGCACAACCAACCACCCCTAAGCGACCAAATATCAAGAGAGATGGGCTGGAATACTCCGTACCCGCTCCAGCCACGGACTACAACTCGGACCCGGCTAGACAAGCTCAAGCGGTCTGCTTCTCAAACCACTTCTTAAACCTTGCCTTCATCCTCGCCTCGGGCTCCCAAGTCTGCTCCTCAACTCCGTCACAGTCCCACAGGACTCTCATCAAAGGAATCTTCTTCTTCCGAAGTTCCTTGACTCTCCTCTCGAGCACCCTCAATGGTCTCGCCTCCAAAGTCATGTTAGGCTGAAGATCCTCAGAATCTTAGCCAACAACTGATCACCCTCGTGAAGACACTTCCTCAGCATCGACACATGAAATACCTTGTGGAACGCACGCATAACCTCAGGCAACTCCAGCCTATATGCCACTGGTCCCACCCGCTCAACTACTCTGAACGGACCCATGTACCTCGGACTCAACTTAGTCTCTTCAATGACCTGTTCGGACCCCGCAACATGGCCATCTTGAGGTACACTCTATCACCAACCTGAAACTCAAGATCCTTTCTCCTCCTATCAGCATAACTCTTCTGCCGATCCTGAGCCTCCTTCATGTTCAGCCTCAAAACCCGAATCTTCTCCGAGGTCTCCTGAACAAAATCTGCGCCAAAAATGCTCCTCTCCCCCACCTGAGTCCAACACAACGGTGTACGAGACGGCCTCCCATACAAAGCCTCATAAGGAGCCATCCCAATACTAGCCTGGTAGCTGTTGTTATAAGCAAACTCCACCAAGCTCAAGTGATCTGCCCAATGACCACCCCAATCCAGCACACACATCCTCAACAAATCCTCCAAAATCTGGATCGTCCTCTCTGACTGACCGTCCGTCTGAGGATGATAGGCTGTACTCATATGCACCTTCGTGCCCATCTCTGCCTGAAACGCCCTCCAGAACACCGAAGTGAACTTGGAATCTCTATCAGACACAATACTAGCAGGCACACCATGCAATCTGACTATCTCCCTGACATACTTCTTGGCCAAAACCGCTGCTCCATCAGTTTTCTTGATGGCCAGAAAATGTGCAGACTTAGTCAAACGGTCCACAATGACCCAAATAGCATCAAACGTCCTCGACACAGGCAAACCTACCACGAAGTCCATCGTGATCAAATCCCACTTCCACTCAGGAATAGGCAAACTCTGCAATAAACCACCAGGAACCTGATGCTCTGCCTTCACCAGCTGACAAGTATCACACTTCGCCACCCAGTCGGCCACGTCCTTCTTCATCCCGACCCAGTGATAATACCGCTTGAGGTCACGGTACATCTTGGTCGCCCCTGGATGAATAGAGAACTTGCTCGAATGAGCCTCTCTCAGTATCTCCTGCCTCAAATCCTCACCCTTGGGCACACAGATCCGACCATGCACAAGGATAGTACCATTAGCAGAAACCTGATACTCTGCACCCGCAGCCTTAGAGGCATTCATCAGCCCCTCATCGCTCCCCTGAGCTAACCTCACTCTGCTCAACAGATCCGCTCTATCAGCTGCCTCCAAACCCAAAGGTTCCTGTGAGATAGCACACAAACTCAGTGCACTGATCTCACCTACCAATGCCTCCATATCCTGCTCCTGAGCCGAAGCCACCCTCTTCCGACTCAAGGCATCTGCAACCAAGTTAGCTTTACCAGGATGGTAAGCTATATCCAGATCATAATCTGCTACTAACTCCATCCAACGCCTCTGCCTCAAATTCAGCTCAGGCTGAGTAAAAATGTACTTCAGGCTCTTGTGATCTGTAAACACCTGCACCTTCCCACCATACAGATAGGATCTCCAAATCTTAAGAGCAAAGATCACTGCTGCCATCTCCAAATCATGAGTAGGATAATTAGCTTCATGCTTCCGCAACTGCCGCAGCATAAGCTATAACCTTCCCCTGCTGCATAAGTACACAACCCAACCCCACTCTAGAAGCATCTGTATACACAACATAAGGCTCGTCCTGCTCAGCAGTGCTAACACCGGCGTGGTAGTCAACATCTGCTTGAGACTTGCAAAACTTGCCTCACACTCTGGTGACCACACAAATGGGACATCCTTCCCTGTAAGCTTAGTCATCGGCTGAGCCATACTCGCAAAACCCCGAACAAACCTCCTGTAATAACCTGCTAACCCCAGGAAACTCCGAATCTCAGTGGCACTCTGCGGCCTCGGCCACTCCCTGATGGACTGAATCTTCTCTGGATCCACTGAAACTCCCTCAGCTGAAACAATGTGACCCAAGAACCCCATCTCACGCTGCCAGAAACTGCACTTGCTCAGCTTAGCAAACAGCTTCTGCTCCCGCAGCTTCTCCAACACTGCTCTCAGATGTGCTGCATGCTCCTCAGGACTCTTAGAATATACCAGGATGTCGTCGATGAAAATGATGACTGACACGTCCAGAAACTCCTGGAACACGCTGTTCATCAATCTCATAAACGCAGCTGGCGCGTTTGTCAACCCAAACGGCATCACCACAAACTCGTAGTGTCCATACCTCGTCCTGAAGGCTGTCTTCCTCACATCTGCCTCATGAATAGGAATCTGATGATATCCTGATGCCAAATCGATCTTGGAGAACCAAGTAGCACCCCTCAACTGATCCAACAACTCATCAATCCTCGGGAGAGGGTACTTGTTCTTCACAGTAACTCGGTTCAAACCCCGATAGTCAATACACAACCGAAAGCTACCATCCTTCTTCTTAACAAACAGCACCGGAGCTCCCCACGGTGAACAACTAGGACGGATAAAACCCTTGCCCAACAAATCCTCCAGCTGCTTCTTCAGCTCTGCCATCTCTGCTGGAGCCATCCTGTAAGGAGCCTTGGATAACGGCATCGTTCCCGGTTCCAGCTCAATAGTAAAAGGATCCGACCGAGATGGTGGTAATCCCTGCAATGACTGGAACACATCCTCAAAGTCCTCCACAACCGGAATACCGCTAACCGTAGACTTCCCCACTGACTCTGGCATAGATATAGTAACCAGATAAGCCTCACGGCCCTTCTCGATCATCTTCCCGCCTGAACGGCTGAGATCACGAGACTCCCGAAGTCGGTCTAATACCCTGAAAAACCAACTTCCCTCCTGGACGCTCAAACTCCACTCTACCCCGATAGCAGTCCAAATGCACCTTATACCGATGCAACCAATCCATACCAAGAATGACATCATATAACTCTACTGGACTGATAAGCAAATCCGCTGGCCATAACTCCCCTGCGATCTGAATATCAACTCCTCCAGCTCGTCCAATAACCCTCAGGAACTTGCCTCCCGCAACTCTGACAACTCCTGAACGCTCTCCAGGATCCCCTCTGATCCCCGCACTCTCGGCACACTCCGGAGTAATGAAGCTATGAGAAGCTCCAGAATCAAACATAACATGGGACTTAAACCCGCCCACCAACAAGGTCCCTACACAAACCCTATGTGTTGAGAACCTAACACTTGACCACAAACAACACAAAAAAATAATTGAACTATTGAATTAACCAAGTTCGAATCTCATAAGTTATACCTGTGATCGCTCCTGCACTAGTGCCACCGGGCTCCTGAGTCGAGTACACCTGAGACGTCGGCTCGATCCAACCCACCGGCTGCACACCGTGCTGCACAACCTGCTGCATCCCTGGCTGAGCTCCAGCCTGCAACACTGCTACTGTCCTCTGCTGCAACTTGGGACAACGAGGCTTGATGTGCCCCGTCTCTCTGCAATAGTAACACACCCTAGTATCTGCCCGCGGCTCCGTCACCGCCCGCTGCTCAGTCACTGCCCGCTGCTCACCTCTCTGTGGACAGCTGGTCAACTTGTGGTCTCTGCTACCACAACCAAAGCATCTCGCACCTCCCTGCCTCGATCTCTGCATAGCATCGAACTTCCGCTTCTGCCCTTGCGCAGGCTTGCCGCCCTTGCTAGGAACAGAAGACGGCTGAGACTGCTGTGGCTGCACTGAAGAACTGACCACAACCACCTGTGACCTCAAGTCATCCTCTATCCCAGCTGCAACCTCAACCAACTCTGCTCTCGTAGCATAGCTCCTCACTCTGCACCGAGTCCTCAAATCATCCCGCAGAGCCAACAAAACCTCCGCACCTGAGCCGACTCTGGCTCCCATGCCCTGCCTGCATACCCCACAAGCCGACTGAACTCTGCATCCAGCTCCCGCACTGTACGGTCTCCCTGAGTCAACCCCAAGAACCGTGCCTCCATGCGATCAAGAGCCTCCTGAGGAAAATACTTGGAGTTAAACTCCCTCACAAAATCTCCCCAAGTCATACCCTGCTGCACCCTCCGTGCTGTCACCGACCTCCACCACACACGTGCATCTCCTGACAAGTAAAACACTGCCAGATCCACTCTGTACCGGTCGGGACACCTAAGCGAAAGGAAAATATCCTCCATCCGCTCTCTCTACTCATCCGCTACACTCGGATCGGTACTCCCTGAGAAATACCCTGCTCCCACATGCCGCAGCTGCTCCATCATCCGCACATACTGTGCATCCACTACCTCGGTCCCCGGCTGCACACCTGCCTGCAAACCCGCTGCAGGCTGCACCACTGGAACCTGTCCACCACCCACCGGCGGCACTACTGGATCCTGCCCACCAACTACTGGCGGCACCACTGGATCCTGCCCACCAACCACTGGCGGCACCACTGGACCCTGCCCACCAACCACTGGCGGCACAGCTGCTGGAAGTCGCTGCAAAGCCTGAGCTACCTGAGCTAGCAAGTCAATCAAGACATCCTCCCTGCCCGGAGCACCTCCTGCTGCAACCCCCACACCCGGGGCAACACCGTGACCAACACCGTCACCCAAACCAGCCTGGTCTCCAGACACTATAGGATCAGCCTGTGACTCCGCTACCTCCTCACTGGCCATGCTCTGGGTCTCACTCTCACTGGCCACAGGAACCTGACCTCGTCCCCGACCACGACCACGACCACGTCCACGACCCCGACCACGACCACGACCACGCCCGCGACCAGCAGCAACCTCACCTCTAACCATCTGTATCAACCAAGAACAGAAGGCTAAGCAAACAATAATCTTATTACACAAAAACACAACTTACCGTGGAATCACAAAACAGGCTCGAAGAGGATGTTCTAGGACTTCATGCCACACACAATTGCCATTCACACAATCAATTATAGCATGTAATCCTAAACATCAACAGCAAAAGCACAATGAACCCTAGACCTAGAACCGAAAGGGCTCTGATACCAAAATGAAACAACCCTTCCCGTTTTTTTTTTTTTTTTATATACTTTAATTTACTAGTGGTCCCATACCCACTAACATCCTAACAAAAATCAATAACCGCGGAATAAACAAATAAAACCAATTCCAATAAACCAAAGAATTCCAACAACAATAAACCAATACTCAATTGCAACATAATCCAAAAAGGAAAAATAACCAAAAGCTAACAACCTACAATGTTCCATTGACTTAATCTAGCAACCTAACAATAGCTAGACCACAATCAATCAAGCCTCTAGAACATCCTCCTCCTCATCGCCTTTGATCCCACGATCACACTTTTCCTTTACCTGCACACCACAAACAACAATTGAGATGCGTAAGTATTATCACAAATACTTAGTGAGGCCATCCTCCCATCTACTGGGTTATACACACAAGCAGATGAGACCCTCAAGTTCAAGCAAAACAAGCAACACACAATAATACATCAAACCAGTAAAACAAGTCTCGGATAAGACTGGTATCGACCGATGCCCAACGGTGTCGATCGATGCTTCAAGAACAAGTGCCGACCGATGCTCCTCAAACGGTACCGATCGATGCTACACAACACTGGTGCCGACCGATGCTCCTCGAAAGTGGTATCGATCGATGCCTCCTCTGCAGACACGATCTGCGCGAACACGAACGACGAATTCCGAGTCCAAACCATCTCGAATCCATCCCAAACTCACCCAATTACCTCAGAAATCACTGGGAAACACAAAAGCAACGAACCCAAGCAACAAAACAACACAAACAACAAAGAAAACACACAAACAAGAGAGATCTCATGCTTAGATCAACCATGGTCAAGCACTCACCTTTTCTCAAGAAGATTCTGAGCAGCAAGGACGAATTCAACACTCCTAGCACCCTTCCAACACGTTCCTAGCCTTGGATCTTCAATCCCACAGCAAGATCTCACCAAAAACGCCTTGAAATCTCACAAACTCTCTCAAGAACCTTAGGAAACTGTTTCCTCTCTTTGTTTCTCTTGAAAACGGCGACACAACAACAAAACACGACCCTAGGTCGTTTTCTCCCTTTTAAGACACGAATTAGGGATTTCCCTGAACCAAACCGAACCAATTCGGCAATTAAATCAAACCGGTCGAACCCAGAAATTAGTGGTATCGATCGATGCCACAAGGGTGTCGATCGATACTCCTTCCAAAAACACAAAATCTGGTTCGCGGATGTTACAAAAACAAATAAAGAAAGAAGAAAGAAATAATATTAGAGAAAAAAGAAAAATGGAGATTGAAGTAAAGAGAAACAAGCAAACAGATGATGAAAACAAATAAAGAAAGAAGAAAGAAATAAAATTAGAGAAAAAAGAAAAATGGTGACTGAAGTAAAGAGAAACAAGCAAAGAGATGATGAAAACAAATAAAGAAAGAAGAAAGAAATAAAATTAGAGAAAAAAAAGAAAAATGGAGACTTAAGTAAAGAGAAACAAGCAAAGAGATGATGGAAATAAATTAGAAAGAAGAAATAAATAAAATTAGAGAAAAAGAAAAATGGAGATTAAAGTAAAGAGAAACTAGCAAACAGATGATGAAAACAAATAAAGAAAGAAGAAAGAAATAAAATTAGAGAAAACAGAAAAATGGAGACTGAAGTAAAGAGAAACAAGCAAACAGATGATGAAAACAAATAAAGAAATAAAAAAGAAATAAAATTAGATAAAACGGAAAAATGGAGATTGAAGTAAAGAGAAACAAGCAAACAGATGATGAAAACAAATAAAGAAAGAAGAACAGAAAAAATGGAGACTGAAGTAAAGAGAAACTAGCAAACAGATGACGAAAACAAATAAAGAAAGAAAAATAAAATAAAATTAGAGAAAACAGAAAAATGGAGACTGAAGTAAAGATAAACAAACATAGAGATGATGAAAACAAATAAAGAAAGAAGAAAGAAATAAAATTAGAGAAAAAAGAAAAATGGAGACTGAAGTAAAGAGAAAAAAAAAGCAAACAGATGATGGAAATTTATAAAGAAAGAAGAAAGAAATAAAATTAGAGAAAAAAAGAAAAGTGGAGACTGAAATAAAGAGAAACAAGCAAATAGATTATAAAAATAAATAAAGAAAGAAGAAAGAAATAAAACTAGAGAAAAAAGAAAATGAAGACTGAAGTAAAGAGAAACAAACAAACAGGTGATGAAAACAAATAAAGAAAAAAAAAATAGAGAAAACAGAAAAATGGAGATTAAAGTAAAGAAAAATAAGTAAACAGATTATAAAAACAAATAAAGAAAGAAGAAAGAAATAAAATTAGAGAAAAAAAAAAAATGGTGACTGAAGTAAAGAGAAACAAACAAACAGATGATGATTAATGTTCTCAAAAGTTGCAAAGTTTCGGTCCAACAATTGTGTTTCTTCGTTTAACCTCCAACTTTCTATGTTGGCACCCGTTAGTTTTCACACATTTTTGTTTTACACCTTTTTGTTTATATAAAGTTGTAGTGTTTTGATCCAATAATTGTGTTTCTTTGTCGTACCCCTTGATTTCAATGTTTGCACGTGTTAGTTTTTGCATCTTTTTGTTTCACACCTTTTTGTGTCACACGCCTTTATTTTCATATTTTTGCATCTTTTCGTCGTAACCCCATCTTCAAAAATCGCACCTATTAATTTTTTCACATTTTTTTCACCTCTCTATGTTTTACACCTTTATATTTTACACCTCTTTGTTTATTATATATAAGCTTTTATGAAATACAAAAACAAGTTTCGAATTTATTGTTTTCTAAATATTTTCAAAACTTACAAGTTAATAAATAAAATCATAGATTTATATGTTTATATATTATAGCAAACTCACTTTTAGGAATCAATTTAATTATAACGGATAAGATTATTTTTATTATCTCATCTAACTATTTAGATTTGTTAATGATCTTAAAAGTTGCAATATTTTGATCTGTAACATCTGCGAACCAATTTTTGTTGTTTTGGTGTGAGCATCGATCGATACCCTTGTGGCATCGATCGACACCACTATTTCTGGGTTCGTCGGGTTTGTTTTAATTCGCGATTTTGGTTTGGTTGGCATGGTTTAGTTATCTAAACCGAGTATATAAGTGGAGAAGCGACAAATTAAGGGTTTTAGGGTGTCTGGTCGCCGTTTACAGAGATAGAGAGAGAGGAGAGAGCCTATTGTGGTGTGAAGGAGATTAAAGGAGAAAGATCAGAATCGTTAGGGTTTGGGAGGAAACAGTTTCGGCATATCAAATCGTTCTCAAAGGTAATGAAATTTGGTAGATTTATTCCCAAGTCTTTCATCATCATTCGTCTTTTTACAGAAGTAGATTTGGATTTAAACTCGATGAGTTATTGGCAGTTTCGTGAGACACGTTTTCTCAGACGCGAGTTGGGACCATCGGAGATTGTAACTGAGATCGTGGTCTCGTGTGGTGCCTGATCGTGCTGAAATTTTGTGGGAAGCTTCGTGACATCTAGGTGTAGCTTTTCACCGGAACGATTTGATAGTTAACGGTTGGTTTTTATTTTAGGGATTCGTCTTTGAGACTGTTCTTTTCTGATGTTTCTGTCCAGTTTTGCTATCAGTCGTTTTTGGTTGTGTGGCTTGTTGTAGGGCGTTGCTGGGCTGTTTCAGACGTTAGGAGAGTCTCAATTGGTTGTATTCGTTGTTATAGTCAGTTGATAAGGTGAGTGCATGACCATGGCTTATCTAAGCCTGAGAATCTTTTGTTGTTCTTGCTTGATTGGTGGTGCTTTGTGGTGTTGTTCTTGCTTGATTGGTGGTATTAGTGGTGTTGTTATTGCTTGTGGTGGTTGTGTTATGGTTCTTATAGGTTCCTGAAGGTTTTGGGTGAGGTTGGAACGGATTGGAGATGATTGGAAACGGAGGTTCGTCGTTCGGATTCGTGCAGTTCGCGTCTGCGAAGGGAGTGTCGATCGACACCAGTTAGGTGTCAGTCGACACCATGTTTGGCCAGTGATGATCGACACCTCTCTGGTGTCGGTCGACACCAAGTTGCTTGTTTCGTGATTTTTCCTGGTTTGTTTGTGTTTGGTTGTCATTTGTTAGGCATTGGTTTCTCAGTTGCTTGTGTGTATAGCCCTGTAGATGGGAGGATTGCCTCACTAAGTATTTGTGATAATACTTACGCATCTCAATTGTTGTTTGTGGTGTGCAGGTTTGTGTTGTGGAATCATGGCAATGAGGAGGAGGATGATCTAGGGTCTCGTTTGTGTGATATTGGATTTGTTGGTTATGTTGTTGGAACCTTGGTTAGTGTTATGTTAGGTTGCCGGATAGAAAGGTTAGGAATGTTATTGTATTGATGATGTTGTTGGTTTTGTATTATTGGTATGTTTCCGTTGTGCTTAATGTTATTGCTGGTTTAATGTTGAGTTGTGGTTTGGGTTGGTTAATTAAGTAGTATGGGATGCTTAATTATATATTGTTTTTTTTTTAAAAAAAGGGGGTCGGGTTGTTTCATTTTGGTATCAGAGCCCTTACGGTTCTAGGATGGTTAAGTGAATGAGTTAGAGCGGTTTAAGAATTTAATTGGTGGAATTATTTTCCTGTTGATTGATACATGATGTTGTGTGAAGAAATTGATTATGAGTAGTTAGTAAATTTGTTTGCGGTATGGAGTCCTAGTATCATCCTCTTCGAGCCTTCACTGAGATTCCACGGTAAGATGTGTACTCTATGTGCGGTTTTTGAATTGTGTGCTTAGCCTTCTGTTCTGGGTAGTGCAGATGGCTAGAGAGGGTGCTGTTGGTCGCGGTCGTGGTCGTGGTCGTGGGCGTGGTCGTGGTCGTGGTCGGGGACGAGGTCAGGTTCCTGAGGCCAGTGTGAGTGTGACCCAGAGCATGGCCAGTGAGGAGGTAGCGGAGTCACAGGTTCATCCTAGTGTGTCTGGAGACCAGGCTGGTTTGGGTGACGGCAGGGCGGATGGGCCCGGTGTCGGTCACGGTGTTGCCCCGGGTGTGGGGGTTGCAGCAGGAGGTGCTCCAGGCAGGGAGGATGTCTTGATGGACTTGCTAGCTCAGGTTTTGCATCGACTTCCAGCAGTAGTGCCGCCAGTGGTTGGTGGGCAGGATCCAGTGGTGCCGCCAGTGGTTGGTGGGCAGGATCCAGTAGTGCCGCCCGTGGGTGGTGGGCAGGTTCCAGCGGTGCAGCCTGTGGCGGGTTTGCAGGCAGGTATGCAGCCGGGGACTGAGGTAGTGGATGCTCAGTATGTGCGGATGATGGAGCAGCTGCGGCATGTGGGAGCAGGGTATTTCTCAGGAAGTACCGATCCGAGTGTAGCGGATGAGTGGAGAGAGCGGATGGAGGATATTTTCCTTTTGCTTAAGTGTCTCGACCAGTACAGGGTGGATCTGGCAGTGTTTTACTTGTCAGGAGATGCACGTGTGTGGTGGAGGTCGGTGACAGCACGGAGGGTGCAGCGGGGTATGTCTTGGGGAGATTTTGTGAGGGAGTTTAACTCCAAGTATTTTCCTCAGGAGGCTCTTGATCGTATGGAGGCACGGTTCTTGGGGTTGAATCAGGGGGACCGTACAGTGCGGGAGCTGGATGTAGAGTTCAGTCGGCTTGTGGGGTATGCAGGCCGAGCATGGGAGCCAGAGTCGGCTCAGGTGCGGAGGTTTTTGTTGGCTCTGCGGGATGATTTGAGGACTCGGTGCAGAGTGAGGAGCTATGCTACGAGAGCGGAGCTGGTTGAGGTTGCAGCTGGGATAGAGGATGACTTGAGGTCACAGTTGGTGGTGGTCAGTTCAGCGGCTCAGACAGAGAAGACATTGGAGCAGGGCATTCCAAGCAAGGATAGGCAGTCGGAGCAAAGGCGTAAGAGGAGGCGGGAAGAGACGATAGTGGCAAACCAAGGTGGCCAGGGAGGTTTTGGGCGTGGGAGCATGGATCACGTGTCGGCAAGCGGGCCCAGGGGAGGTGATTCGCAGGAGTATCGTCGAGTGTGTTATCATTGCGGGGAGGAAGGGCATATCAGGCCTTTCTGTCCTAAGAGGAGGCAGATGATGGAGGTTGCAGCGCAGCCGAAGGGAGGACCGGGTGTCCATTCCGGCGCTTAGTTTTAGCTTTTGTTTTCTTTCGTTCATGATGTATTTTCATTTGGAGTTGTAAACGATTATTGCATTTGAGGTTCTAATAAAAGTTGGAGTTCTTTGGTTTTGGGATTGTGAAACCAGTGGAAAGGAAATAGCTCGGGAATTCTATAAATGGAAAGTTTCCATAAATAGAAGGTTGCTACAAATGGAAAGTTTCCATAAATAGAATGTCATTATAAATGGAAAGTTTTATAGGAGTCAGAGCTTTTCTATTTTTGAAAAGTGTATGGAAATACCTTGAGGGTAGGGTGTTCCAGGGTGACCGGGTGGTGGTCATGGTGGTGTTCGGGTTATGAGTTTTCGTGAAGGCGCAATGCTAAAAGAGGAAAGTTTCTAAAAGTAGAAGTTTCCAGAAATGGAAAGTGTTGAGGTAGATCTAGTCGGGAGATACTTGTTGACATCAGACTTGTTTGCTCAAGATTGTGTGGGCCCAACTCATGTGATACCGATAGCTCGATGGACTTTGTGGCCAGAGAGTGGGAGTGGTATGTTTGCTTCGGATGACGATCCGAGAGCGCGCTTTAGGGTGACTACCCAAGAGCGGGATATTTGAGACTCCCTGGATACCGTAGCTGTGAGCCGTGGCTCGGCAGTGAGCCGGTATGTCTCGAGGGTTGCGACCCGAGAGCGGGGGGAGTGGGCGTGTGAGACTCCCTGGATACCATAGCTGTAGGCTGTGGCTTGGCAGTGAGCCAGTATGACTCGAAGGTTGCGACCTGAGAGCGGGGGGAGTGTGTGTGTGTGAGTGACTTCCTGGATGCCGTAGTTTAAGGCGGTTGGCCTGATAGCGAGCCGGCATGATTTGTTGGTTGCGACCACGGACGGGGGAAGCACTGAGTTGTGAGCAAATAGTGTCTTTGATGTGAGTATATTGACTAGAGGGAGACCTCGTGGTTTCAGTCGGAGGTGTGTGGGCTGTTGCGACAGTTGCACGGGAAACCTTGGCTGACGGTGTTCAGTCTGGTCGGAGGACGTGCGGGCCGTGTTGACGGTGGCATGGAGGTCCTTGACGGATGGACGGTGTTGCGGGATTCGAGGACGAATCCTTATTGGTGGGGGAGAATTGTAACATCCGCGAACCAATTTTTGTTGTTTTGGTGTGAGCATCGATCGATACCCTTGTGGCATCGATCGACACCACTATTTCTGGGTTCGTCGGGTTTGTTTTAATTCGCGATTTTGGTTTGGTTGGCTTGGTTTAGTTATCTAAACCGAGTATATAAGTGGAGAAGCGACAAATTAAGGGTTTTAGGGTGTCTGGTCGCCGTTTACAAAGATAGAGAGAGAGGAGAGAGCCTATTGTGGTGTGAAGGAGATTAAAGGAGAAAGATCAGAATCGTTAGGGTTTGGGAGAAAACAGTTTCGGCATATCAAATCGTTCTCAAAGGTAATGAAATTTGGTAGGTTTATTCCCAAGTCTTTCATCGTCATTCGCCTTTTTACAGAAGTAGATTTGGGTTTAAACTCGATGAGTTATTGGCAGTTTCGTGAGACACGTTTTCTCAGACGCGAGTTGGGACCATCGGAGATTGTAACTGAGTTCGTGGTCTCGTGTGGTGCCTGATCGTGCTGAAATTTTGTGGGAAGCTTCGTGACATCTAGGGGTAGCTTTCACCGGAGCGATTTGATAGTTAACGGTTGGTTTTTATTTTAGGGATTCGTCTTTGAAACTGTTCTTTTCTGATGTTTCTGTCCAGTTTTGCTATAAGTCGTTTTTGGTTGTGTGGCTTGTTGTAGGGCGTTGCTGGGCTGTTTCAGACGTTAGGAGAGTCTAAATTGGTTGTATTCGTTGTTATAATCAGTTGATAAGGTGAGTGCATGACCATGGCTTATCTAAGCCTGAGAATCCTTTGTTGTTCTTGCTTGATTGGTGGTGCTTTGTGGTGTTGTTCTTGCTTGATTGGTGGTGTTAGTGGTGTTGTTCTTGCTTGTGGTGGTTGTGTTATGGTTCTTATAAGTTCCTGAAGGTTTTGGGTGAGGTTGGAACGGATTGGAGATGATTGGAAACGGAGGTTCGTCGTTCGGATTCGTGCAGTTCGCGTCTGCGAAGGGAGTGTCGATCGACACCAGTTAGGTGTCAGTCGACACCATGTTTGGCCAGTGTCGATCGACACCTCTCTGGTGTCGGTCGACACCAAGTTGCTTGTTTCGTGATTTTTCCTGGTTTGTTTGTGTTTGGTTGTCATTTGTTAAGCATTGGTTTCTCAGTTGCTTGTGTGTATAGCCCAGTAGATGGGAGGATTGCCTCACTAAGTATTTGTGATAATACTTACGCATCTCAATTGTTGTTTGTGGTGTGCAGGTTTGTGTTGTGGAATCATGGCAATGAGGAGGAAGATGATCTAGGGTCTCGTTTGTGTGATATTGGATTTGTTGGTTATGTTGTTGGAACCTTGGTTAGTGTTATGTTAGGTTGCCGGATAGAAAGGTTAGGAATGTTATTGTATTGATGATGTTGTTGGTTTTGTATTATTGGTATGTTTCTGTTGTGCTTAATGTTATTGCTGGTTTAATGTTGAGTTGTGGTTTGGGTTGGTTAATTAAGTAGTATGGAATGCTTAATTATATATTGTTTTTTTTAAAAAAAAAAAGGGGGTCGGGTTGTTTCATGATCCAACAAGTATGTTTCTTCGTCGTATTCCCAACTTGCAATATTCACATTTGTTAGTTTTCGCACATTTTTGTTTTACACCTCTTTGTATATATATATATATATAATGGATCTTGAAAAAAGTTTTTGTTATTTGACTATTGTTTAATACCTTTAAATTTAAAAATTCTGAGTATTATTTTCTTTCAATTTCATAATCAACATTAATTAATTCATTTTTGTTAAAAAGTTGGATTGTTTTATTTATTGATTCATTCATCTAACTTTTATTTGGTGTCATTTTCCATCTAACTGTATTGATCATCTCTTTCAAGTATTAATTTAGGTAATTAATGGTGATTTCTAATTTTTCATAAATTTATCTTTTTAATCAATTTGTTTGGTTGCAGTTGCTGCTATGAGCTCTTTCTCCCTGATTCTCTTATTATTTTTTATAAATTTTGATAAAATAATAATTGAAATTTTATTCTATGTTAATATCTTTTAAAATTGATTATCTGAGTATGGTTTAGTAAACCTAAATTTATTTATCTTTAATATTATTTTCAATTTGTCACTGAATCGATTTTATATATATATATATATATATATAACAAATATTTTATTTAACTAATTTGGTTAATTCATCTTATTCATTATTTATGATTTTATATTATACATTAAAAAATTACCAAAAATATTTCACTCAAAATATTAAATTAACAATGTTAATCATTTCAAGTTTTCACTTTTCCGTGCGGTAACGCACGGGCCGGCATCCTAGTATATGCAAGAGATGACAAATGTATATTGAAAAATAAAGAAAGAATTAATTGTGAAAAATGTTAAAAGAAATAGATAAGTTATATATCACATAATAAAATAAGTTTAACATCTACATAGATTTATATTTTCATATTAAATAATTATAATAATATTAAATGTATTGTATTGATAATTAAAAATTATATTATAAATCTAGTATATACAATAAGGATGCTTAATGATCTGGAGTTGAATGTTGGATTACAAGGAAGAAGACAATGTCAAATAGCACGTCAAAATTGGATGATGAAAATCATTATGATTGATAAAATCATAATAAACTAATTTTTATGTCATTATTCATTATTTATATATTATATAAATAGATATTTGTTTTATTTGATTTGGACAAAAAATCACTTTAAATTCTAAATTCAGTATGCAAATCCCAAAATATAAATTTGATTTTTTTTTAATTAATAAGTATCTCTATTTCTCGTCTTTTTTACTTGTAAGAAAAATAATAATAAAGAATGAAAACAAGAAACAAAAATTCATATGTATGTCTGTATTTTATCACTTCTGCTTTACTGTTTGTTTGCCTCTGATCAAATATTTATAAGTCATAACAAGATTTTATATGTTTTATAAGAGAATCACAAAAACTAGAAAACATAAAAGAAAATAATATGAAATAAAAATGTTGAGTTAAGGATCTTGAATTTTATTATTTAATAAAACATTGTAAAATAGAAAAAGTCTTTACTAGAAGAAGATAATATAAAATGTAAAAATGTAAAAGAAAAAAGTATGTTGTTCAATTGAGAAACCGATGGGGATGGTTTTAGACTTTTAGTACTTGTCCATTCTATTTGATGCTACGCAAACAATTCAACTTTTTCTTCACTCAAATTTAAGAGTGCAGTTATGACCATTTATATTTTGGTATGAAAGAAGTTGTACCATTCTTTTTGTGTTTTTTTCTGCAAATCATAATTATCTACAATTAGATGATTTTGCAGTCAAATTCATAAACATTTCTCGTTTTTTTTTTCTTTCTTTTTTTTTTCTTTTTCTATAGCAAAGTCTTAAAACCATAGGTACTATCTCATGTAATTTCTAAGCTTTTATTTTGTAATGATATTTACAATTAGTTGAAGTTAGCAAACTTTCATTAACTATATTTGCATGGCATGAGATAAAAACTAAATTGCATAAGTATATTATAATTAAAAACGAAAAGAAAAAGTTAAATCATTTTTTCTTTCAACTTAAAAATTTTCTTGACATAAGTCTCCCAGTAGACTATCCCATTGCAAGACAGATCGAGACAAAGAGCAATGTTTTAAAATCTTAATCAAAAATTAAAATTGGTGAGTATGTCACCTTCATGAAGATCGGGTGGACAAAATCCTTATAAGAAAATTCAACAAAAATTCATTTCCATGCAACTCCTCTCTTCTCTTCTCTTTTATCTTCTCCTCTCTTCAAACCTTTAAAGAACTAATATCTCCTGCGAAAGTGGTGGTTTCCACTGACTGTTGAATTTCCATCACTGTAGCGAGCTGCTTGTGCAGCTCTACGGGCTTGACAAGGCACATATAAGTGCTAGGAGTCCATATTCTTAGGGACTTAAGTGGGTTTGGGGAAAAAACACTAAACCGAATACTTGAACCGAAACCGATTTGAAAAATTATCTCTGTTTCTAAATCCAGAAGTTTAGATTTATGCTATTAGATCCTAAATTTCTCTATCTAAAAACACGAACCCAAATATATCCGTAAGATATAAGTACATACTAATAATTTAAGATCCTAATAATACTCAAAACTTTTTTTTGAATATCCAAAATTTTTATCCAAAAACCCAAACTTTTATTCGAAAATCTGGGTATATATTTATCTAAAACCCCGGATATATACCCAAAAGTTTTCGGATATTTGGGTAAAATGTTGAGTATTTAAGTCCAAAAATAATTAGTTATTTAATGGTTTTGAAAATCTATACCTGATCCGACCTAAACTGAAAAATTCTTGAACTCAAACTGAACCAAGTTTTTATATTTATCCTATTAGATTTTAAACTCCTCAATCAATGGATTCATATTCAAACTCGACCCGAATACCAGAATACCCAAGCCTAGAGTACTTAACGGTTCATTCTTGTTTGTATGTGATTTTGGGGTTTATAAAAGAGGAAACTATGAGAAAGGCAATTTGCTCCAATCTTTTATTTAATGCCGTAAGAATTTATCAAATTCTCACCATATTAAGAAACAAAGAAAACGAGGTGATCACTTATAAAAACATGGGGAAAAAAATAGACTCAAAACATGAAGAAACAAAAGAGAAGAAACAAGAAAGTTGAAGACACAACAGCACCATTAACTCCGAATGCAAAAGCTCCTGAGATAGCATAGCCACCCTCGAGTGTGTTTGTAGTAAGGACAACAACAAGCCATTCACCGTCACTTTCAGAACCGATACCAACTCCAGTAAACTTAGAATCATTCAAGTTCTGGTGTATGGCAAGGCCAAAATTGGTCAAGTCAGGGTTGTGATCATCCTTAGGAACACAAAGTTGCATTACCGCACCGTCTCTGATTACGGTTGTGTTGAGGCGGCATTTAGAGAGGAGTTTAGGGAGATTTTGGATCCTAGTATCTGTTTCAGGGACTAAAACTGAGCCAGTGACGTTTGTGCAGGGTCGGTTGTTGAATTGGCCTGCGACTTCGTCTGCGAAACATTCTGCGTTTTCGTTCTTTGTTAAGGTTGTTAGGTTTATTGATTTTCGGTATATGTTGAGTGCTGAAAAAAGAAAACTTTCTTCATCTGTAGATTCCAAAAACAGAAAACACACACACACACAAAAAAAAACAATTATTATCAGATCATGAAGCAAACACTACTAATTAAAATATCAATCGATCGGAAATATATAATTTAGTTGTACGTACCTTTGTCGGAATCGGAAAGAACAGGACAATGGAGGGAGAGAAAGACTGCGAGAAGAAAGAGGAGATGAAGCTTTGAAACCGCCATTATTGATGCATGCAGAAGAGGAGGAGGTTAATTCTTACTTCTTTGGTGAGTACTGTTCTTCTTTTCACTTTATTTTATAAGAAGTTTTGCTCGTTGACTCTTTGACTCTTCAAAGTCGTTGCTTCGGTTAAGTTCTTCTTATCCACTCGATTTGATGCCATGCAGACAAAAAAATCAAACGATATTGTTTTTTTGTTCTCTGTCAAGTGGAGGATTATTATTAATATCATTTTAGTAGGATATATTTTTTTTTGCCTTCACTCAATTGTGATCTTTTATGTAAGAGCTATTATCCATGGAACACTCTTAACTTTTTCTCCTAGTCACTTTTTAAATTTTTTTCTAGATAATTTCATTTTGTTTCTCGACTCTTCGAAAGTCGTTGCTATTAGGATACATGAGGATTGGTTATTGATTGGTTCACAACCGGTTAAAACTGATACAATTAATTTGGTTAATGAGTGTTAGTATATAAGAAAAATGTGGATAAGATAATTGGGTTAAGCTTTGTAAGATACATTTTATTTTGCTGAATAAAAGTTTGTTAGAACTGTTGATGGTTCTCTTCTTTTTCATCTTCTCCGATACGTTTCTCCGGTGAATCGGATTATTAATATGGTATCAGAGCATTGCTCTTGAGTCTTCCGCTTCGTTCGATTTCATTGGAAAACTTGTGAGAAGTTCAATTGAGAGAGATGAGTTGTTCGATTTCTTTTATCCAGCTTGTGAGGATTCTAATTGCAGCGATCTTTGAGCTTATCGTTGGCACATACTTTGGGTTTTCTATTCTTCTATTTGTTTCTCGTCTTTGATTGACCTTGTTCGTGGCGATTATCTCTTTTCTTTTATCAAATTCATTGCGATTTCTTGCGATTTTTCATTATTTTGTTGAGGATGGGATCTTTTGTAGCTCCTTCTTCTGTTAACCCAACCAATTCGAATCCGCGTGAATCCACTGAGTTTTCACGTTTTCAAACGGATCAATATGAGAGTCCGTATTATCTGAATAGTAATGATCATGCTGGTCTTGTTCTAGTATCGGATCGGCTTTCCACAGCTTCTGACTTTCCTTCTTGGAGACGATCTATGTTGATGGCGTTGAATGTGCGAAATAAGATGGGTTTCATCAATGGTACGATTCCTAAACCCTTAGAAACACATAGAGATTTTGGATCTTGGTCTCGATGTAACGATATAGTGAGTACTTGGTTGATGAACTCGGTTGATAAGAAGATTGGTTTGAGCTTGCTTTATATTTCTACTGCTGAGGGAATGTGGAAGAGTATAATCTCTAGGTTTAAGCAAGATGATGCTCCTAGGATTTTTGCTATAGAACAAAGGCATAGTAAGATTGAGCAAGGATCGCAGGATGTTACTACTTACTACACATCTTTAGTCTCTTTATGGGAAGAACACAAGAATTATGTGGAGTTGCCTGTTTGCACATGTGGAAAATGTGAGTGTGATGCGGCTGTAAAATGGGAGAAATTACAGCAGAGAAGTCGTGTAACTAAGTTTCTCATGGGTTTAAATGAGAGTTATGAACAATCCAGGCGTCACATTTTGATGTTGAAGCCAATACCAACTATTGAAGAAGCTTTCAATATGGTGACTCAAGATGAGCGACAGGGGACTATTAAACCACTTACACGGGTTGACAATGTGGCTTTTCAAACTACGACTCCAGCTTCTTATGATGGTGATAATGCTTATGTGGCTGCTTATAATACGATGAGGCCTCAGAAACCTGTTTGTACGCATTGTGGGCGTCTTGGACATACGATACAGAGATGTTATAAGCTTCATGGTTTTCCTCCGGGGTACAAAACTGGTGGTAACAGGGGCAATATTACGATGCCGAACCAAACTTCTTTCAACCCTCGTATGCAGACCACTCAGATGCAGCCTCGTATGCCACAAGTTCAACCACAGATGCCGATGGTTCCTTATGACCCTATTGAGAAGGCGAATGCTGTTGCCAATGTTTATGCAGAACATGCATCTTATCCGATTGGTCCTTATCCATATGGCGTTTCTTCCGACTTGATGTCTCCTGCTCAACTTGATGGTAACACTCTTAATACACCACTCATTACACCACAACAATTGCAACAGATTTTATCACAGTATACTTCTCAAGTACCAGCTCAAGAGCCTGCAGCTACTTCTAATACTGCTACGGTCACTGAACATGGTCTCATGGCTTCTACTTCTACTTCTGGTACTTTCCCCGTTCCTTCTACTAGTTTACAATATGAAAACCACATTCTCACTTTTCAGAAACATGCTCTTTCCTCTCTTCAACAATATCTTGCGCCTGATGATTGGATTATTGATAGTGGTGCGTCTAGTCACGTTTGTTCAGATTTGGCAATGTTTAGAGAGCTGGTTCCTGTTTCAAATGTTACGGTAACTCTACCGAATGGTACTCGGGTTCCTATCACACACACAGGCACCATACGCATAACCAACACATTGATTTTACATAACGTTTTGCATGTTCCTGATTTCAAATTCAATTTGATTAGCGTAAGTTGCTTGGTTCAACGTTTATTTTGCTCTGCTCATTTCTTTCCCAATTGTTGTCTTATTCAGAAACTTTCTCAGGGCTTGATGATTGGCAGGGGTAGACTCATCAATTATCTCTATATTCTTGAGACAGAAACAAAGACCCTCTCACCATCTCTTCTTGCTATTTGTTCTTTCTCTGCTCTTGCATTGTCTGATGGAGTTCTGTGGCATCATCGACTTGGACATCCATCTTCTGCAGTTTTACGAAGTCTTGTTAGTGTCATTCCTTCTCTTAAGTCTGTAGTTTCGAGTGATTCACAATGTCAGATATGTCCTTTAGCTAAACAGAAAAGATTAGCATATGTTTCTAATAACAACTTAGCTTCAAAACCATTTGATTTAGTACATTTAGATGTTTGGGGTCCTTTTGGTACTGAGTCTGTTGAAGGTTTTCGTTATTTCTTTACTTTGGTTGATGATTGTACTCGAGTGACATGGCTTTATATGATGAGGAATAAAAGTGATGTTTCTACAATATTCCCTACTTTTGTTAAAATGGTTTCTACTCAATATGACTCAAAAATAAAAGCAATTCGTTCTGATAATGCTCCTGAGCTTGCGTTTACTGATATTGTTAAAGAACAGGGCATGTTGCATCAATTTTCATGTGCATACATACCCCAACAGAATTCGGTAGTAGAACGAAAGCATCAACACTTGTTAAATGTTGCTAGAGCCTTATTGTTTCAATCAAATATACCTTTAAAATACTGGAGTGATTGTGTGATGACTGCTGTGTTCTTGATAAATAGGATGCCTTCGCCTTTGTTAAAGAATAAATCTCCTTTTCAGGTTTTGAGTAATAAGGTTCCTGATTATAGCATGTTAAAAAGCTTTGGTTGTTTATGTTTTGCTTCCACTCCGTTACATGATAGGCATAAGTTTTCACCAAGATCAAAACCCTGCATTTTTCTAGGTTACCCATCTGGTTATAAAGGGTATAAGATTTTAGATATGGAATCTCATTCAATCTCTGTTTCTCGTAATGTCACTTTTCATGAAAACGTGTTCCCTTTTAAGACATCTGAATTGTTATCTCAAGCTGTTGATATGTTTCCTAATAGCATTTTACCAATGCTTGCACCATTACATTTTGTTGATTCTTTGCATTCACTTGATGATGTTGATATTGATATCCCTGATGAACCTGATGCATCTCATCCATCTGCATCTGACACTACACGTTTGGACCCTGGTACTGTTCGTGTAGATAACTCTATCGTATCACGGGATATAGTACCTTCTTCTCTTCCTGTTGCTAGACCTAAGCGAGCTGTAAAGACTCCCTCCTATCTCTCTGAATATCATTGTGCTCTTGTTCCTTACATTTCTACAGCTTCACCTACTAAACCTACTCTTCAACCACCAGAAAAGCCCTTTCTTCTAAACCTCATACTACGCCTTATCCTCTTTCCTCTTTTGTTTCGTATGATCGTTTTACACCTCTTTCTCAATCTTATATTTTCGCATATAGTCTTGAGACAGAACCTAAAACCTTTGCTCAAGCCATGAAATCAGTGAAGTGGACTAATGCAGCTGGTGAAGAGCTTCATGCTCTCGAGTCTGCTCATACTTGGGATGTTACAACTCTTCCAACAGTTAAAAATGTTGTTGGTTGTAAATGGGTATTTACCATTAAGTATAACCCTGATGGTTCAGTGGAACATTACAAAGCCAGGCTCGTGGCTCAAGGGTTCACACAACAAGAAGGTTTGGATTTTATGGAAACATTCTCCCCAGTGGCTAAACTAACAAGTGTAAAATTTCTTCTTGGAGCTGCTGCTAAACAAGGATGGAGTTTGACACAAATGGATGTGTCTAATGCATTTCTCCATGGCGACTTAGAAGAAGAGATTTATATGAGTCTCCCTCAGGGATACACTCCTCCTCCAGGTGTTGTTCTACCACCAAATCCAGCTGTCGCCTTCGTAAGTCTCTATATGGCCTGAAACAGGCTTCTCGCCAGTGGTATAAGCGCTTGTCCTCTGTTTTCTTGGGGGCAAACTTTGTTCAGTCTCCTGCGGATAACACTCTCTTTGTCAAAGAACGACCAGGTTCTTTTATTGCAGCTTTGGTATATGTTGATGATATACTCATCGCTAGTAATGATGACAAGGCTGTGGAGACATTGAAGGCATTGCTGCGGTCAGAATTCAAGATCAAGGATCTTGGTCCAGCTCGTTTCTTTCTTGGCTTGGAGATATCTCGTTCCTCGACAGGTATTTCTGTGTGTCAGAGGAAATATGCCCAGAACCTGTTAGAAGATGCAGGTTTACTTGGTTGTAAACCAAGTAATATTCCTATGGACCCAAGTTTGCATCTTACGGCTACGATGGGAACGCCTCTATCTAATCCTCGTTCTTTATAGGGAGGCTTCTCTATCTCACCATCACCAGGCCGGATATCACCTTTGCCGTTCATCATCTTAGTCAGTTCATCTCTGCACCATCTGATATTCACCAACAGGCGGCTCATAAAGTTCTCAGGTATATTAAAGCTAATCCTGGTCAAGGCTTGATGTACTCTGCAGACTCAGACTTGAGCTTGAATGTCTTTTGCGATGCTGATTGGGGGAACTGTAAGGATACTCGATGCTCTATTACTGGTTATTGTGTATATCTTGGTCATTCTCTGATCTCGTGGAGGTCCAAGAAGCAAGGTGTTACTAGTCGAAGCAGTACAGAGTCCGAATATCGCAGTATGGCTCAGGCAACTTGTGAAACTATTTGGTTGCAGTAGTTATATAAGGATCTTCGTTTTCCCGTTACAGGTCCTGCTATAATGTATTGTGACAACAAGTCTGCTCTGCATATTGCCATGAACCCTATCTTCCACGAGAGGACGAAGCATATAGAAATTGATTGTCATACAGTTCGAGATCAGATCAAAGCTGGTACACTCAAGGTCTTCCATGTTCCTACAGAGAATCAACATGCTGACCTGCTGACCAAACCACTTCATCCAGGTCCTTTCTATGGATTGCTTTCTAAGATGTCATTATCAAGCCTGTATCTTCCAAACCAGACATCTTTGAAGCTACAGACTTGAGAGGGGCGTATTAGGATCCATGAAGATTGGTTATTGATTGGTTCACAACCGGTTAACCCTGATACAATTAGTTTGGTTAATAAGTGTTAGTATATAAAGAAAATGTGGATAAGATAATTGGGTTAAGCTTTGTAAGATACATTTTATTTTGCTGAATAAAAGTTTGTTAGAACCGTTGATGGTTCTCTTTTTCTTCATCTTCTCCGATATGTTTCTCCGGTGAATCGGATTATTAATAGTTGCTTCGGTTTTTTTTTATGTCTCTTCGTAGACCATTTACAACGTGTTGAATTGAAAATTGAAAATTAAACAATTGAACATGTACAAATAAGGGTGTTGAAGATGATGTTGAATATATTAAAAATTAAACAATCAAACAAGGATGTTGAACTAGTGACGAATACGAGGTGAATAATTGAATCATCATGACAATGATTGGATATTGAAATTATTAGGGTTAATTAACTCTTAAATCATATACTAGTAAACAAAAAATTAATACCATAATTGATAAATAGATATTTGTTTCATCAAAAAAAAATGTTTTAAACACATAATGTATTAACTATTATTTTAACTATCTACATCCCAACAATCATGAATTTCAAAATTGATATTCCAAACAATCCCAATATATACTGTTTTTTGTATCAAAAATTTTTCATTAAAAACTTAAATCTTCAAAGAAAAGGGTTCATACAAAGAGAAATTAAAAAAATTAGAAAGCTTAACAAGGTTATAAAGTATAGAAAAATATTGGTTTCATGAGTTTTCCAAGGATGTGCAAGTCTTTGGTAGGCTAGCAAAGCTTGAAAGATCTGTTGGGACCATAGTGAAACACATTTGAGGACATGCTCCACGACTTTCTCGATCATCAAGTGATCATCAATGGCTCTTGCAATATATGCATCTGAGCTTTGACAAAGGTGGTACACAGGAGGAGTGAGGGATGGGGTTCTCCCCAACAAGAGAAGGTTCAAGAGAATTTGATCAAGGTTTGATACAGATGCTGGCTCAATTCTCATAACAGTGAGTGAAAGTACGTACAACTGGGACTCATATATTGTATGTGCAATAGCGTAACAAAGCAGGTGGATCCTTCCTCGCATGAAGCCTTCGGCCATGTAGGTTAAGAAGTCCCACACAAAGCTTGTAGCCGGTATTACATTGTGCAAGAAAAATAAACCAAAGCTTACACCTTAACGACGGTTGGTGGGGATTTAAATTTAGGACAGTTCTTCGGTTGAACCTGGGAAGAAGAAAACAAAGCCATAATATAGCAGGTGGGTTCTCCCTCACATAAAAATCATAGCCATGGAGGTTATTGAGTCCACACAAACCTTGTAATCGGCTTTGCATTGATGCACTAAGATAGACACTAGGTTGGAACCAAGAGACAAGTGGTGATGGTTCAGTTTGGGGATTTCAGTGAGCTTTTGATACACACTTTCCATCTGATCTTGACAAAGGTATTTATCTAACCATCCTACATAGGTTTTTGCACAGCTAATTAGGTGTCCGCTACCAATCAAAATAGAGGCAAAGTAATCTAATAGGGTTGGACTCGATAATCGTTTATAGGGTCTAACAAGCTTCAACATCATACAGATAACCAAGTCTAGCCGATTTACTCTATCTACCAAGGTTCGAGAATGAGAGTTGGGCTCAAACCTGGGTCGAAGAGACAGAGGGGATTTTGGGAGGGAGCTGCATTGGAGGCGAGAATCGTCTGGACTCTGCACAACAACAGGATCAGAAGAAAGCACACTGGTATGGTTTGTGAGTTCAATCTTCATCGGATAAAGCGGCGTAAAGGAGTAAAGTATAGCCAAACACACAAACTATAGAGACCAGAGATGCAGGATTGGGATACAGGGTCGCCAAGGTTGAAGCTTTTGAATAATGGGTTTAAAATGTAATACACAAACTAAATGTAATACAAATAATGTTGAATCTAAAATTAAACAATTGGATATATGCAATAAGGATGCTGAATGATCTGGAGTTGAATGTTGGGTTACAAAGAAGAAGACAATGCCATATGATATAGCAAGTAAAACTTGGATGCTGAAATCATTAGGATTCATTAAATCATAATAAACTAATTTTTATACCATAATTCATTATTTTTTATGTTATATAAATAGATATTTGTTTTATTTATTTAGACAAAAGTAAAAAAGCTTGCTTTTTTAAATTCTAAATTCAATATGCAAATCCCAAAATCCAAATTTTAATTTTTATATTAATAAGTATCTCTATTTCTCACTTCTGCTTTAATGTTTGCGGCCAAAATCTACAATTTAATGTCTTTTTTACTTGTAAGGAAAATAATAATAGAGAATGAAAAGAAGAAAAAAAAAATCAAGTGTATGTCTGTATTTTGTCACTTCTGCTTTAATGTTTGTTTGCCTCTGATCAAATAATATTTATAAGTCATAACAAGATTTTATAGATTTTGTACGATAATCACAAAAACTAGAAAACATAAAAGAAAATAATATGGAATAAAAATGGTGAGTTAGGATCTTGAATTTGATCAAATAATAAATCAATCATTGTAAAATATAAATTTTTTGTATTAAAAACTGATCAGATGTTGGTGGATCAATTAAACACCATACTAAGAGAAGATAGTATAAAATGTAAAAGAAAAAAGTATGTTGTTCAATTGAGAAACCGATGGGGATGGTTTTAGTACTATTTGATGCTACGCAAACAATTCAAATTTTGCTTCACTCAAAATTTTTTTTTTGGACAAACATATGGTTTCATTAATTAAAACTCAACCAATACAAGAGTTAGGGATCAAAATCCCAAAGATTAGAGGGACGATTGCAAAATTAGACCCCTGATCTGAGTCAATTGCAAAATTGGACCTCTCTTTTTCTCTCTCCAACATTTGCCACTTTCTCCCTACTAAATCCTCTAGCATTCTATGTATTCACAGAAATGCCATTATTTCTGATTTATTTGAATTTCTGGCAAAAATGTTTATTACATCCATATCCTCATCTTCTTCTTTTATTTACGGTTGTGCCACCACCATCAATTTTCCAACCACCATGAACAACCAAATTTGAAGCTCTTAATGCTTCAACAACCCAAATTTGTGAGCTTAAATAACACTCAATGCTATGAGAACTTCATTTTCTTCCATCTCCTCTCCATTTTAATCCAAGAAAATTTGCAAGTGCATTTATCTTGTTATATGTCATGATTCTTGGATAGTGATTAAATTGGTGCCGGGTTTCTTCTGTGGTGACTAAAGACGACGTCCTCGGTGCTTGACATTGCGAAACAACCACCAATAAGGTTATTTTCCGGTAGATTTCATGATTTTCCTTGATTTTTTTGCGAAAGTAGACTTCATTTGTTAGTCTAACCGTCATAATATCATGTAAAGTCTACTCTGTGGTCAATTTTGCAATTAAAAATTTATCGAGTTTCGAGCCCGTAGACTGCAATTTCAGTCTCCTTAATTTCATTTGAAAACAAAAAAATATGGTTCAGACTGCATTATAATCTTTCCGTCAGATACTTCATTTGCAGTCTACTAAGGTGTATTTTTGCAATTGACCAAATTATTGACTTTTTAGTTATGACTGCCGGACGAAGTCTTCTTACGATAATAAACGAGTAGACTTCCATAGTGACTATTTTTGCAATTGACAAAACTATTTAAGCATTGACCGTAATATTAATATATTAAAAATATATTAAAATTATTAGTTGACTGCAAACGAAGTCTACTATTAAAAAAATGCAATTGTTGGTCAATTGCAAAAATGACCACGGCAGACTGCAAACGAAGTCATCATTAATGTAGACTTCATACGAAGTCTACTTGGCGAAAGTCAAACTTGGTCAATTGCAAAACTAACCACGATGAAGTTTACCTTTTCTGGTTGACGGATAGTTAAAGTCTACTTAGTAGACAGAAGTCTACTGTAAAGTCAATGGGTTGGTCAATTGCAAAAATAACCATAGTCGACTATATTTGAAGTTAACCGGCTGAACTTTCCATTGAAGTCTACCTTGTTTTAAATATTTAATTGCAAAACTAACCAAAAAATTAACAAAGGAAGACCACAAAAGAAGTCAACCGGTTATGGTAGACTTCATTCGCAGTCTGCTTTGTAAAATTGTAATTGCAAAAATAGACCCCAAGAAATAGACTTCATTTGAAGTTATCCTCGTATAGTCTTTTTTATGTCTACTCGTTGATGTGAACATGAAGTCAGCATTATTTGAAAACCAAATTATTGCAAATTGGTGAATAATTTTTAAGATTTTCTTGTTGTATTCTTTGATATATGTTATTTACTTGCCTCTGTATGTTTTTGACATGATTATATATTATACATATGGAGAAATCAAGTTTTTGGTTTTCTTAGGCAGTTAGGTCATTAACTTAGACTTATTTTTGAAGTCAACGTGTTGGAGTTCTGTGTGAAGTCTGTATAATTGAAAATTTATATTCATTTTCTTTTTCTATTGATATTTAAGTTAAACTTTTTCTACAACAATTCTATCTCTAACTTTGCAATTGACATGTGCATGGGGAGTTTTATTTTGTTTGTCTGGCAGAGGTTAGATGTGCCAAAGGCTGAAGCTTTTGCGACAACAGGGGCTTCTGGTTTGATATGTGGAGATGGAATCTGGACTTTGCCAAGTTAAGTGCTTGCTATAGCTGGAGTTAAACCTCCTATTTGCATAAAGTTTCTCTCAGCTTCAACTAATCATAGAGTCGACAAGTTCCTGAATGGATCCTCTTAGTTTTTTAAATGCTCAATGTGATATGATCTGTTGAAGAAGTAAAGTGTAATGATGTTTCAATTTTGACAAAATGTGATAAAATGTATATTGTCTTGATAACTCAGTTTAGATACATGAGAGGTTTGTTTTTGTTGTATTAAAATGAGCAAATTATTTATACATAACTCCGTGAACACAAACTATCGATTAAGCAATGATGAATCCATTATCCAATTCTTGCTTTGTGCAACGTAATCATCAGTCTCGTAGCAATTTCTCATTTTCCATCTCACACAAACATAACTAAAAGGTTTGCCACCGTAGCTTGAACGAGCTTACTGTCTTTGCACTTTGGTTGTTCCTGTTTTGCCGGGAGTTCTGTAGTCAACTTGCTTGCTGATGCTGTAGTAACAAATTGAGATTCATCACGGCCTCTTGTTGAAGATTCAGGTTTCAACTGAGGTTTCTCATCTTCATCAGATGTACTGCCTTCACTTTCATCAGAGGAGAGACCTCTGGAGAAGTTTCTGCAAAGCTGCGGGATACATTTACATAAAACTTGTTAAACCTGATACTACAAATCTTAAAAAGGAGAACGAAACAGACAAGTCACATAGACGCAAATGTATACACAACCAAAGGAAAAAAACCAAGGATAACACAAAAAAACTAGGCAGCATCAAAGAGATAACACAAAAAAACAATCATACAAGTAAACAGTGCATGCATATCGCCGACCTTAGAATTATTAAATTTAAAACAAGCGTTCTCTTTGCAATAACTGGATATGTCAGACTAGTTTTATTGCTTCTCACTTGAGAATCTAGTATCCAATAGTTAAATTGAACATTTCTAGACAAATAAACTCACCATCTGTCACCGGTACATTCTCTAAATACTCAACATCAGACATGTCCAGTCCATCGGAATGAGAAATTAAACCACCTGAGAGTGCAACCTGTAAAACAAATTTCAGTACGTATATTAGTAGTTTGAAGTTTGAGTGTAAAGGACTGAAAAAGACAAAAACATCACCTCAGCTATTTCAAGATAAAGATTTAAGTGTTTTGTTGGAGTTGAAACAGATGGGATGGTCACTTCGCTAAATTCTAGGCAAGATTTTACAAAATTGATATGTTTCTTTCCTGCTTTTAAAGCTTTTACTGCCAAGGAGTTGCTTGAACGGACAAGTGTCTCCTGCAGCCAATGACCATAAGCAGGAAAAATGATCACAACATCAAGCCAATCAAAAAGTTTAATAATTTTTCTTTGTGTCATGCTCTAATGCAAATAAACGAAAAATTCAGTATATGTGCTTCTCTCTTCTTATCATATGTGCTTCTTTTTTCAAATATGTACCTTACAATATGTAGATAAATTTTGCCGTAATTTATAAAGTTTCACCTAATTCATATTATGTTGCGAATTCTTGTATATGTAGTTATTATAAAATATTTTGGATCATGCACCAGATGGCATATACGCTGCTTGGCCCTCAAATTCAAGGATACGTATCTGTCATGACTAAACAAGAAAGGACTAGATAATAGCTATGCACCATAATTAAATGATTACCTCATAATCGAACTACTCTTAAGATGTAAAGAATGCAGAAGGAAGGAACTATACAGGGTCTTCCACAGGTATAACAGTATTAAAAGTTAAAACTGATACCAAAGAACAATTAACTTTTTGCTGACCTTAAGTTCATGTATCCCATTAAAGGCCTCACGACACTCTGCCAAAAACATCAAATGGCGTTCCATTTCTGCCTTGTAGTCAACCTATGCATCAAAAGTGAAGTAAAAATCAACTAACTTGATAAAAAGAACAAGTATTCATTGGTTTCGTAATAATGTAAGTGGAACTTAAAAGGTACTATTTCAACAAAACGAGAAATTAACCGTAATGTATGTCTATTGTCATCATCCTTCAGCCCCGGAATGCGCCACCTTAACCAACCTTCGAGCTCCGCCACGACACAAACAACGAGGAGACGAGACCACCGGCAAAAAGCAGATCTGAGATTAAACCGATGGTGCACCATCGGGAACCAGATCTGAGCAAGAGACCCGCCGTAGGAGAAGCGCAAACCCGTCCAAACACCTCAACAAAGCCATTACCAGTCTAAAACTCGAGATTAGGGTTTGGACAGCTAAAAGGTCGATCTCTACACCATGTATGACAGAGAGAAGAGCTGTAGATGGCGAAGATGAAGAAGAAAGGTGATTACGAAGATGATTTGATGAGAGACAGATTTTTTCAGTTTCAGAATCGCTTATCGCCGCCAGAGAGAGAGGCAGAAGTTGGAAGAGAAAGAAATGAAAATTATTAGGGTTAGGGTTAGTGAAAATTAGGTATATATAACTCGGTTAGTTAAAACCGATTGGTTATGTGTCCCGCCAAACCGAACTGGGAACCGAATTACCAAATTAATTTCGCCGATCGGTTTGGTGATCTTCTCATAGATGCTGCCGAAAACCGAATATCTCGGTTTAATCGGTTCGGTTCTCTCGATTCTGACCGAACGCCCAGGACTAATAATTATTAATAGTTGATGGCATACGAAAGTCAACAACCAATAGTTTACAGAGAAGTCTACTTAAGGAAACCCTAAATCAAATAATTTAAACCTAATCAGCTTTTCCTCCCTTAATTTTACTAGTTTATATGTAAATTTATTTTATTACAATGGAGGAAGTCTATATGGTTATTATTTGGTCAAACGGTTAACCAAATTATTTTTTATAATTTTTAAAATTAAAATTTAACCTATAATTAAGGAGTAGACTTACTTTGAAGTCTTCCCTTTGACGTCAATTTGAAATCAACCTTAAAGATATCTAAGGCAGACTTCCTCGGGTTAAATCTGTCATTTCGGCTTCTGTTTTTTGTTTGGTCATAAGGGGGTCAACTGTAATTTCAGCACCCTTAGTGGTTATGTTTCTTGAAAAACGAATATGAGGTCTACGAGCTCATTTAAATGCAAATAAAGGTACTAAAAATGCAATTGTCCCAAGATTAGAAGGTTACAAAGAAGGGCTTTCCTAAAAGCCTTAAGCAAATAAAAATAAGACATCAAGTAATGATCCATGAGAGTTTTGAAATAAGTACTTAGAAGTAGCTTGGAGCATGTGAGGTCATGGTTGCTTGATTGATCATCCTTGAGAGGCTCAAAGGACGACATGATTGTCATGGTCGTACGACACTTTGACGTTGAAAAGGGAATCAGAGGCAAAGGTCTCACCGGAGTGAGGAGCCATTGCAAAGGCAATGCATTGACAAAGATTCGGTAGGTAGCAGATTGGGTGGTGGTGATGAAGCTGAAAATTGGTTGCCTAGCTATGTCAGATGAGATCATTAGCGTACCGGGCGAAAGACCAGAGGCCTGCAAACCAAAATAATCAGACCAAATAGAGGGATCAAAAGCCAAATATTGCCAGAAGGATATATCAATCCGTAACGGTGCAGGTGGGTTCTCTCTCAGATGGCACCCATAGCCAAGGAGATAAAGGAGTCCACACAAAGCAGGTAGTCGGGTTGGTATTGAAGAATAAGAGACAGGCAAGTACTGTTGGGCTGCTGATACCACAGGTAGGGTACGGTTCTTGGAGATGGCACTGAAGGCAGGTTGCTTTGCTTCGTCGAGTGAGCACAATGGAGTCCAGGGCAAAAGACCATGAAGCTGCAAGCCTTGACAATCGGACCACACAGGGGAATAACTCAGAACAAGCCAGGGAAATATGACAAAAGGGAACAATACAGGTGGGTTCCCTCTCATATGGCGCCCTTTGCCAAAGAGATAAAGAAATCCACACAAAGCATGTAAACGGATTGTCAATGAAAGAGTTGAAGCAAGCTTGATCCTATGGGTTGTTGGTAGCATAAATAGGGTAAGTTGGGGACTGGAGACGCTAAATGGCTCAGAGTTCACAAGGCCTTGAATTCAGCCTGCGAGAAATACCCGACCCGAAATTTCCGACCCGTACCGAACCGAGATTTTCGGTTTCGGGTAGGCTTCGGTAAGGAGAGTTGAACCGATCGGAAGCTTTGTAGATTATTCCGGTTACCCGAGATTTTTCGGTTCGGTTCGGATACCCGAACGGTTAACCGAAAACGTCGTCTTCCTCCTCTTCTTTCGTCGGATCTGCTGGTTTCGTATCGGCGGCCATTCAAGTTTCTGTAGATTTTAGGGTTTTGCAAAGGTTGCAGATGACTAAAACACAGCGTTTTATTAAAAGCCAAAGTACTTCTGTTTTTTTTCTTCGTTTTAATTTTTGTACTGGGCCTGGCCCAACGTTTTTCTACTTTCTCGACAAACCATTTTAAATTTCGGTTTGGTTCGGTAGAGATTTCAATAACCGAATTACCCGAGACCCGAACCGAACCGAACCGAAATTGATTTTGGTTATCTTCAAACATATTTTTGAAAAACCGAAAACCCGAAAACCCGAAAAAACCGACCCGACCCGACCCGTTTACCCAAACTCGCAGGCCTACCTTGAATCATCCAGTTGGGATACCCAGCAAACAATGACACTAATTGAGCAATAGCCAGGGGTCTAACATAAACTCTGTACATCCAAAACACTCTAGGAAAATGGAGTCTACAATGCAGTCTTCGAACAAAGAGAGCTACCAATGGCCATAGGCTATGTTTCTCAGTTAACAAGAGGACAGATAGAGAGAACCTGGGCTTTTGAGAATTGGGTAGTAACACTTGGGATGCTTGCAGACCCATAATAGGTTTAGGGATCAATCTCACAGATCGAAGAGATATTGTGAGAGATTCAGGAGACTTTGAAGCGCGGGGACTGCCGGAAGAGAGTGAAGGGAGCTTCAGCCTCTCTGTTGGAAGCATGTTCGGTTCTACCAAGCTCACGGGGTGTTTTGTACTTGAGGCGGGAGTCGAGTAACGGAGGAGAGTCGTTTCTCTGACGAAATCATCAATCTCCCTCGGCGCCGTCTCCGTCTCGAAAGACTTAGATGGTAAAGGAGGAGAGGGTTCTACAAAGACAACAAGTGATGTGACCCGAGGACGCGGTCACGACACGGTTGCGGTACGGTCGCGGCTTGAGTTCTCGGCCAACTTTCAAACGGTAGAACTTTCCTCGGTCAAGGTTCTAGGCCTTGGATCTAGGGGAGAATCAAACGAGGGGAACGGAGTTTGAAGGAATTCAAACGAGCCGTTCGAAAGATACGCGGATCGATCGGATGGTACGGATGCGGAACGAACAATCGGACGGATGCGGGGGAAACGATGGTTGAGACGAGTCGAGGTGATTTGGTGGTGAACTCGAGGACTTATGAAGGAGATCTCAAGGTTGCGAAGGGGAAAGATGGAAGCGAAGTGAAGAGGGAAAGGCGAGTGGATCGAGAGACGACACAAGAGGTTTGGCTCTCCTCTTGATACGGTCTCTAACAAGGTCGAACCCGGTTCGAGGCTTGTTAGGGTTTTTGATATATCATGGTTTTTGTGGTTTTTAACCATGATATAAGGAGTCTTTTAGTGTCTTTTCATTTGTTTCTAGATTGTTTTTGAGTCTTTACAGGTTTTTAGCATGGAAGGAGCAAAATGGAGCAATTCGGATGTTTTGGAGCATAAATCTTGAAGAATCAATTTGGTCTCGGATCAAAGCAGGAGCATCGACCGACACCAAGATAGGAGGCATCGATCGACACTCATCTCTGCCGACTCAAGACCCAAGTTTTGGAAAATTTACAAAAGTTGCCCAAAGTCTTCCAAAATTGCAACATAAGTCCCTGACGTGTTTTAGGACATATAAATAGTGTTTTTATGTTTTCCAAACCCGGAAGTTTTATTCTATCAAGTTTTATTTTTCTGCAACCCTGTGAGATTTTGAGAGCTTTGGAGAGAGAGAGATCTGCTTTGAGAGAAGAATTTCTTGAACCCTCTTTACTCTTTTAATCTCTATTTGCTTATTATTCAGAAAAGATGTCTTGTTCTTCATTGATTATGTCTGAGTAGTTTGCTTGTTAGGTTTAGGGATTTTCACAGGGATTTTATGATTTATTAGATCTGTTTATTTAGGATTCTTTATCTTTCTAGATCTTCATCTTAGGTTGTTCTTCATATTAATTCTCGATTGATCACCTAGAATTAATACTTTAGGAAAATAAATTGATATGAGAATATAATTGTTTTCCTGATAAAACCTTTTGATGAGCAAAATTATTTCTTGCAAAGAGTTTTGATTTGATAATTTTGTGAACAATCTAAACCTGGTTTTATTGCTGATTTTTAACCTAGAATTTTACAAAGAGATTTGGATTTTCTGGTTTTAAATTTAGATATTATTTGCAGTGAGAACTGATTTAATTTACAAAAGTGTTTAGAGTTCTAGATCTGTTATTAATTGCTTGAATCCTAATTTATTTATTGATTTATTTATTTCATAATTTCCTGAGAAATTCCCTAGGCCTAGCTTTTTGATCTTCTGAATTTACAACAGTTTTATTTAATATTTTGCATTGCTTTTATTTTAATTCAAATTAATCTGTTTAGCTTAATTATAAAACTCTATAATTTATTGTGTAGTCTTGAGTCCTTGTGGAATTCGACCCCTAAGTACTGCAGTGATCTCTTAATTTGAGAGAGTAGCTCTAGGGTAAATTTGAGCATATCAGTTTTCTCAAGGTTCAATCCCGGATTGAAGAAAGAGAAGAGTGAGACAAGTTGCAAGAATCTCTCTTGCAGAAAAGTTTTATTTTCATACAAGTCTGAGGAGGAACAAGGGCTTAAGGAGAGTTTAAATAGCTAGGTCTAGATAGGAGCTTAAGGACACGCGGATTCATCTTGATCCGCACATCGTCCTTTTGACGTGTCCCCTTTACAAAGAGAACACATCGCCACCTTTTGACTAAACATGCTTAGCCACAAACACTCTCCAACGTTCACAAACATAAAGGATCAAAAGAGAATATTCTCAAGTTCAAAATTAAGCCAAAAAAATAAGAGAGAAAGAGAGATAACCGCCTTGGCCTTGCGCGTGAAGCAACTTAGCCTTTAGGCGTTTTGCGTTTAGCTCCATGCCTCGTTAAAACCTTCTCCGGTAAACCCATTGGGACAAACCAGGAGCGAGGAAAAAGAGTACACTTCCTTGCTTAACGACTTGACCGTCTTCACTCTTGGGTAAGAGTGAAGACTAAGCGGACTGAGCCTTCGGAGTCTTCATGGGGAAGCTGGCTTTGGATGAATGTTCGGACAAATAGGTTGAGCCGCTGCTTGGCCGCCTTTGCTGAGCTCTTGGAACGTGTGGTGGCACCGGGAAGGATTGTTGGAGCCTTGGCCGCGTCTGAAGAGGTTGCCCTGGTCGCGTCCGATGCGTCTTGGTCAGGCGTCTCGGTCGCGTCCGGCGTGTCTTGGTCTTCTTGGCCGAGATCGCGTCCTGCGATCACATCAACAAGCATTCCGGATCTAAAGGTGAACGGGCAGTTGGACTTTGGTGTCGCCGGCAGAGAGGTTGAGACAGTGGAGCAAAGAGTGGAACTCGCCAAACTCGTGCTCATTTTGAAAGCGATGGTGAACGAACCTTTACTGCGATTTGGATTGTCGGGAAGGGAGGAGGAACGGTTCAAAAAGAGGATAAAAAGGGGAAAAAAGATTGAGACTTTGATCTAGAATAATACAAGAAGCTAGAGAGGGGATTACAAATCGGAAAATCCCAACGCCGGCGGACGGGAGCCCCACCAGCGTCGGAAATGTGAGGTATAAGCGGTGCCTCGATATTCACGTCTTGGAGAGAATTAGGGCTAACTCACAATATTTATTTGTAAAACAAAAGTTAGATAATAATTTACAGCGCTTCACTCAAATTTAAGAGTGTAGTTATGACCATTTATACTTTGGTATGAAATGTGGAAAATTGCTCAAAACCTTAAGCTCAAAAAACACATAAGTTGTGCTACAAACTAACACCTCCTTATATAGAGGAAAACCCCAAAATCAAAATCCAATAGGATTAGTTCAAACAAATATATTTTAGATTCTTTCAAAAAATACTAATCCTTATCTCATGTATATTTAGATTCTCCTAAATATACTTGGCTTTATCCTCAAGTTATTGCAAGCGTACAACAACATTTTCCCCCCTAAGCTTGGAATCATCTTCACTCACTTCATAAACTCCCATAAGAGCTCTCATCTCTCTAAACTTCATTCTTCCAAGGGTCTTGGTCAGAACATCCTCCCTTTGTTGATTAACAGGAACATGCTCAACACTAACCTGCTCATTCTCGACACACTCTCGTATGAAGTGGAACCGAGTGTGTATGTGTTTGCTACGGCCGTGAGGTTCTTGGTGAGTGCAATAGTTGATTTGTTGTCGACCCGAATGATCACTCTCTCGCTTCTTTGCCTAGTCACCTCATCAAGTAGTTCTTGAAGCCAAATTGCTTGTTTGGTTGCTTCCGTGGCTGCCATAAATTCTGCTTCACACGAGGACAAGGCAACAATCTCTTGTTTTTGAGAACACCAAGTGATTGGTGACTCTCCAAGGTAAAACATATGTCCCGTGGTGCTTTTGGCATCATCAATCAGCCTACTTGTTCGATCATAAAGCATCAACTTATCTTCTAGCATTCGAGGAAAACCCCAAAACCAAAACCCAATAGGATTAGTTCAAACAAATATATTTTAGATTCTCCCAAAACATACTAATCCTTATCTCATGTATATTTAGATTCTCCTAAATATACTTAGCTTTATCCTCAAGTTATTGCAAGCTTACAACAACATGAAAAACGTTGTACCATTCTATTTTTTTGTTTTTCTCGCAAATCATAACTATCTACAATGATTTAACTGTAGATAGTTATGATTCCTAACCATAGGTATATTTTGTTTTTTTTTTTCTTTTCTGGCAAAGACTTAAAAATCATAGGTATACTATTTTATGTAATTCCTAAGCTTTTATTTTCTAATGATATTTACATGTATATACAATTAGTTGAAATTAGCAAACTGCCATTAATTATATTTGCATGGCATGAGATAAGAAATTAAATTGCAAATGTATATTCTAAATAAAAAGGAAAAGAAAAAGTTTAACATTATTTTCTCTTTCAAGTTTGAATTTTCTTGACATAAGTCTCCCACTAGACTATGCCATTGGAAGACAGATCGAGACAAAAGAGCAATGTTTTAAAATCTTAATAAAAAATAAAAACTGGTGGTGCATGTGTGACCTTCATGAAGATAGGGTGGACACTATCCTTACAAGAAATTCAACAAAAATGCAATTCCATGCAACTCTCGTCTCTTCCCTTTTTATCTTCTCCTCTCTTCAAACCTTTCAAGAACCAATATCTCCTACGAAAGTGGTGGTTTCTGCTGATTGCCGAATCTCCCTCTCTGTCCTGAGCTGCTTGTGCTGCTCCACGGGATTGACAAGGCACATATAAGTAGAGTGCTAGGAGTTCATCTTCTTAAGGACTTAACTAGGTTTGAGGAAAAGAATATTCTCAATACCTAAACCGAAACTGGCCGACTAGAAAAATTTTATTTGAATCCAAATTTAAAAATTTAGATTTACTCTACTGGATCCTATTCTGTTATATCGAGGTGGCATCTGTGTGAGTCAGATGTTTGCACGGTCTGTCAAGGGGGCGTTGAGAGTATCTTACATATTCTTCGGGATTGTCCTGCCATGTCGGGCTTGTGGGCTTGTATTATCCCACCTAGTCAACGACAGGTGTTTTTCTCTAAGTCCTTGCTGGAGTGGGTATATGAGAATTTGGGGAAGGGTAAGGTTACGAATGAAGGCGACTGGTCTACGGTGTTTGCAATGGCTGTCTGGTGGAGTTGGAAGTGGCGGTGTAAGGATGTGTTTGGGGAACGGAGGCTTTGTCGGGATAGGGTTCGTTTCATTAAGGAATTGGCTAAAGAGGTGACGTTAGCGAATTCGGTGTTGTCTGGTCAGAGTCCTAGAGTGGAGCGAGTGGAACGACAGATTGGGTGGGTAGCCCTGGAACAGGGGTGGTATAAGTTGAATACGGATGGGGCGTCGAAAGGGAATCCGGTTCATGCAACTGCTGGTGGGGTGTTGCGGAATGATGTAGGAGATTGGTGTGGTGGTTTTGCGGTTAATATTGGTAGATGTTCGTCACATTTGGCGGAGCTGTGGGGTGTATACTATGGCTTGTACGTGGCGTGGGGGAAGCGGGTTACGAGGCTGGAGTTAGAAGTGGATTCAGCGGTGGTGGTGAGTTTTCTTACGACAGGGATCAATGATACTCATCCTTTGTCGTTCCTGGTGCGTCAGTGCCATGACTTTCTTATTCGGGACTGGATAGTCTGCATCAAACATGTGTATCGTGAAGCAAATCGTCTACCTGATGGTTTAGCGGGATACGCGTTTACTTTATCGTGTGGTTTTCATGCTTTTGATTTAGTTCCTCTTGTTGTTTCCACTCGGTTGAGTGATGATGTTTCGGGCCATACGTGGCCGAGACAAGTACGTTTGTAAGTTTCTATTTCATTTAATAAATTTCAGGGGAGAAGATAAACACATATTAATAATTTAAAATTCGAATATTCCAAACATTTTTTCGAATACCAAAATTTTATTCAAAACCCAAAATTTTTAGTTGAAAATCCGAATATTTACTTTCGAATATTCGGGTAAAATATTGGATATTTATTTACCATATAAGAACTAATTTAACGATTTAAAAAATTCCGATCTAACCCGACTCCGAAAAGATCCAAAATGAAATTCAACCAAATTTTTATACAGTATTTCTCTTACTACCTGAAGAACCTGAACCCCAACGATTCATATTCGAACTCGACCTGAATACCAGAATACCCAGGTTCATTCATGTTCGTATGGGATTTTGGAATTATAAAAAGGAGTTTATTACATATTTAGTCAATCACAAACGGTAAGAGGAAACTATGAGAAAGGCAATTTGCTCCAATCTTTTATTTAATGCCGTAAGAATTTATCAAATTTCTCACCATACAATTAAGAAACAAAGAAAACATGGAAAAAAACAGACTCAAAACATGAAGAAACAAAAGAGAAGAAACAAGAAAGTTGAAGAAACAAGACCACCATTAACTCCGAATGTAAAAGCTCCTGAGATAGCATAGCCACCCTCGTGTGTGTTTGTAGTGAGGACGACAACAACCCACTCACCACCACTTTCAGAACCGATACCAATCCCAGTGAACTTAGAATCATTCAATTTCTTGAATACGGCATCGCTGAAATCGGTCAAGTTAGGGTTCTGATCATGCTTAGGAACACAAACTTGCATTACCGCACCGTCTCTGATTACGGTTGTGTTGAGGTTGCATTTAGCGAGGAGTTTAGGGAGATTTTGGATCCTAGGATCCGTTTCAGGGACTAAAGCTGAGCCAGTGACGTTTGTGCAGGGTCGGTTGTTGAATTGGCCCGCGACTTCGTCTGCGAAACATTCTGCGTTTTCGTTCTTTGTTAAGGTTGTTAGTTTTATTGCTTTTCTGTATACGTTGAATGCTTGATGAAGAAGATCTTCTTCATCTGTAGATTTCATGAACAGAAAACACACACACACACAAAAAAGAAAAAAACCAATTAATAAGCAAACACCGTACCACTAAGTATCTCAATCGATGGGAAGTATATAATTTAGTTGTACCGTTGTCGGAAAGAACAGGACGATGAAGGGAGAGAAAGACTGCCAGAAGAAAGAGGAGATGGAGCTTTGAAACCGCCATTATTGATGCAGAAGATGAGGAGGAGGTTCTTATTTGTTTGGTGAGTGTTTCTTCTTTTGTGATGAATCTTCACTTCTTATTTAAAAGAGAGTTTTGTTAAGTTCGTTGACTCTTTGACTCTACAAAGTCGTTGCTTCGGTTAAGTTCTTCTTCTCCACTCGATTTGATGTCATTGCAGACAAATAAATCAAACGATATTGGTTTTTTGTTCTGTCAAGTGGATGATATTTTTTGGGATATCTTTTTGTTTTTTGTCATTTTAGTGGGATATTTTTTTAGTCATATATATATTTAACTTTACTGCTGTCACAAGTATAGTTTAGTAAACAACGTAATCGCCATTGATCGAGATTTTTTATTTATTTATGATATTTTAAGTTCATTTTGCTTTTTTTGACTCTTCGAAAATCATTGCTTCCGTTTTTTTAAATTAAAAATAGGGTCCTTAAAAATATGTCTCTTCTTAGACCATTTACGACGTGTTGAATTCAAAATTGAAAATTAAATATTAAACATATACAAATAAGGGTGTGGATGATGATGTTGAATTAAAAATTAAACAATTGAAATACATACAATAAGGGCATCCTTATTGGGAGATCTATTTTTTATGTTCTTAGATTAAATATATTCTAAGATCAGTTGTTAAGATCATAGGGGAAAAAAATGGGGAACTAATTATGGTGTTCTTAGAATAAATATAAAGTGAAATAATGTAAGATCAATAGTTAAGATCTTTTGTTAAATAGCTAGTTATTGGGAGAACATATTTAAGATCATAAGATTTAATAATAAAATATTCATAAATATTTTACAAATTATAAAAACTTATAAAATAACATTTAAATTGCTTACTTATAAACTTGAAAACAAAATGTAAGAAAAACTAACATATTACATATTACCAAATTTATTCCAAATATGCTCTAGAAGATTTCGACTAAACCATCAAATCGCCGGAGATATCAGTCGACATCAGATGAGAGGTTAGCAAAGATCTGTTCCTCGGAAAACCTTAGCAAAGATCGATTTCACCATGCAATAGCTCTCGATTTGGGTGGTTTAGACGGAAGATTTTGGTGTTTCTACGGCGAGGATGAAGGAAAAGAAGCTGTCGCCGTTTTCTCTCTTTCGTCGCAAACCCTAGGCTCGATTTGGAAGAGATACAGAAATGAAATAATTTTGGGTCTTCCGCAAAAAACGCACCGTATCACGTGGTGACACGTTCACAAGAACTGGGCTTCAAACTGATCTATATGTAGACCCAAAAAATCGAGTTCGGTCCACTATTCATTATTTTTGTCATTTAAACGGGCTTGGAACACCCCAAGTGATCCCCCGTTAATGATGGCCTAAGGATGTTGGACTAGTGACGAATTCGAGGTGAAGAATGAAATCATCACATGGGAGAAATACAATGATTGGATATTGAAATTATTAGTGTTAACTGTTAAATCATACTAGTAAACAACTATTTTTATACCATAATTGATCGGTTATCATTTTTTTTTTGTTAATGATCGGTTATCATAGTTTATAAATAAATGTTTGTTTCATCTGATGTGGATAAAGGAAAAATAATCTTTAAACACACAAAATCATATTAATTGTTATTTAAATTATTTGTATCCCAATAATTATGAATTTCAAAATTGATATTACACAAAATCCGAATTTAAAATTTTTTAATTAATAAGTATCCATAGTTTCATCTTTATTATTTGTAAGAAAAAAATAATAAAGAAAAAATAATCAACTGTATGACCGTATTTTGTCACTTCTATTTTAATGTTGGTTATAGTTGGTGGCGTCATCTAAATATTTATAAAGTTTATATGTAAAATAATCACAACAAACGAAAAAACATAAAGTTTTATATGTGAATTAGGGGTGTTAAATGTTACTAAACAAACTATTCTAAAATATAAAAAATTATTAAATACTATTGAATTATTAGGTAGAAGAGAGAGGATGATATTGTAAAAAGTTGATGTTTACTTGAACCAATGTCGATGGTTTTAGTTCTTGTCCGTTCGATTTGATGCCACGCAAACATTCTGATGGGATTTTTTTTTCTTCACTCAAATTTAAGAGTGTAGTTATGATCATTTATACTTTGGTATATGATCAGAACTCTTACCATTCTATTTTTGTTTCTCTCACAACCATACACAATTAGTTGAATTTAACAAAATCTCCATTAATTACATTTGCATGGCATGAGATAAGAAACTAAATTGCGAAAAGTATATTCTAATGAAAAAGAGAGAGAAGAAAAAGTTAACACTATTTAAGAAAGGCGACTTGCTCCAATATTGTTCTTCTCATTTTTGATAATAATATTGTTCTTCTCACCGTTAACGTTATCACATTTCACAATATAATAAGAAACAAAGAAAACGAGGTGACTTAAAAAAATATGGAGGAAAAAAAACACAAAAAATGGGACTCAAATCAAAACATGAAGAAACAAAAGAGAAGAAACAAGAAATTTGAAGAAACAACAACGCCATTAACTCCGAATGCAAAAGCTCCTGATGAGTTAGCGGCCAAAGAATAGCCACCCTCCCGTGTGTTTGTAGTGAGGATGACAACAATCCAGTTACCACCTTTGGCAATACCAATTCCAGTGAACTTAGAATCATTCAAGTTCTTGATTACTACAAGGGTGAAATTTCTCAAGACAGGTATCGGATCATAGTTTGGAGCACAAGCTTTTACTATCTCGCCGTCTTTAATTACGGTTGTGCTGAGGCGACACTTAGCGAGGAGGTTAGGGAAATTTGGGATTCTAGGATCTGTTCCGGGGACTAAAGCGAAGCCATTGGTGTTTGAGCAGGTTTGGTTCTTGAATTGGTTAGCGACTTCGTCAGCGAGACAGTCTGCGTTGTTGTTCTTTGTTAAGGTTTTTAGGTTTAGTGATGTTCTGTATTCGTTGAATACTTTAAGAAGATTTTCTTCATCTGTAGGATTTCATAAACAGACCACTAAATATATCAATCGGAAAATATAGTTTTAGTAAACAAAAGAGATCAAGAAACCTAAACTGAAAAATCAAGAAGATCTTACCGGAGTCGGAAAGAACAATACGATGAAGGGAGAAAAAGACTGAGAGAAGAAAGAGTAGATGGAGCTTAGAAATCGCCATTGATGCAGAGGTTCTTTCCTTACTTCTTTGCCGATTTGTTTTGGTGATGATGAAGCCTTTCACTTATTTATGAGAATTATGGTCCCTTTGCTTTCAAAGTCGTTGCTTCTGTTTAGTTCTAATGGGATATATTTTATTCTTCTTCACTCAATCATGAGTCTTTTTTTTTTCTTCTTTAGGCAACAACTCAATTATGAGTTGAATTTAACTAACATTTATTCTAAGGTTATTAATTTATTCAGAAATACAAAATAATATCAGCAACAAACTTGAATTTTTGTCCTTTCTTACACCATCTCCATTAATTACATTTTGCATGGCATGTTGGCATGAGATTTAGAAGAAACTAAAATTGCGAAAGTATATATTCTAAGAAAAAAAAGTTCCCTTTTAATTTTGAAATCTTTTGACATAAGTTTGGAGTTGAAGAATATGCCATTGCAAGACAGATCAAGACAAAAGAGTAATGTCTTAAAATCTGAATACAAAATAAAAACTGGTGGTGTATGTGACTTAATGAAGATAGGGTGGACCAAATCCTTCCAAAACAATCAACTAAAAGACAGTTCATGCACAACTCTCTTCTCTTCTCTTCTCTTTTATCTCCCCCTCTCCTCAAACCTTTCTAGAGCCAAATATTTCCTGCGAAAATGGTGGTTTCTGCTGACTGCAGAATCTCCCTCTCTGCCCCAAGCTGCCTACGCAGCTCCAGGGGGTTAACCAGGCACATTAAGCTTGGCAGCTTCTGCAATGGTGAGCTCATGGGGAAGAAGCTCAACTTGGCTCAGCCTCCAAATATTCGACTTCGATCTTCTTCTACTAACTTCTCTAAGAGAGTTTCAATGTCTTTAAATAGTGTAGCTGGAGAGAGTAAGGTAAAAAGTTTCAAACTTTTAGCTTCTGCTTTCTATTCTCAATCTTCTTCTTCAATCTTCAAGCTCATCAAATGTGTCCCTGTACTGCATTTGCTTATGTCAACAACCTCCAGGCACAAGAACTTGAGACTGAGAAAAGGGATCCAAAGACAGTTGCTTCCATTATTCTTGGAGGTGGAGCAGGAACTCGACTCTTTCCTCTCACAAAACGTCGAGCCAAGCCTGCGGTTAGTTGCTTCTCTGCTGCAAAGTTTCCAATATTGCTGACTTTCCTGCTACAAAAGTATAACTAATCGGGAATATGTGTGAATTGTAGGTCCCTCTTGGCGGAGCGTATAGGTTGATAGATGTACCAATGAGCAATTGCATCAACAGTGGAATCAACAAAATGTACATACTCACACAATACAACTCAGCATCATTGAACAGGCATATATCCCGTTCTTACAACTCCAATGGAGTTGGCTTTGGAGATGGCTATATTGAGGTTTCACATTCATTCTTCATCATCTATACGAGCCAAACTGGGTTGATGCATCTGAGACAATTATTTGGAAAAAAATTCAGGTTCTTGCAGCCACTCAAACGCCAGGAGAATCCGGTAAAAGGTGGTTCCAAGGTACAGCAGATGCAGTTCGGCAATTCCATTGGCTTTTCGAGGTAGAAACCAGACTACATAACTAACTTATCATTACATGAAAAGACAAGCGATCCAACAATTCTTTTCATAGGATGCAAGGAGCAAGGACATAGAGGATGTGTTGATCCTTTCCGGAGATCACCTCTACAGGATGGATTATATGGATTTTATACAGGTGAGACAAGATTACTTGAAACCATGTCTTTCATCAAGAGTTAGTTACTCTCAGAGACTCCAACCATGTCTACTTAAATCTTCAGGATCATCGGCAGAGTGGCGCAGATATAAGCATTTCCTGCATACCAATAGATGACAGGTGAATGCAAAAGAGTATATATAGCAATTTTCACAACTTATTATGCTGAACCAAAGATGATGATTTCTTATAGTCCCTTTTTGTGTTGCATGGTAGACGTGCCTCAGATTTTGGTCTTATGAAGATAGACGACAAAGGAAGAGTTCTCTCTTTCAGTGAAAAACCTAAAGGAGACGAACTGAAAGCAATGGTATGTTTGAAAACTTGGGGGATTGATTTTTCAGCAATAATAGCATCTCAGAACAAAACCTGAAGATTTTTTCTAACCTCGGGGTATCCTTAGGCAGTAGACACAACTATTTTAGGACTTTCCAAGGAAGAAGCTGAAAAGAAACCATACATAGCGTCAATGGGAGTTTATGTTTTCAAGAAGGAAATACTGTTGAATCTCTTGAGGTAACACCTTTAGTTCTAGATTTTGTCTTTGCATTCTAAGAACGATGCAAAACAAATATCATATCTTGCAACTGTTTTTGAAATCAGATGGCGTTTCCCCACAGCAAACGACTTTGGTTCAGAGATTATACCCTTCTCAGCTAAAGAATTCTATATGAATGTCAGTAACATTCAGATTAACTACACAAGTTCATTCAATGAGTAACGTTATATCAACGGATAACAAGATCTTTTGAGCAGGCTTATCTCTTTAACGACTACTGGGAAGATATAGGAACGATAAGATCTTTCTTTGAGGCAAATCTCGCCCTCACCGAGCATGTAAGGAAGACTCTATTTCCCAAGATATTGCTCATAATCATATGCACTCATATTGATATCACGTACGTCTACATGTATACCTGTTAGCCGCCAGCATTTAGTTTCTACGACGCAGCGAAACCAATCTATACATCAAGGAGAAACCTGCCACCATCAAAAATAGACAGCTCTAAGGTAAATAAAACCAGCCATGATAGTCACTTCTAAACATTTCGGTTTTGGCCCACTTTGTTCAGGATTAACTCTCAACTTCATTACATGTGAAGCTCGTTGATTCGATCATTTCTCATGGAAGCTTCTTAACCAACTGCTTGATTGAGCATAGCATTGTGGGAATTAGATCAAGAGTAGGCAGTAACGTTCAGTTAAAGGTAAGCAAAACAAGTATCTTTCTAAGAATGGAAGGACTAGACTCAAAGATTGTATAATGATCTAAAAGTAATGGAAACTCTAGGACACTGTGATGCTTGGGGCAGACTTTTACGAAACTGATGCAGAAATTGCAGTACTGCTTGCTGAGGGGAAGGTTCCCATTGGAATAGGAGAGAACACAAAAATTAAGTAAGACTGACTGTGAACTTTGCATGGTTTACCTTAGAAACAGTTCTCATTTGTGAAGTTTCCCCATTCCTTTCTTCTTTTTGTTTAAACCTTCTCCTTTTCCCTGCAGAGAATGCATAATAGACAAGAATGCTAGAGTTGGGAAGAATGTAATCATCGCAAACTCAGAGGTTAAATTTTCTTTGAGTTAGGAAAATATGGATCCATCAGATGTACACATCTTCGGTTGCTAATCTAATTCAACTAATGTGATGGTTTGCAGGGCATACAAGAAGCAGATAGGTCATCCGATGGATTTTACATCAGATCCGGCATTACAGTCATCTTGAAGAATTCAGTAATTAAAGATGGAGTTGTGATATGATACCTTTTAAGTTTTAACTGTGAGAACTAAAAAGTAAGAATGCAGAGCATAAGAGTCAAAACTGAATAACATTTATTTGCTAATGACGACACTTTTCATATACTCTTCCCATCTAACTAATTAGTTACATTAGACTGATGGTGTCTGGACTCAACCGTATATGTGGCAAATATGACAAATTTTCTGCACTGGGATAAGTAATACTGTACTTACAAAATGAGTTCCTCGCAGCTGAACATAAGTTCATTTTCGTATCTTTGCAAGACAAATCTTTCCTCCGACATGATCAGATTGGCAACGATGCACTTTTTGTCAGAAAAGGGTATTCGACCAGCTCTTCCAGCTCGGTGCAGATAATCTGTAGCCGTTTGTGGGAGATCAAAGTTGAAGATGTGAGTTGTTTCTGGTAGATCAATCCCTCTTGCTGCAATATCAGTAGAAACAAGAAGAAAACCTCCTCCTTGCCTGATTTCCTATAGGAAAGCATGAAGGTTAGTAACAGAAAGTACAAATCTAGGATTAGAATCCGCAGACAAAAGAACCACGTACTGTTAGTGAAGCTGCCCGTGAATTGAAATTCATGTCCCCTTCTAGTAGGAGAATCTCCAGCGAGCCATTGTATGAAGTTTTAAGGAATTCCATTAGTAGAGTTGTCGATGGATCATTTCCAGCCTTTTTTGACTTCTCAGACTGAAAAGAAGAAACAGAAAAGAGTGTTAAATGGTTAGATGAAGTTAAGTTAGAAGAGAAATAGAGGTTTCCAATACCTGCTCCCCGACAAAAATAATAGCGGATTCAGGTGCATCAGACTCTAACAAGGCAAGCAGCATTTGATGTTTATTTGTCTTCTGACACATCTGCCAAAATAGAGGTTAGATGTACTTATAGATTAATATCATGACAAACGAAGTGGAAGGATGCTACAAATTGAAGTCTTACAACGAATCTGTGAAGAAGGCACAAAGGCATGGGCATGATTGCGCTAACATGAACATGGACAACATCCCTCTGCAGAAATATGAGGAAATAAAACTGACTTGAGTCCCTAGTTCAGAGTTATAATTTGTTATATTGCTAAGTGTAGAGTTGGGTGGTTTCTACATGACTACATTCTACAGTAGCCCACAAATCATTTGGTTCATTAACCAAGCTCGAACATAATTCAAAAGTAAAAGAAACATTTCATAAGCTAACCTTTGTCCACTTTTGCTGTATACAGTCATGCACAAAATGTTTATGCTGAGGAATGGAAGCACTGGCAAAAACTGTCTGACGTTTATCGCAGGAAGAAAATGATGTCAACAGCTTCCGCACAGAACCAACTTGTTTTGAAGAGTAGAATAAGAAATCAACCTACCAAAGTGACCGTTCAAATATATACCGGGGTCAGAATATGTTCTGAGCATGATGTTCAATATGCAGAACAGCCTCAATCAATTTCTATGGAGAACAGTAGTTACAGTACAATACATACACACAATTGAGAAAGTTTTTACCTCATCTAAAACAAGAACTCTCACAGAGTCAAGTCTAAATATGTGCTTTTCTAGCATGTGACACAAACTTGCTACCGTAGCAACCAAAATTGCTGGTGGCTCAGCCTGAAAAAAAAACTTGCTGAACTAAATCACAAGAAGAAGCTTAACTAAAAAAACTCTCTTGAATAACCTAATCTATCTAACTTAGCAAGATGAAAATCCAACCTTAAGCCAGCTTTTGTGCCTTCTTAGCGTACCTCCATCTAAGAGAGCCATTACTGAACATCCTTTCACATCAAAATCCGATTTTGCAGCCAACATTCGAGCAACTTTTGTAACCTAAACCCAAAGAGGCATCAAATTTCAATCATATCACAAAAAAAAACATCAAGTCAAAAAAGTGAAGATTTCAAAATCAATGCCTACTACTAGACTTACTTGCATACCGAGCTCTCGAGTAGGTACAACAATTACAGCTTGCACAGAAGATCGTTGAGGATTAATAAGAGAGAATATGTGTAACAGGTAAGTCAATGTCTTGCCTGAACCTGTCTAAGATTACCCAAAGAAAAAACATAGTAACATTAACCAAAAGTTTCAAAAACAGATAATCAAAAGAGAGAATCATGATGAGAAGAAAAAGGACTTGAGCATGGAGGATGCAATCACGGCCTGTAAACAAAGTCGGTAGAGCTTCTCTTTGTATGTCTGTAGGAGACACAAACCCAATCTCCTCCATTCTACACACCATTTTTTTCAAAAATTTAATCAATAAAGTTTCGATTTTTATTAGTTCTTTTCAAAATCAAAAGCAAGTGAAATGAAAGCTTGCCTTTTCAAAATATGCTCTGGCACAAAACCTTGGCAGATTTGACGTAGAGTCAAAGCAGTTGTTTCAGTGGTACTGTTGCTTTCGATTTCAGAGAAAGTGTCCGCGACGGCTTTGAGGTTAATAATTCGAGAATTGGAGCAGGATTTGAGAGCTTTCCTTGCGGGAGTAGAGTGAAAGAAACTGGTGTTTATTGTTGAGAAGAGGGAAGGATGAAAGGTTGAGGCTTTAGGGGTGAGAGCGAGATGAGGAACAAAGAGAAGCTGTGACGCCATTGTTGAGCTCCGAAAGAGAAAAAAAAATCCGAAAACGAAGGTTTTAGATAAAAAGAGATTAAATAATATTTGTTTTAATTCTAAAATAAAATAAAACTATTAATTTGTTAAGTTTTAGTGATTTTTTTCGAGGAAATTTTACAATTTATTTTCACAAATTCATTAGTTGAAGTAATTTGCTAATGTTCACTGTAAAAAAATCCTTATTCATATACATTAAGTGGTTCATACCAAAAACATACATATAATAGTTTGATGATATAATAACTTTACTATTTGCTTCTACTTATTTTTGTTGTGTTCCACGTTTCTATGGTTTTGTAGTTTGTACCATTGCCATTGGACAACTAAGCTAACGAGTCTAGTTAGGCCACAAAACATAGGGTGTGAATGTTTGTAGTGGTTGAGGCGGATAAGTCCATCTGTGGATTGGACCGCTTTTTATTTAACATTCAGCAAATATAGTCTGCAGTGATGCGCTCCAAATAAAGTAGAGACAAAACCGCAGCGGACCAACTGCGGACCGCTTTTACATACAAATAGAGTTGGTCCACACCCACTCCCATAGGTCCAGACCGCAGACGAATTTGGCCACCCTGACCGCATTTACCATTCAAACCCATAATTTCAATGAAAGCGAGCCAAGAAGATCTTTGAGGGGACATGCCGGCGCTAGCAATAGATAGTAAGAAGCTGATGAAATGGCATGTCACTGTGAATTTTCCTGCTTTTATACCATCGAGACATATTGTTGGGATACAATCAATGTCCCACATCTGAAGATTAGAAAATAAGTTTCTAATATATAAGTCAATACCAACTCCAATTAATATGAGGCTTTTTGGGAAGAGCCCAATAAGAAATCCGTGTGGGCTTTGCCACCTGGGCCCAAAGCAGACAATATCATACTAATAGGAAAGTTGGCTTGGACTTGGAAAGCCCAACAATTGGTATCAGAGCCTAGGTCGAAAAGTGGACCTATGGGAGTGGGTGTGGGTTCTGTGTGGGAGGATCTCTCAAAAAGATGACATGATTAAGAGTGCCTCAAGAATACTTCAGGAATAAGGGGGTACCGGAGCCTAGGTACCTGGGTTTCGCTGAAGGGGAGGCCAAAGTATCGTGGTACATAGTTTGAGAAAAGGTTTGTTGGGATACAAACAATGTCCCACATCTGAAGATTAGAAAATAAGTTTCTAATATATAAGCCAATACCAACTCCAATTAATATGAGGCATTTTGGGAAGGAGCCCAATAAAAAATTTGTGCGGGCTTTGCCACCTGGGCCCAAAGCGGACAATATCATACTAATAGGGGAGTTGGTTTGAGCTTGGAAAGCCCAACACATATCCTGGCTACTTCTTTGGTTTTCATTGAACCTGAAGATGCGGCTATGATGGAAGTGAGCTCCGGCCTCTTCTTCTGTTCTGAAAGCCAAAACAAGAACAAGAAAATGAATTTAACTGAACCGGTTGGACTGGAACTGCAACTAATTAATATAGAAGTCAACTGAGTTATCTGATCAGCACAATCTATTTTAATAAAATACTATATGTAGATTTACCAAACAATTATAATATTAAAAATAATTACTCTCTCGAATAAAATAACTTTTTAAAAAAAATATAAAATATAATTTTTGTTATTATATTATAAGAAAAAATGCTACAGGTGTGGTGTTTGTTTGAGAGTGCTTAAATCCAGAAATCGAGTAACTTAATAATGTAAAGACTGACTAATAAGAATATAGGAGTATTTTTTATGATGATCCAAGACAAGAGCATTTTGATTAAATTTAAACAATTTCCAAATACCCAAAAGTCAAACACTTCAAAAACATTATCCTAATCAAACAACTATTAATACATAAAAATTTTAACGTTACTTTCACTGTTGGAAAAAAAAACTCATATATATAAATCCCAAATATATACAACAACAATCATATGCACTATGTTTAAAATTTTTTTTTTTTTGATTAAGAACACATAGTTTAAAATAAATTATTTTTATTTCGTTGTACTTATTGTATAAAACGATAATAATATGCCTCATGAGTCCCAATGCTAGAAAAGTGTGCATACAACGTTTAAAACCGCAGAGCATTAATAGGGACTACTGGGTTTTTCTTAGTTATAGCAACAACATTTAATAGGATCTTTGGGATGTTGGTTTGCACAAGATCCATGCCAATATCCCTGTTCAGTACAGTCCACGAAACATTCACGTGATCCGTATTTATAAGGAACACACAAAGTGAAGCAACGGTCATATGTAATTTCTTTGATCTCTGCACCTACACAGAACCACACACACAACAACAAAAAAGAGAAGGTAAATATATTTGCAGGTAAACATAAAATTATGTATAACAACATGTCCAAACATTATTATTAAGTTTCCAATACATATATACATATATAAATACGGACTCCAAAAGTTATGATCATTATCAATTCTATATGTTTACTTATTGCTTTCAAATTTGATCAATGCTAATTGGCATATAAAAAACGCAAAAAAAAAAATAATATACCTGAAACATAAGCGGTATGGTTGGATAACGAAACTGCTAATAAGAAAATGTAAAGAAAAAACACCAAAGCTTTTGTAATACCCATGTTGATAATATTTGTATAAATTTAATTGAATAAGATGATGTTATTTTTCTCGATCTTTTAGAGAGACTGCACTTATATAATTATCTTAGTGGGGGTTATTGGTTTAAGATTTGAATAGAGTTTTAAAGATTTTAAATGTTATGTAGAATATATTGTTATTAGATCAAGATTTTGTTAAACTCTGTTAAAGTTTAGTGTTATTAGTTTGTGATTTGTAAAATTTCATTTAAAATATTAACAAATTTGAGTTATTGGATTCAGATTTTTATAAAGCATTAAAAATTTTGTGTTATTCAATTAAAACAAAAGAATCTAGGATTGCTAATGAATCTAATTATTATGTTATTGGTTCATGATTTTAGACACTTTCTTTACAAAATAAAGTCATGGAAAGTATCACAAAAACACAAGAATTGTTTGGAGTATTTTACAAGATTTTAGAAAACTAATCAACAAAACCCTTTAACAATCTTTATAATCTTTATATGATTTGATTTTGCCAATATCCCTGTTCAATACAGTCCACAAAACATTCATGTGATCCGTATTTATAAGGAACACACAAAGCGATGCAATGATCATATGTAATTTTTTTGATCTCTACACCTACACAAAAAAAAGAAGAAGAAGGTAAACATATTTGCAGGTATACATAAAATAAATTTATGTATAACAGCATGTTGTCCAAACATTATTTTAAAGTTTTGACTCCAAAATTTATGATCCATTATCAATTCTATATGTTTAGTTATTGCTTTCAAAATTGATCAATGCTAATTGGCATTAAACAAACGCAAAAATTTTAAATATACCTGAGACAGCAATAACGGTATGGTTGGATATATAAAGAAAATGCTAGTAAAAAATGTGAAGAAAAATCACCAAAGCTTTTGTGATACTCATGTTGATTATAATTTGTACAAGTTTAATTGAATAAGATGATGTTATTTTTCTTGATCTTTTAGAGAGACTCCACTTATATATCTTAGTGTTGGAAATCTCACCTTTGCCGATTTATTTGATTTTATTATTACTAGGTTAGACCCGCGCTACGCCGCGGGATTCTTTTTGTAACTATTTTTAGATATATTGAATTATTAAAAATATTATTTTGTTTTTTAGAATTTGATTAATTATAAAAACTATGGTTTATACAGTGAGATAGAAAATGCACTAATAAATTAAAATAGAGAAATTTCAAAATCAAATCTATGATGGCTTATAAATGTTTACATTTAAATAGTATAATTGATTATATAAATAGTCTAACTAACCCTAATGTATGTTCTGTTTTATTTTATTTTACCTTTTGCGTGGAAGGTATATAATTTGTAGTTTGAATATGTGGTGTACTTTTTGTAGTTTTTAAAAATTTAATAACATAATTTTTATATAGTGTTTTTTTATTGTTAGAAAAATATTATTTGTCAAATTACATAGACATATTTTTACTTTAGTCTAGTTTTGTGTATTATTTTAATATTATTATATTTATGTTGAATAGCATATGGATTAGGTTAATTTTCCAAGTAGTTTTAAAGTTGTAGATGATTAATTAGTTTTCACTAATTTTAAACTATCATATAAAACCTTCAATTGTGGAACTTATATATTTTTCAATTTGTCATTAGTTGGTGTTTTTATATATAAAATGACTATCAACATTAATCTCAAATTTATTTTATTTACTTTGTTGGGGAAGATATATTAGCGTAGCTTGATTTTAAGGTGTACTGTATTACTTTTGTAGGTTTTAAAAAATTTAATCACCTAGATTTTATATTATTTTTGTTGATAGCAAATTTATTTTGGTAGTTTTTTGTTCTCTTTTGGCCTATAAATAATCTTTTAGCATTTTGTTTTCGCTATAAAAAAATAATTTAATTTCTATATAATTAATATATTTGAATCCTGATTTTGCAAAATTTAATTAATTAGAATTATATATAATTTTTTTATTGCATAAATTATCAAAAACATTCATTACACATAACATACATAACCTAGATTCCATACATATAAATAACTAATCTTCATAAAATAAGTTTTTTAGTAGAGAATGATCTCGAGGGTTTTGGTTGGAGCATTTCCTGAAAGCCTGAAAGTTTTTTTTATTTTTAAAAATCTCTTTTTGTCTCTTCGATTTGTCCTAGTGTCTCTTCCATCTCCATTAGCTCATTGAGACTTGGTTGCTGCTTCTTATTCTTACGGTTTTTATTCAGCTTTTATTCAACCAAATGCGACTGCTTTTACAAGTCAGCTAACCTTGCCAAATATGATGTCCTCAGAGAAAGTATAGATAGAATGATCTGTATTTCTCTAACCATCCTTCCTTCTTCTGAGTTCGCTATAGCTCCCTCTTTTCAAGATCCTTTATAGCCTTAAACACACCCTAAATTCTATCACAGGCACGCTTAACCCCGTAGGGTCCATCCCTACAGCGCGTGCGTCGAAGCAGTCTTTAAATGGCGTAATGGCTTGAATCTTAGATATTCTCATTGTGTGTGTAAAAGTTAAACTCTAAATACAAACATAAATTATTTAGTTTTCCTCTAGACAAAAAAAAAAACATCTCCTTTGTAATTTAGAGTAACACCAATATAAACATTTTTCATGTTTACATGATTTTTTCATTAACATCTTAAAAACAAAAAAAAAACTTCATGTGGCTGTTATCTTTGAAATGCTTTACTTTATAATTTGTACACACTAATATATATGAAATCTTCATGTGGCTGTTATCTTTGAAATCGAACTCCACTATCAAAATTTGAGTTTTGAATACCTTGGCTTTCACTGTAAAAGACTGAGCAAGAGCATAGTATATATCGGGGTGGAGTACGGTGTAAGGAACCACCGTGCTTAGCTTGGGTCCACCCTCAAGCAAATTAGGGCTCAACGATAAAAGGACTCCGCCAACATAGATTGATGTAACGTAGAGCAGATATTCAGAGTTTACGACTTTTAAGTCCGTCATAATCCTCGGACTATTGCTACCATTGAATGGTGGGATGAGATAGTTAGGGGTGACGATACAGAAATGACCGGTGCCGGAAGAAGGCAAGCAGAGAGAGAAGTAAGAGATGACGTCAAACGCTGATGTCACCTGTCTCGGGAACGACGAAGATCCGAGAGAAAGAGCCAGAACTCCGGCGACCGGAGGAGGAAAGCCTTGGAGGATTTTTCTATCAAACGTTTCTGGATCTGTCGGGGAGCTTCCTTTGATCGAATTCTTCATCACTTCAATCATCAATTTGAGAAGAATTTGATATAGCGGCTAGAACCTCGATCCGGTAAAATTTTGAGAGAGGGGAAAAAAAGTGACTTGTAAAAAAGATTGATTTTTATTGGAATAGAATGCTTAGTTGTATTAATTGTTATAATTTGATAGGTTAATGATTTTAAATGACGTGTCAACACCAGCTTGAATGTTGAAGCTGAGGTGTCAACACATGAGAGAAACGCATCCTATTTTTATTGTATTGATATGTTTTTTTGTTTCCATTTATGCTAATACTAATATTTTGGGCAAAGAACATTTTGACTTTATCTGTGTATTTTGAACATATTGTTTGACTATATCTTTGCCCAAAAAAAAAATTTGTTTGACTATATAGTATCTACTATTTAATAAAAAGAAATATGTACAATAATTTATAAAACTAGTTAAATGCTTGGAATCTATAAAACATATTTAAGTCATAAAGTAATGGTAGAATATAAATTATGATAAAATGATTTTTTGTTCGTCAATTAATGTATATTTGATTTAGTTTGCAAATAGAAGTAACTTAGGATTATTTTGTAAAAAGATTTGAGACTTGCAAATATGGTCATATGGGTGCAATTGACACCAACATTTTTTTTTTTAATTTTCCTAGATCCACCACTTACATAACATTGATAACAAGTTTTTTTTTGGACGAAAACGAGTAAAATCTATACATAAATACATAATCATTTAAACACCATCTCATCAAGTGAAAGAAATCGGGTAAGATCTTCAAATCAATTCAGCTGTTGGTTAAATTCAACGTGAAAATATTGCACCGTGATGATGATGATGATGATGGTGAGAGGCAATGGGATAATGATGATTGTAACATTCCGAACCCACATTAGGGTGGGTGTCGATCGACACCAAGGAGGGTGTTGGTCGAGACAACTAAATTCCTGGTTGTTTGGTTTGTTTCGAAATCGCTCAGTTTAGCTTGGTTTGGGCTTGGATACCCTAAGTTTCGTTTTAAAAGGCACGAGCAGCCTATTTTTTTGGCCCTAGTTGTGTTTGTCGCTTATAGGAGAGAAAGAGAGAGAGAGAGAGAGAGATTGTGAGTTTGATCCTAAGAGCAAATAGAGCCTTGGGGAGGATTAAGAGGAGCAAAGGGATCTGTTTTGGGGATTGTCAAAGAGAAGAGAAGGAGGTTTCATGATTGTTCGTGAGGGAGGTTGATGTGGTATTCTTCCTTTTCTTGTTCGTCCTAGATCTCTTTCAAAATCAAGGTGAGTGCATGACCATGACTTATCTGAGCAATTAGGTTTGTGTGATTGATTTGGTGATTGTATGATTGATTCATTTCTGTTTTTTTGTGCTTTTGTGGTGTTTGTGTGGTCATGTGTTTCTGTTCTTGATTGTGTCGTTGTGGGAGATGATGTGGTCGAGTTTTAGGTTCGGTTGATGGTGGAGATCGTCAACGGATATGTTGCAGAGTTGTGGTGTCGATCGACACCAGGTGGGTGTCGATTGACACCATCTGACGTAGCGGAAGGAAATCGTGTTGCAAAAGTGTTGTAGTCTGTTTGTACTGTCGACCGACACCAGGTGTCTGTGAACGCAGTTTTTGGTTCCAATTGTCTGTTTTGGCTGTTTTTATGTTGCTTTCTTGTGTAAGGCCTTAATTGCTTATGTGTATAGCCTTGTAGATGGGAGGATTGCCTCACTGAGTATTTGCGATAATACTTACGCACCTCAATTGTTGTTTATGGTGTAGGTAATATGAGATGTGGAATCATTAGCGAAGATGAGGAGGATGATCTAGGATCTCGATTATCTGTTATTGGTCTTTGTAATGTTTATTAATGTTGGAATCTTGTATAACAGTATGCTAGGTGTTGGATAGAATGGTTAGGAATGTTATTCGTTGATTATTCATTGGAGTTGGTTATGTCTTATGTATTCTGATGTGCATGTCATTGGTACAATGATTAGATAGTGATGTTTATGTTGTTGGTTTAATTAAGTAGTATGAGATGCTTAATTATATATTTAAAAAAGGGTCGGCTTGTTTCAGTTTGGTATCACAGTCTTTGCGGTTCTAATCCGGGTTAATGGATGGATTAAAGCAGTTTAGGAATTTAATTGGTTGAATTATTTTCCTATTGCTTGATGCATGATGTTGTGTGATGGAATTGATTATGAGTAGTTAGTCAATTTGCATGTGGTATTGAGTTCTAGTAGCATCCTCTTCGAGCCTTTAATGAGATTCCACAGTAAGTTGTGATCTTTGTGGTATGTGTTAATATATGTTTGCTTAGCATTCTGTTCATGGTAGTGCAGATGGTTAGAGGGGGTGTTGTTGATGGTCGTGGACGCAGACATGGTCGTGGACGCAGACATGGTCGTGGTAGGGGTAGAGGACCAGTTGCTAATAACATTGTGGATCAGAGTGTAACGGTAGAGGGCGTTGGCGAGTCGCAGGCATTCCAGAAGGGGTCTGTGAGTGTTTCTGCTGGTGGTGCCGAGAAGGCTGTAGGCGCTTCAAATTTTAATGGTTTGAATAGTGAACCTTCAAATTTGAGGGTGCACTATTGAGACCCTCAAATTGTTTTACAAATTTCATTTAGTCATTGTAATATATATTTTACAATTAGAAATATATCTATATAAATTCAAACATACTAAATTAAAATTGAAAGTATTGATATTTAAAAGAAATATCATTTACAAAATATTTTTTTTTACAACAATAATGCAATAATTAATCATATATGGGAGCACTATGAAAATAGTTATATTGAGTACTATTATACTTTTACAGGTAATTTTCTTTTATGTTTTTTGAAAATTACATATTATTTTGTTTTCTCATATAAGATTTTGTATTTTTTTTGATATAATTTTTAATTGTGTGTTTTATATTTATCTATAAAAGTTTTAATCATTATAACAAATAATTGGTAATATTGTGAACTATAATTTAAATATATAAAAAAATTAGTAATAAATTTGAGGGTGTATCATTACAGTAAGTGGCCCTCAAACCCTTATTTCAAAGGCACCCCTTAAAATGAAAGCTATTGTTGGAGATGCTCTTAGGGATGAGGGCGAGATAAGGAATAAAGAGAATATGTGAGACCATTGTTGAGCTCTGAAAGAGAAAAAATCTGAAACTAAGGTTTTAGATAAGTTGTCAAAAAAAGGGTTTTAGATAAAAAAAATAAAAATAAATGATTTTTGTTTTAATTTTAAAATAAAATAAAATTATATAAATTCATTTGTAAGTAATTTGCTTATTTTCTGATAGTGGTGATACAATTGCAAACACAAAAGTCTAAGTGGGAATTACAAAAATGAACCTGTTTACTGTACAAAAGCCTGATTCATATACATAAGTGGTTCATACCAAAAACATACATATAGTTTGATGACCTAAGCTATAACTTTACTATTTGCTTCTACTTATTTTTTTTTTGTGCTCCACTTTTCTATGGTTCTGTACCATTGCCACTGGACAACCAAGCTAACGAGTCTAATTAAGCCACAAAACATAATTTCAATGAAAGCCAGCCAAGGCGATCTCTGAGGGGACATGCCGGCGCTAGCAATAGATAGTAAGAAGCTGATGAAATGGCATGTCACTGTGGATTTTCCTGCTTTGATACCATCGAGACATATCTTGGCTACTTCTTTGGTTTTCATTGAACCAGAAGATGCGGCTATGATGGAAGTGAGCTCCGGCCTCTTCTTCTGTTCTGAAAGCCAAAACAAGCAAAATTTATTAAAATGAATCTGAATTTTTTATTTGAAAAGAACGCAGAGCAGTAATCAGTTGTCACCAAGATAAGAAATCACACAAGGAGGAGCAAATATTTTATTTTTAAAGAGAAAAACAAAGACTATTTTTACTGAACCGTTTGGACTGGAACTGCAACTAATCTAGAAGTCAACTGAGTCATCTGATCACTATAATGAGACGCCTAAATGACAATCCACGATCCTAGCTTAAGTGTTTCATGCTCTATACTTCTTTATCCATGATGTAATTAATGATCTTTAAAAAGTTAAAAAAAGATTCTGGATTATCTTACCTTGTTGAAACTTGGGTGTATCAGTGTCAGGAGGAAACAAGAGAGTCACATGAATGTCATCAGAAATAACTTCTTGCTGCAACGCTTGCGCTAATCCCTGAAGACCAAACTTGCTCGCTGAATATGCAGTGTACCCGTAGATATCTGCCTGAAGAAAACGAAGTAAAAACCACTATACATCACAAAGTCTATCCAAGAAAATGCATCTCTCAACTTCCACACAAAGTCTATCCAAGAAAATGCACAAACTATCACAAGGACAAGGGCTTTACATGACTATTCCTTCATCTAACTAGGAGACTATGTATCGAGGCGAACCTGACCGGCTTGAGAGGAGACAAGAGAAATGGAGGCAGGACCACGACCTTCCCTACTAGCTTTCATGGCAGGCAAAGCCGCAATAATCACATTGAAGCTCCCAACTAAATTCACATCAATCATCAACTTAACCTCCTCGTGACTCTGTTTCTCAAGCTCCTTCCCAATAAACACGCCTTGATTCACTATTAACACATCGATCGGCCCCGATTCATCAACCGCCTTCGAGACTGCGTCGAAATCGCGAACGTCGGCAGAGAACGTGGCGACCTCGACGCCGGTGGCTAGCTGGATTGATCGTTTGGCCTCGGCGAGCTTTCCGGTTGAGCGGGCGAGGATCGAGACCCGAGCTCCCTCGGCAGCGGCACGGTGAGCGAGAGCTAGACCTATGCCGCTTGATCCACCGGTGATGAAGACGTGGCGAGATTTGATAGGGATCTTGACGGATCGTGGCCGTACGATCAAAGCTAAGATGATGAGAAGAGTGATGATGAAGAAGAAGAAAAAGAAGAGAGAAAATATTGCCGCCATTAAAACTCTTTTCACTTCACCACTAATTGAAGATGATTAAGAGACTCATAAGTCATAGCAAATCCAGTTAAAATTAATTAATGAGTGTTTACAATAGAACTAAAAACTCTCTTATGACCGATCATATTTTACTACTATTACTTAACTAAATTAACGACAATTTTTATTGTATTATTTCCACCGCCAACTGTAATTTAAGTATAAAACTGAATTTTTTTATAGCAATAAACAACAAAATGTTTTAGAGGAATCTGAATCTCCATCGGATACAATTTTTTTGTATGTAATATTTGTGTTGAGATTTGGTTGTTAACTTGTTATTAAATTTACATGTAGATAAAGGACATCTTACAAGTATTTTAGTGAAGTATGTTTATGAAGAAATAACTATAAATTTATGAAATTTTTTGCATGCTCTTTTTTTTTTGGGAATTATTTAAGAAAGAAAGAATTAATGTGAATATGTGATATATTACGAAAAACAAGTGATTTTTTATGGAAAGCTTCATCATCATATTATTTTACTCTAAATAGAAATACTAAAAGAATAAGGAGATTTTTTTTAATAATGGCATAGAGAAAAGGAAAAAGAAAGAGAGAGATGGGCATGTGAGTGGCAAAAGACAGAAGGTGTGTGAGCTTGTGACAGTCTTTTGGACTTCGTAGTAGATCTGACTTCTTCTTTTTTTATTCAGACAGTGTGGCAAACTCGTCTGTGATGTCCCATAGACATTGATTGATTGGAGAGAGAGAGAGAGAGACATGGAACATTTGCTAGTTTCACATGGGGCTTGTCTTTACACATTCCTATATCAAATCTTGTTGTAATCAACCAAGAAAATTCACATTTATATAATTTTAATTCAATCCTTAAAAGATTACAAATTGGAAGAAAAAGAAATAGAGTCAGTCAATCTCTAAAATGATGAACAAGAAAGAGTTACATAATTAAAAAGCAAGAACTAACTTGGAACATATCTCCAAGACCGACCTTTCCTTATACAATCCTTTATTTATTCGCTGATTTACAATACAAATAAATCTTATGCATCTAATTTAACTATTAAGAATTGATCACACATAATCATGAATCTTCTTTCAAAATAATTGTTAAAATTTAATCAAGTGTAGATAGATGATGCATCTCCGTAGGTTCTTCTCGGGATAGAAGCATGAACACTAGTGTTCATGTTTCTCTTGTTGTTGTTGTTGTGAGTGGTGAGAGTAGTTCTTGCGTTCTCATGATTCTGCTGATAGTACTCTTGTCTGTTTTGTTGTTGCTTGGTGTTGAAGGAACTATACTTCCCTTGCTTCTGATAGTGATGAGGCCTTCTTCTTGGCTGAGAAGATTTAGGGATGAACACACCAGTCCCTTTGCTTTGTTCTTGATGATACACATATGGAGCCCTTTGGTAACCTCCTCTGAACAGACCCTGTTCCCACAAAATTTTCAAGAAACACAGTTAGAGAGAGGGAGAGAGATGCATATAGAGAGGAAGAAGTGTATGTATGGAAAGAGGAACAAACCTGGAATGAAAGAGAGGGGGAGGATGAGGAAAGAGAAACAGGATTTAGCTGTTCATCTTCATCCGTGATGAGAAGAGAGATCTGTTTGCTTATGTCTGCAAAGAAGACATCATCATCAAGCTCTAACTCCATAGCCATGTATATCTTAGCTTCCAAGTGTCTCAAGACTTTTGTTGTTCTGTAGAAACAAAGTCTTTTGTGTGTAACTTATTTTTGGTTTGCTTCAAGTGGAGTTCGAGGGAATGTTGAAAGAGTCAGATAAATAGGCAAGACAGAGTTGGCATTTAGAGAGAGAGAGAGAGAGAGAGAAGAGCATGTGGGTGGGAGAGTGGGTCCAGAGAAAAGAAAGAGATTTTTTTAACAATGTAAATCTAATCTGGCTAAGTCCCCACTCAACACAACATGAAGGACAGAAGGAGGAGGTTGTGTATTGATGTTATCCAGTTGTTACATTTTTAAAAAGATAGAATCAAAGTTCATACACAACACAACCCATATTCACTCTGTTTTTATTACCTTTTAACACTAAACTTCTCATATTTGACCATAAACTTTATAGATTTACCAAATTACTGCTACTAATAGGTTATCAACAAAATCTGAATTATCGAACTGAACCAATTTGATACTCATTTAGTTACACTTGGTTTACATTACTTATCATGATACTGGCAAAAAAAGAAACACTATCTATAATAGGGCCTAAGGAAATCTTTGTTATGGCTATAAGATCATAGAACAGCCACATCCGAAGACAGTCTGTGGTTGGCAATTGAGGAAATGGACAATGATCAATTTGGATTTCGGAGAGAGAGAGAGAAAAAATCTTAACTCATTTGATGTGATATGGTTTGGGGATAGTGTTTGAGTGAAGTAGGGTCATACACCAATCCTACTTGATAGTTCATTAAAAACGATTTCTCAAATGAAGCTTGATGTATAAAAATATGATGTTTATTCATCTTGTTGGTCTTTTTGCTTATTTAATTTGCATGTTCGGAACTGTTGACCTTTCAAAGGTGGATAAATGAACAAAAGAGGTCGTAGAACAACCTTATCTCCTCACCCATACTACGTTTCAAAAGAGTAGTTTAAAGTCTCTTGAGATCATATGAAAAGAAAGGTGCAAGCAAGTATAGCCACAAACTGAAGAAGATAAATGAAAAAGATAAGTTTGAACCAAAAGAAATATATACAACAAGTATAAGTCATGAATGAGTGCACCAAGGGGCGCGCAATCTATTGTCTTGTCGTTACGAGTGACGTTTGTTCTTTGTAAAACGACTGGTTAAAATAAAACATTTCGGTTAATGTTAAATTCGAAGACACAAGATCAACTTTTTAACGGCTCTAAACTGTTTTAGTCCGGAAGGTCACATCTTCGAGGTTAAGAACAATCATATGAACTGATCTGTTTGGAGTAACTTTTTTTCTTTCTCCATCACGCAGTAAAAGTCTGCTATCATAGCTATAAACGACAAACAAACAAAAAAAAAGGACCAAAATAAGAACCGGACAAGTCAACCTGCCCAATAATCTCTCAATGGATCTAAGCTTTGGCATCAAAGGGTTTCTCTGTCGGGTTTTATGCTCCAATGGCTGTATCCATGTCTGTAACAACATCGGCTCCTTTGAAAACAACCCTTAGCTTTGTTTGAATCGACTGTTTCTCTTTGTCCTTGAGAGACGTCCCAGATACATGGATAGTATCCTTCTGGACTCTTCCCATGAGGTCATAGAGCGGCTTGCTTAGGTTTTCTCTGAGCATCTCTTCAAGAACCGGAGGTGCCTGCATGTAGAGATTGCTTTCGCCGTATGTAACACTTGCTTTTGACAAAAGGAGCTTCGGGTGATCTTCAAGCATCTCAATGAACTAGGAGAAAGAAAAAACATGAACAAATGGTAAAGAATTGAGACGCGGAATTTGAATGGACAAACAAAGGCACGAGTAAATTAAGATATAGCTAAAAGGGCAGAAAAGCCTGGAAAAGGCGAGAAGACCAAAGAAAATAACAGCCAAGCATCTACGTAGGAATGAAGTAAATGCAGCAATGGAGATAGCAGCAGAGAAGATAATTTAGCATGAAAAAAGCAATAAATGGGTAAGAAAATCAAGAATAATCGGTATCAGAGAGACAACGAGATGATAAAGCGAGAGGAAGGACCTTTGATAATGTGATTGAGGTGTCCAGCTCAATCAGAATGCCCGGACCACATACAAGACAGTCGTCGAGCCTCGGGAAGTCTGTCACTTTAGTGTAAAGACCCTCTCCACCGTTATACCTTTGTGAAAATGAAAACAATTGCTTGAGGATAACATTGAATTCTTTGCAAATTCCTATATTTAACTTAAAGTAGAAAAGCTGTAATCCGAACACTAGCAAGTAAGGCAGAAAGAAAGGAAAAAAAAACATACGTCAGATAGTTTGTAAGTGTTTTGCTGCATGCAGACACAATCTTCAAGGTTTCTAGCGCACAAGCTGCTGATATAATCGCGTTGGTGGAAGCAATCGCCGGTATTATGTTTTTAACCACACCCTATATAATAAAACAATCCTCCTCTGATTATTTCTTCATGAGTACAAATAGCATATGGATTTCATTGTGCATACTTCAGCCGGTGACTGGAAAACTTTAGAAAGTAAACAGACAGAGAAAGTGAGAATGGTTACATACTTGTGTGAGAGAGTATGTGACACCCGGAATTCCAAAAAGCTCAGCTCTCCTGATAGCCTGTGAAGATAATGGCAAATATGAAGTAAACCCAAATTAAAACCCATAGCATAAACAAGCAAAAGAAAGACTAACCTCATCATAGACCCACTTCATATGTTCTGGGACATCAGGATCAAAGGATTTTCCTTTATGAACCTGCAGGAAGAATCGATTTCACCATGACTAAACCAAATAAATATATATTCACATGGCAAGAAGAGTCTTCTTTTAGAGAGCCTACACACATACCTCATCCCACTTGATTAGATGAGCATATTCAATACAATGAGCTGCATTCCTAGGGGTTTCAGCAAGAGTGCACAAAGGAAACTTCACTTGAGGTGGGAAAAGCCAAATAGTGCACTCAAAACAGGGTGTAACTCCAGGCATTATAACTCTAGCATGACCCTTGAAACCTTCAGTTCCCCCATCTACCATCGGCTTGATTGTGTCTCTTACTGGAGTATCATCGTCATTATACTCTACATACATTTTACAAGCACATTATCATCAGCAGAGAACTTAAAAAGCCGAGAGATTTTTTAAAAAAGTAGCTTAAGAATATCCATACCAAGAAACCCACAAGCTATCCCATTGATGTATTTCCGAGCTTCGATGGAATCAAGACCAAGAGCAATGATATTAAAATCGTTATAAAACTCAACCTCCTTGTCTTCAATACGTGAAAAATGCGGCACAATCTCAACCCCACTCACTCTCTCCATGACACGCTTAGCTGCTACCTCTGCCTTTGGCTTTCCCACGTCTTCAAGTCTATAAAAGAAGACCAACATTATCAACCCAAACAATTCGTGCAACTTTTTAATTCCCACTAACAATTTCACAAATCTTACTGAGAAATACCACACATAAGTCAAAAACAAACTTCAATTTTGAGGGCTTTTTCTAGTGCTTAAACAAAGTAAGGAGGAGGAAATTGCCTGAATAGGAACTGGCGATTGAGATTAGTAACCTCGATACGGTCCATATCAATCACATCGAGATTACGAAAACCTGAAAGAGCCAAGTCCTTGAGAAGCTCACAACCCAATCCACCCGCACCAACCACCAGGATTTTCACAAACTCTCTTATGTCATCCCTCAGCTGTATACCCCAACACAAAACTAAGCTCAGGAAAACCCATAGAATCGATACATACAGGAACAAAAAAAAAAAAAAAAAAAAAAAAGCGAAGAAGCGATTGAGAAAAAGAAAAAGGCGTAAACCTGGGGTCCGGGAAAGAAGCCGGGGTCAACGAGATTCCCATGACGGAGAAGAAGCTTGTCGAGGTCTCTAGACTTACTCTGAGGAACATCGAGATCAGCCATATAGAGAGAGAGAGAGAGAGAGAGAGAGAGAGAGAGAGAGAGAGAGTTGCGATTCACGGAGATTGATCACGGAGGAGAGAGAAGCTCGTATGCTCAAAAACCCGACACACTGCCACACAGAGCTCCGAAACCTCTCTTTTTGCCTTCTCTTTGAGCCGACGCTTATACTTATTGGGTCAATATTGGGCTCGGCCCAAAACTGTATTAGGAAAAAACACATTTTATTTAGATCTTGGTTTATTAATTATATCCCTTGGTTGTTGTCAAAAAAATAATAATAATAATTATATCCCTTGGTTTAATTTAGGCATTTAAAAGATCTCTATTTTGTTATTTTAGCAAATCTATCTTCTTAGGATTTTTTTTTTTTTTTGGATAAATTTGACTATCTATAGGCTTTTTAACATATTTTTGGCAAATTTCCATCATATTGGTTATAATTATTTTTACAAATTAATTGATATCTTAAGTAGTCTATTATTAAACTTTCCAATCTTTCAAAATTTATTAAATAAACAACTAAGGGATAAATCAGAACCAACAACCAACATCCTTATATGGAGTATCATTTAGTGTAGATTACATGATGTTATTCTTTTTAGATGTGTCTATGATAGTATGGTTTATATTTGTTTTAAATATTTATCTAAAGATTTACGTTTGGAAACATTTTGATTTTACGCTAAGAACGAAATAATTTATTTTTTATTTATTATATCATGACTACTAGTTTATTTATATTCTCAAACGACATATAATTTCAAAAACAAAATAATTACACAACCGTGTGTATTTTACATAATATTTTGTTTATTTCCATTTATCACTCGATTTTTCGATTTATTAATAACATCCATACAAAATATACATGTCAAATTCAAAAACATGGTATGTAGATTTACCAAACAATTGCAATATTAGAAGAACACTTTCTCAAATAAAAATACATTTTCAAAATAAATACAACTATATTTGTTATTACTACTATATTATAAGTTTTTATATATAAAAAACAAAAAAAAAACATGTTTGTGTTGTAACACCAGTTATCTCCAAGTTTACAAAGTAAAAAAAAAAAAAAAAAAATCAAAATTTAAGCAAAACATAAGTAACACCGTAGCAAAACATAAATATAATTGAAGCAAAACTTAAGTAAAATTATATTAATAAAGACATGGTTCATCAGATACCCAATCGCATACTGTTTATCATACAACCGATATTAGTATTTTTGACATCTGCATAATAATTCTACTTTATTTCGTAGATGTTATATAACACTGATGTAGTAGATGTTGAGAAAGGTCTATCATATATATATATCTGTATAATTAATATTTAGATTGTAAACCCAAAAGAGTAATAAAATCATTCACAATGGGCTATCAAACTTTTCGGCCTAATTTTTGTATTTTAGATGTTGGCGACCTCATGCACGTTTGGAGCTGTTGGATGATGTTTCTTGGACGTACGGGAACCGTCACTGCCGGACATTCTTCTTTGGTGTCATGCCATACTTGCCAAGTTTGTTTTCCTGTTTCTGGGATATTCCTGCATACTTTATTTTAAACAAAAATAATATAACTTAAAGAAACTTATTTTAGAAGAATAAACAAAAAAAATTGAGTTAACAAAAACCTGAATAACATGGTCTTGGAGGAGTGGGTGATGAAACCTGAATAACATGGTCTCAAAGGAGTGGGTGATGGAAGGTTGGTTGATACAATCAATTACATCTCCATCGGAACTCTTTTTCAGAAAAAAGAAAGAGATCGAAGGTCAAAATCAATTACATCTCCATCGAAACTCTTTTTCAGAAAAAAGAAAGAGATCGAAGGTCAAAATCAAACTATATATAGTATATTTGCATGCATAATTAAAGGGACAATTGCATTTTTAGTACCTTTATTTGCATTTAAATGAGCTCGTAGACCCCATATTCGTTTTTTGAGAAACATAACCACTAAAGGTGCTGAAATTACAGTTGACCCCCTTACGACCAAACAAAAAACAGAAGCCGAAATGACAAATTTAACCCGATGAAGTCTGCAATAGATATCTTTAAGGTTGATTTCAAATTGACGTTAACAAGAAGACATCAAAAAACGTCTACTCCTTAATTCTAATTTAATTTTTAATTAAACAAATTATAATAGATAATTTGATAAACTTATTGATCAAATAATAACCACATAGACTTCATTCATTAAAATAAAATAAATTTACATATAAGCGAGTCAAATTAAACAAGAAAATGTTGACTAGGCAAAAATTATTTGATTTAGGATTTGCTTAAGTAGACTTCGCTGCAGATTATTAGTGGTTGACTTTGTTATGCCATCAACCATTAATATTATATTATCTTAATTTCACCGATAATTTAACCAAACCGATAGTTGAACCTAACCGAATACATACTGATTCATTGATTTTAACCTAACCAGATAATTTAATTTAACTATATATATACTTCTCTCTAAGTAAACCCTAACTTTTTATGTGATCTCTCTCTCTCCAAAATTTCTCTCTCAAAAATTCCAATATTGTTGCTCTCAAAAATTCAGCTATATATACCCACAAAATATTTCATGGTTACAAAAATAAATATGAAAACCCTAGATTCTCTTTTATTTTACTTGTCTCTCTCAAATATATCTTGGCTCTCAAAAAAAACAAAAAAAAGTAGATCTAAAACTCCAATCCATCCGCTTATTTCTCTCTTGTTTTTTATTGAAGAAGTTCTGCAAATGTGACTCTACGAATCTCTCTCCAGATCTGACCTTCATTCATATTCAAATCTAATCCCAAAGGTTTTGTTTTCATATCTACCTACCAAATCTAGGTTTTTAGTTTTATTTTGGTTGAATTTGGGTTCTACATGGGTTTTCTTATTTGGATCTGAGAATTGTTATTGGGTAATTTGTTGGAAAAAATATAGTTCTTTCTTTTTCGAGTTTAATCTCAATTTTTATTTGGATTTTTATGATTTAATTGCTTGAAGTCAGATTTTTACAAAAGCTTGTTCTTGTTTTTAATTTTACAGGCAGAGGAGAAGATTAAACAGGAGATGATGGAGGCCGAGAATTTTACAGCTGGAGGAGAAGATTAAACAGAAGATGGGACGGTGGAGCAGTGAAGGTGGAAGAGAATTACCCAGAATATGTTTGTAAATAATTGAGATTTTGATTTTTTATTTTAGTATTAATTTAATTATTATAATAAATTATTTTTGTATTTTTTAAATAAAAATTTGAGATCTGTAGTTTAAAGTACGGTTTAGTTTCCCAGGAAGAAGTCTTCCAGATAAGTCTTTAGCATAATCATTACAATTATTAAATTGATTTGATTGATTTGCCGACGGTTCAGTTTCCCGTGCAGAAGTCTACCAGAGAAGTCGTCAACATAATAAAAAATATAATTTTTATAAAATTATGGCAGGTTTCTCTTATAATTTGTCAAATTATCCAAAAACTGAAAAAAAAATCATAGAAATTTGTAATTTCAATAAGATTTAGTGTAACAACTAATAGCTAAGAATACCCTTCATTGTAGTGTTGGAGACTGAAATTATTCACAGTTGGGTAATTCTTAAAAAGTTTATATATCACTTCATTTCATACTTATAATTGTAGAATTCTATATTCTTAGAAGAAGTCTTCCAGATAAGTCTTCAGCATAATCATTACAAATATTAAATTGATTTGATTGATTTGCAGACGGTTCAGTTTCCCGTGCAGAAGTCTACCAGAGAAGTCATCAACATAATAAAAAATATAATTTTTATAAAATTATGGCAGGTTTCTCTTCTAATTTGTCAAATTATCCAAAAACTGAAAAAAAAATCATAGAAATTTGTAATTTCAATAAGATTTAGTGTAACAACTAATAGCTAAGAATACCCTTCATTGTAGTGTTGGAGACTGAAATTATTCACAGTTGGGTAATTCTTAAAAGTTTATATATCACTTCATTTCATACTTATAATTGTAGAATTCTATATTCTTAGAAGAAGTCTTCCAGATAAGTCTTCAGAATAATCATTACAAATATTAAATTGATTTGATTGATTTGCAGACGGTTCAGTTTCCCGTGTAGAAGTCTACCAGAGAAGTCGTCAACATAATAAAAAATATAATTTTTTATAAAATTATGGCAGGTTTCTCTTCTAATTTGTCAAATGATCCAAAAACTGAAAAAAAATTATAGAAATTTGTAATTTCAATAAGATTTAGTGTAACAACTAATAGCTAAGAGTACCCTTCATTGTAGTGTTAGAGACTGAAATCATTCACAGTTGGGTAATTCTTAAAAAATTTATATATCACTTAATTGATTTGAAGTTAGTTGGTAAAGAAGTCTGCCAAAGAAGTCGGTTTCTTTATATTTTTCTGGTACTGCTTCAAATAAACCGGAATTGGTTTTCTAAAACCGAGATTATTTTTCTTGTCATCAATACAGACTTCACACAGAACTCCACCACGTTGACTTCAAAAATAAGTCTAAGTTAATGACCTAACTGCCTAAGAAAACCAAAAACTTGATTTCTCCATATGTATTATATATAATCATGTCAAAAACATACAGAGGCAAGTAAATAACATATATCAAAGAATACAACAAGAAAATCTTAAAAATTATTCACCAATTTGCAATAATTTGGTTTTCAAATAATGCTGACTTCATGTTCACATCAACGAGTAGACATAAAAAAGACTATACGAGGATAACTTCAAATGAAGTCTATTTCTTGGGGTCTATTTTTGCAATTACAATTTTACAAAGCAGACTGCGAATGAAGTCTACCATAACCGGTTGACTTCTTTTGTGGTCTTCCTTTGTTAATTTTTGGTTAGTTTTGCAATTAAATATTTAAAACAAGGTAGACTTCAATGGAAAGTTCAACCGGTTAACTTCAAATATAGTCGACTATGGTTATTTTTGCAATTGACCAACCCATTGACTTTACAGTAGACTTCTGTCTACTAAGTAGACTTTAACTATCCGTCAACCAGAAAAGGTAAACTTCATCGTGGTTAGTTTTGCAATTGACCAAGTTTGACTTTCGCCAAGTAGACTTCGTATGAAGTCTACATTAATGATGACTTCGTTTGCAGTCTGCCGTGGTCATTTTTGCAATTGACCAACAATTGCATTTTTTAAATAGTAGACTTCTTTTGCAGTCAACTAATTATTTTAATATATTTTTAATATATTAATATTACGGTCAATGCTTAAATAGTTTGGTCAATTGCAAAAATAGTCACTATGGAAGTCTACTCGTTTATTATCGTAAGAAGACTTCGTCCGGCAGTCATAACTAAAAAGTCAAGAATTTGGTCAATTGCAAAAATACACCTTAGTAGACTGCAAATGAAGTATCTGACGGAAAGATTATAATGCAGTCTGAACCATATTTTTTTTGTTTTCAAATGAAATTAAGGAGACTGAAATTGCAGTCTACGGGCTCGAAACTCGATAAATTTTTAATTGCAAAACTGACCATAGAGTAGACTTTACATGATATTATGACGGTTAGACTAACAAATGAAGTCTACTTTCGCAAAAAAATCAAGGAAAATCATGAAATCTACCGAAAAATAACCTTATCGGTGGTTGTTTTGCAATGTCAAGCACCGAGGACGTCGTCTTTAGTCACCACAGAAGAAACTCAGCACCAATTTAATCACTATCCAAGAATCATGACATATAACAAGATAAATGCACTTGCAAATTTTCTTGGATTAAAATGGAGAGGAGATGGAAGAAAATGAAGTTCTCATAGCATTGGGTGTTATTTAAGCTCACAAATTTGGGTTGTTGAAGCATTAAGAGCTTCAAATTTGGTTGTTCATGGTGGTTGGAAAATTGATGGTGGTGGCACAACCGTAAATAAAAGAAGAAGATTAGGATATGGATGTAATAAACATTTTCGCAAGAAATTCAAATAAATCAGAAATAATGGCATTTATGTGAATACATGGAATGACAGAGGATTTAGTAGGAAGAAAGTGGCAAATGTTGGAGAGAGAAAAAGAGGGGTCCAATTTTGCAATTGACTCAGATCATGGGTCCAATTTTGCAAGTGTCCCATAATTAAATTCGTATATGTAACTAAAAGAGAGAGAGCGAAATAAATAAATAAAACTGAGAGTTTATAACTTAGGTATTTATATTAATTTTTTTTTGAAGTATATTTGGCAATCTAAATTTTATATTATACTAATTTACAAGTTAATTCCTATAAAATTATTAACAATAATAATTAAAATATGACAATAAAATCACACAAAGAAAATTGATTCCTTAACTAGCTCTACTAAATTGATTTCTAATTCCTAAATTAATTTTGGTTTTTTTTATATAAAATTTTACATTTAACAAATTTTTCCTTAAATATATATCCAACAAATGATTCCAAAAATATCTCTACGAATTCAATTTATGTTTTCCTAAATCAATTGTTTTTTCTTAGACAATTTTTAAATTTAACAAAATATCCCTAAATTATCTTTACAATCAATCTCTACCTTCCTTTGAAACTAAAATATCTCAATGTTTTACTCATAAAAAAGAAACAATATTATCAAAATATAGAATATCTCTCTTGAAAGGCATTTCCTATATTGTTATATACGATCTTTAAAATTTTTGTGTATCAAAATTAGCTTACATCATACTTTAAATTAGTTTCCAAAAAATCTATTTAATAAGTATTAGTATACCATAATGAATATATTTTTCAACCAAAAAAAACCATTCTAAGCATTTAATTTGCTAAAAGAAATTTAAATGTCTGATCACTTAATTAAACAAGTTAGAATTTACATAAATATGATTTTATGGTTTTTACGAATTGTCTACCAACGGCGGACCCACGTAGAGTATATAATATTTCAGCAATTTGACCTCTCTAATTTTATTGTGACATCGAAGGTCCATCATGCACCAGCCCACAATGAAACAAAGTTTATCATATTAACTGTTTTATTTGTTTTAAATTGGAAACAATACCCATCATTTTAACCTAATTATTAATATTTTCAAACCAAATAGAATTTAAAAAAAAAGGAAAGGAAGAGAACTTTTGTCTCTTGAGCAAGAAGTATAGAAAGTTACATTGATAATGTTTGAAATGATAAAAGATTTTCTAATTTTAAGAATCTAGGAGATCTTGCTCGATTGTTGGTGGAAACACAAAAACATATGTCATATCAGTTGGTTTATATATTTTTGAAGCTGCTTTGGATTTTGCATGTCGCTTTAAGAGATTTTTTTAGCCATGAAAATCGTAAAGATATGTCGATGTAATTAGATTAGATATTGATTTTTGAATGATTGTTTAGTTTGTTTTATCAAAAATATGTATTTAATACTATTATAAAAGAATTTGTGATGAAAAGATTTCAGGACACGGAAGATCATAAAAGAAAAATATTTAGGTTCACTCTTAGGGTAAACCTTGTTTTTCACCTCCTCTTTTTCAACCAATCAAAACCTTCTATACATTATTTCATTTAAAAGTTAAATCAAAAATAAATTAAAAAAGCAAAACAAATTAAGGAAACAAATTATGTATACTTTTAATTAAGGAAAATATTGGTTAAGGTTTAGATTTTACAATTAAAACGAAATTATATGTTGGTTTGGGTTTACAAATGAAGTGGTTAGGGTTTAGATTTTATAATTAAAATGAATTATATGTCGGTTTGGATTTACAAATGAAATGGTTATGATTTAGATTTTACAATTAAAACAAAATTATATGTCGGTTTGGGTTTGCAAATGAGATGGTTATGGTTTATTTTTTACAATTAAAACGAAATTATATGTTGGTTTGAGTTTACAAATGAGATGGTTATGAATTAGATTTTACAATTAAAATGAAATTATATATCGTTTTGGGTATATAAAAAAACGGTTTGTGTTTTAATTTTATAATAATGTATACAGATTTTGTTTCCTTATTTTATAAAGAGGTGAATAAATAAGTTCTTAAATGTATTACAACATGTCACATTCTCATTGGTTAAATTAAAGAGAAGTGAACAAATGGGTTCATTATTTATCTTTATAAAAAAAAAATTTAACTATGTTTTGATCCAGCAAAAATTTTTTGGGTATGCCACTGTTGTCTTTTTCATCATTCGAGACTTATTTTATAAAGAGGTGAATAAATAAGTTCTAAAATGTATTACGACATGTCACTTCTCATTGGTTAAATTAAACGGCACTATAGGGCCTGACTAGTGACTAGTTCAAATGCTGCGGTTAAGGGAGATTGCGGAAGCGGGCGATTGCGGTTTCAAGCATTATTAAGCGTTTTGAATGACTGATTTAACGGTTTAAATTTGGTGCGTTTGCGGGAGGTTTACGACTGGTTGACCAGCGGGTGCAATAGCGGTTGGAACATAATAAATGTGATATATAATATATAAATATTTAAAAACACCAAAATTTTTATTAAACTTGATTTATAATTAAAATTTATTAAAAAAAAAATACTAAAATAATTATTCAAAAAACAAATAAAATTCATATTGAAATACTTATTCCTTTCTGCATTTGGCTTTTCACCAAAAATTTAATCAAGTAATCTGATAAATTACAAAACATATGCTTTAGATCGTAGATCTTTTCTCTTTTCTCTTAGATCGTAGGTCAGTAGTTGCATCCGTAGGAATGATCAATTGAGAGTTGAGAAGAGTCACTAGTGATTTGTTTTAATATTTTTCACAAATAATCTTATTTTCTTAAATTTCTGATGAAATATTATATTTATTTAGATTTTTTTGAACTTATGTGTGATGTGCCATTAAATTTACATCAAGTTTTCCGGGTTACTGTTCATTGGAATATTATTTTCTTCTAGTTGTTTATTTTATAATCTCTGCAATCGTATCCGTACTTTATCTTCTCTCATCCTTAATGAGTAAAATGGTTAGATAGAAGATATAACAAAAAAAAATTCATTATCACTGATCTCTTTTAAGTTTTTTTACAAAAAAAAAAAAATCCAACCACAAACGCTTGCGGAAAGTAGCTTTTGGAATTCAGTAGTTTGAAGCAGTTGGAAGCGATTAGGAGCGATTGGGAGCGGTTTGTGCGTTTGCGGGAGGTAGCGGGAGAACCAGTCAACACCTAAAACTCAAACGAACGAACGCACAAAGAAAAAAACAGCATTAATGAGTCTCCATTTTTCCTATGGTTTAACACAAACAAACAAAAAACAATAATTAGGTAAATTTAATTTCACAAAACATTAATTTTGCTATATTTCAAATAAAATTTGGTGGAGAATATAGTAGAGGATATTAGTTTTTAATATACTTAAGCAAATTTCCAATTAAATTATCTTAATTACTTCCCAAAGAAGGTTATATTCATTTATTTTTTATTCTTTTTTAAAAAATCAGAAAATATTATAAAAATTAATATATATATATATATATATATATATATATTTGTCAAAAAACTGGCCAGCGCGAGACCTATGCCCAAGTAAGTAATGGGTATTGTTTATTTGAGCAGCCTGTTATGGTCAACACTCTAACATTTTCAGCTTAACTGACTCTGATCTTTCGAGTAGATTAGTAGTGAGACGACCGCACCCATATTCTCAATCCTCGCACAAGATCCATGGAAAACGATCTCACCGGAACTCCATAATTTCAACGAGACAACCGACGTAGAAATCGCTCCTTACAAAACAACTCCAACAAATACACCAAACACCACCTCATCTAGTTACTAAATCGAACAACCAAACCACCTCTAGCGACCGAGTAACATGAGAGGTGGGCTGAAATATTTGATTTCGTCCACCTACGGACAATACTTCTCCACGAATACTCCAATTCACTATCAACTCTTTCAATGTCGATCGGTAACCCCACCTGGTATTGATCGTCACCCAATGCACCACTTGCGATCTAACACACATGATGTCGACTATCGATCAACATTCTCCTAGTATCGGTCAACACTGACGCCCACGACATAACTTCCGTCGATCTCTCCTCATCTAAACCTAACTCCAGCCGTTCTCTTATGACCCAAACACAGATCAACATGCTGGTATCGCTCGACACCCTAACATTTCCCCAACACAACCATAGAACATGTCCATATTAACTTGCGATTAAAACACAAACTAACCGTTCATTCCACATATACACCGTTAGATGTGAAGCATATAGCACCACAAAGCTTCCACCAAATTTCAGCCAAATCAGACTCTGAAGTAGCCATTGTGCGCGGTCCATCTGCAGGTCCATCAGGAAACGAATCTCCCTTCAAGCTCTTTCTCGCTGCAAATCTCTAATCTGCCACAACAATCGATTTTCCAATCGATCTAACACTAAAACAACACAACTTACCTGGATAACAGCCATGAGAGAGCCTCCTTGTCTCTCTCAATCCACCATCCAATCTCCCATCCTTCTCCTCACACATGAAGAAGATGGATCTCCTCTTCTCCTTCACACAAAGACCTCCTTCCATTTCCTTTCCATCCCCAAACTGCATCCCTTCTCTGTTTTTCCCAAAGAGACTAAGCACATCTCTCCTTGCTTCTCTCTTCCTTAGAACGACAAGACGGTCAAGCCCCAAACATAGACATCGAGATATCCCTTATATACTCGAGCCTTAGGGTTTCCTTAACCCAAACCAAACCAAACCGGCGATTTAAAAACATGAATTGCCACACCAAAATTGTTGGTGTCGACCAACACCCTTTTGTGTCGCTCAACATCCACCCCGAACAGCATTTTTTATTCGCGGGCGTTACAAGTATTATATGTTCAAAATACAAAAATAAATGTTAATACTGTTTTGACCAAAATAATAGTATTTTTAGCATAAATATAGTCAAATTATATGTTCAAATTAGAGAAAATAAATGTTAATACTTTTTTTTTGACGAAAACAAGAGTTTTTGGCATAAATGGAAAATATTTAATATATAGTAAAATTAAAATTTTTGTAAAATGAGATTTCCCAAGATTGCAAGAGTTGTATATAAGTGGAGCCTTTCTTCAAGATCCAAAAGTATAACATATTTTTTTGTTAACTTTATACAACAAAAATATTATCATGGGTATCACAAAAACTCTTGTGATCTTTTTTCACATTGTCATATTAGCAGTTTCGCTCTCTAAACATGTGGTTTTGACCTCAGGTATATTCAGCAATTTGTGTTTGTTATTTGCAAGTCAACATTGATCGCTTTTAAAAGCAACTTTTATATATATATATATATATATATATATATATATATATATATATATATTGTTCCTTCCATTAGATTCCCAAACTTAAGAAGAAACCATCATAAACAGCCAATTACGGTCAGTAGTAAGGGTATGAGGATTTACTCTCCTCTTGCTTGGAATCAAGCAATTTGATGATCCAAAAACTTCTGAATCACCACTCGACTTTGATCTCTTTAACTTGAAAGAAATCTACCTGGCTCTGCAAAAGAAAAAAAAAAAAACACAAAACTTAGCCATAAGAGCTAAGAAGAACTCGCATCTAAGCGAGAAATATAAACCGGATTTAACCGGAAACAAAAAACAGACAACGAATCTATATATTTATTTTGAGCTCTCAAATATATAATATTTTCAAACTTTTCCGTAATCCCACTTCCTTCCTTCTGGTGAGTTGGATTGTTTTATTTTTTTATTTTTTTGGCTCTGTTTTAAATTTTAACTGTTAATAGCTCATAATTCCTTTTTATTTGTTTGTATCTGAAAAATTGGAGCAGCTATACTATATGTGGAGACAGAGGATCGAGAGCGTCGGCCATTTCAGTACATCGAACGGATCGAGATGAGTCATGTATAAATTAATAGTGAGTGGTGCAGAAATTTTTCTTTAGATGATGTATAGTATTTGATATATTATTTTAATCTATATCAAACTATCAAGATATTGTTCATATAAGTAATTTACAGTTAACGTTTTTGGATCATATAAAATATGTTTCTAAATAAGTCAGTAGGTACATTCAAATAACACAATATTCAAATGATATCATCTATGTGACTTCTATTACAAAAAAAAAAAGTAACACCTGTGACTAAAATATTTAATACTGTATATATATAATCTATGAGGTCACTCAAATCTTTGTAATTTTTTAAAAGTTGCTTAACCTAGTCAGTAATTACATATTCTCCACCCAATTAGCCTAATCACCCAATCAAAATCTCAGCCGTCAAAAATCTTGCAACAGCTATTTACCAAGTATATATGTAAAGTTGTCTGCATAACCATTGTTTCATCTTGAATAGCTTTCGGACGTACGTGCTTAAGAAAAATGCCTAAAGAAGCCCATATTCCAAGAGGAACTCCAGGAAGACACCAATGGCTGCAGTCTTGCTTGCGACCGACGCAGGACTAGCTGTGCCCAAGTAAGTGATGGGTGGCGTGGCGATCGCGTGTCTTTTGAGCTGCAGCCACGGGCTGTTATGGTCAACACTTTCAGCTTAACTGTCTCTAATCTTTTCGAATAGTATATGTTCAAAATACAAAAATGAATGGTTTATACGTTTTTCACCAAAATAATAGTATATTTAGCATAAATATAGTCAAACGATATATTCAAAATACAGAAATAAATGTTATATCTTTTTGACCAAAATAATAGTATTTTTTTAGCATAAATGTTGTCAAACAAATATGTCCAAAATACAGAAAATAAATGTTATATCTTTTCGACCAAAATAATAGTATTTTTTAGCATAAATCTAATCAAACAATATGTTCAAATACAGAAAATAAATGTTAATACATTTTCTTGACCAACATAAGATTTTTTCGGCGTAAATGGGAAAAACATTTAATAGTAAAATTAAATATATTTGGTAAAATGAGTTTTACCAAGACTGCAAGAGTGATATATAAGTGGGGTCTTTCTTGAAGTTCCAAAGTATAACATATTTTTTTAGTTAACTTTATACAGCAGAAAGTATTATCATGGGTATCACAAAAGCTCTTGTGATCTTTCTTCACATTGTCATATTAGCAGTTTCGCTCTCCAACGATGTGGTTTTTACCTCAGGTATATATATATTCAGCAATTTGTGTTTGTTATTTGCAAATAAACATTGTTCGATTTTAAAAGCAACTAAACATATATAGATATTGTTCTTGGATATCCGTACATATATATTTAAAACATTCAAAATATTGTCTGGAGTGTTATACATAATTTTACATATATTTCGTGGGATTTTGTAGGTGCAGAGATTGAAAAATTCACATATGATCATTGCTACCATTTGTGTGTGCAAGGAGAATATGGATCGCGTGAATGCTTTGTGGACTGTACTCAAAAAGGATTTTATAAAGGAGATTGTGTAAGCCGAACTCCCACAGATCCTATTAGATGCTGTTGCAATGACCACTACACTACTAACTAAAAAAACTCATTTTCTCCCTAATGCTAAACTATTTTCAAACGTTGTACTTTTTACTTTCCTAGCATTGGACTTATGAGACAAATTATTATCGATTTGATTATACTAAATTAAATGAAATAAAATAAAAGTTATGTTAATGTGTGCTCTTAATCAAATATTATTAAAAAAACATAGTGCATTTTTCAAGTTTGAATTTGTTCATTTGGAATCTGGGTTCTTCTACTTCATTTTTATTTATTTACTAGGACCCGCGGTACACCGCGGGGTAAAATTATTTATAACTAAAATATTTAAATTATAAGTTGTATTTGTTGGTTAAATATGTTATAATTATATAATAATTATTAAATAAACCATATAATATCGCAATATAATTTATTTTTTACATAATTTTTATTTAATCAATTTAATTAGATATGTATATTCAGTATCTCTGATACTGACAGTGTTAACAAAATAATAAAATGATGTTTTACTCGTATAACACCGAATTAATGATATTTTTTAATTTATATAAATATCGATAAAATCCGTCCCGCTATATAATCCCGTCCCGAGATATTTTAACTCACATTATATCATCTTAATTTTTAATATTTATTGTGTATCTACGGTTTAATATTTATTATATTTAACTTTTTAAAAGTTTTAAATATTTTTCATATTTAACCTTTTAAAAATCTTTAAAATAAAGAATCGGAATAAGCCAAATAAAAGTTTTTAAATTTTGAATGCCTGATAAATCAAGGTTTCTACTCATTTGTATTCAGAATCATTTTGGTCTCTTTTATATTATGACTCTAAACCATTGTCCAATTTTTTATAGATGATGTGGGATATTGTACCTGTATCTTTTATACATCTAATGAGTAATATATGCCCGTTTCAAAAATTTTGTATTACATCATATGCAGGAAAAACTCACAATTTTTATTAACTAAATATATTTACCTATAATTAATTTTGAAGTTTTGGTAACTAATATTAAAGTCAATGCATTAAATGTAAAAACTTTCCAAATAGTATTTTTGAGCAAAAACTGCTGCAAAAATACTATTATAGATTATTTATTTATTTTCTCTCTTTTTCTTTATTTGATTTCTTTTTGATTTTATTCTCTTCCATCATTCTTAAGTCCCATAGGTTTGATCTATAGAATCTGACATATTTTCTCATTGAGCGAAGGGGTACAGATAAATTCAATCAGATTTTTTTTTATCAAAAAAAAAAAATCTCTATGTGAAATCCATTAAGTACATCACTTGTTGAATCGATAGAGAACATTTTCTTTTTTCTTCTGTATCGATATGAATCCATTATGAATTGATATTATTACATTCCAATTCCTTACCAATACCCTCAAAAAAAATCCCGAATTGGATCCCACATTGACGGATTAGTGTGAGCTTATCCATACGGTTATGAGACTTATTGTATTTGAGACTTTTATGAGTTTTTTTTTTCTTATCTCTTCTTCTCAAAGCCTAAGCTAAGACCTCTGCATTACTCACAAGTGACATCATTTTCATTCAGATGCATCGTTTGAGTTTCATAAAATTAAGAAGTTTTTCGCTTCCATTAATTGCTCTGATTGGTTTCACTAATAATAATCGTTTGCAAACGAACCGCTGCTATGATCACCAATCAACATCTCGTTTGGAGATAGCGGTTGACCATCTTGTTTGGAGATCTTGGTTGGAAAAGGTGGTTGCACCTCATTTTTGGTGGTTGCAGACACAAAACTGAATCACTCTAGTAAACCCACGTTTGGTGAATTTTTCAAAGTTACACAGCCTTTTTTTTGGCATTTTGTTTTTTTGTTTTGTTTTTGGTATTAGATTCTTTTTATCTGGCAAAATAAAGGAAAGTTGTGAATATAATCTGATTTTACTCATACTTTTCAGTTTTTTTTTAATTTTTTAGAATAAATTTCATTTTTATAATTTATTACAAATTTTTTAATAATTTATGATAGTTTACCAGTATAATCTATTATCATAATGACAAAACTAATTATTTAGCACTTTAACATTTTTAATTTAACTATGTTCATATATCTTATTATAAATTAAAAATTAATTTATTACTCTAATTTTTTATTTTCCAACTAGATTAATTTAATTTTTTACTATTTATTAAAATTTATACTATTCAACAGCTACAATGTTACCAATCAAACTAAATACTCAACCGCTCTCTTCAACTATACCATCTTTTATATCCGCTGTCTTTAACCGATCTCTTTTCAACCATCTTCTTTTCAACCGCTTAAAATTTTCTAATCGCCTCATTTAAACGCGGTCGCCAATCAGAGCCAATGTAAAAAAGAGTTTTAGAAAGCGAAAGATCGTCTATGTATTGTGAAATGCTTATCAAGCCAATAAATGAGTTTTAATTTACAAACTTTGTATTCTATTTCATCCTAGCTACCTCTGAATTATTTGTTTCTAAAGTGTTGTTCCAGTTCTATATTTTCTTATTTTGAGCAAGCAATCCTTCTGGTGAGTTGGATTGTTTTCTTTTCTTTTTTGGTTCTGTTTTAACTGTTAATATTATTATTATTATTCCTTTTTATTTGTTTTGTATTTGAAAAATTGGAGCAGCTATACTGTTTATGGAGACAGACGCCAGAGGGTCGAGAAGCGTAAGCCATTTCGATATGTATAAATAATGAGTGGTGCATAATTTTTTCTTTTGATGACGTATAGTATTTGATATATTTTTTATCTATATCAAAACTATCAAGATATTGTTCATAGAAGTAATTTATAATTAATGTTTTTTGAATCATACAAATATTATATGTTACTAAATAAGTCAGTACGTATATATTCAAACAACATAATATTCAAATGAAATCATCTTTGTGACTTATATTACAACAAACAACTAAAAAAATGTAACAGTTGTGACGATAAATATCTAATACTGTATATCTGCTGAGGTCAAATCTTTGAAACTTTTACAAAGTTTCTTAACCTAGTCAGTAATTACATATTCTCCACCCTACTAGCCTAACACCCAATCAAAATCTCAGCCGTTAAAATCTTGCAACAGCTATTTTACCAAAGTTGTTACGTAAAGGTGTCTGCATCACAATTGTTTGATCTTGAATAGCTTTCGTGCTTAAGAAAAAATGCCTAAAGAAGCTCATTCCAAGAATCAGGAACTCCAGGAAGACACCAATGGCTGCAGTCTTGCTTGCAGACCGACGAAGGACCAGCTGTGCCCAAGTAAGTGATGGGTGGAGATCGTGTCTTTTGAGCAGCCATGCATGGCTGTTATGGTCAACACTTTCATGCATATCTTTTTCGAGTAGTATATGTTCAAGATACATAAATAAATGACCAAATAGTATCATTTTTTGCATAAATCTGTTCAAATACAGAAAATAAATGTTAATACATTTTCTTGACCAACATAAGATTTTTTCGGCGTAAATGGGAAAAACATTTAATAGTAAAATTAAATATATTTGGTAAAATGAGTTTTACCAAGACTGCAAGAGTTATATATAAGCTAAGTGGGGTCTTTCTTGAAGTTCCAAAGTATAACATATTTTTTTTAGTTAGCTTTATACAGCAAAAAAATATAATCATGGGTATCACAAAAGCTCTTGTGATCTTTTTCATATTGTCATATTAGCAGTTTCGCTCTCCAACCATGTGGTTTTAACCTCAGGTATATTCAGCAACTTGTGGTTTTTTTTTTTTTTTGGTTAAAACTTGTGTTTGTTGTTTGCAAATAAACATTGATCGATTTTAAAAGCAACTTAACATATGTAGATATTGATTTTGGATGTCCGTACATATATATTTAAAACATTCAAAATATTGTTTGGAATGTTATATATAATTAATTTTACATATGTTTTGTGTGGTTTTGTACGGGCAGAGATTGAAAAAATCGCATATGATCATTGCTTCCATTTGTGTGTGGAAGGAGAATATTGGACGCATCAATGTTTTGAGGACTGTATTGGAAAGGGATTTAATGATGGAGATTGTGTAAGACGAACTCCCCAAGATCCTCTTAGATGTTGTTGCAATTAATGACCATTACTAACTATATAAGTATATTAAAAAAAAAAACTCATTTTCTCCCTAATGCTGAGCTATTTTCAAACCTTGTACTTTTTACTTTCCCACTTATGGGGGAAAGGGAAACTATTATCGAGTTGATTATAATAAGTTAAATTAAACTAAATAAAAATTATTTTAATGTTTAAAAAACAGTGCATTTGATTGTTTTTGTTTCTATTGGGATTTTTATGAGTTTTTTTTTTTTTTCTTATCTTTTCTATTCTCAAAGCCTAAGCTAAGACCTCTGCATGTCACAAGTGGCATCATTTTCATTTTGAACATCGTTTGAGTTTCATAAAATTAATAAGTTTTCCGTTCCCATATTAATGTACAAAAGAGTTTTAGAAAGCGAGAGATCGTCTGCAAAAGAGGTTTAAATAGCGAGAGATCGTTATGTATTGTAAAATACTGATCAAGCGAATAAATGAGTTTTAATATACAAACTTGTTGTATTCTCTGAAGGTCGTTTTTTATTATTGCATCATTCACTTGTGTAAATAATATAATAATCTTCTAAAGTACATCCAGAGAAGGTGATCGGAAAAGTAACATACACGGTCAGATTGTGTTAAGTTGGAGAGAATGAGTCAGATTGCAACATACACGGTTCTGGAGTCTCTGGAACTGGGAGCGTCTAGTTCTAACCTTGATATATTGCAAAAATATTAAATTATACTACCATACTAAATAGAGTAATAGAAAGAAAGAAAAAAACTTGGAAAATCAATATATTCGTATAGTATATGAATAGATATGCAAGCATCGGGACAAAGCAACTCAAGTTTACTTTCTAAAGCTAAAGCATAATCAGAATCAAAAGGCACAAAAGCTGAATCTGTAGATTTCAATCAGCAACAAGAGGCCTAACAACATAGAGAAAAGTAAAACACAAGAGGCATAATAAAAAATTAAAGACAATTATACGAATAAAAACACAACACAAGGATCATCTACATAGAGAAAAGCAAAACACAAGAGCATTGTTAAATTTAAGGAAAAAAGATGGTCAGCTACACCAACTATACCACAATACATGACCACACATGCCAACTTTAAAAATGTATACTCAACTACATGAAGTATATGTATTGCATGGTCACATATACCAACTATATGATGACATATGCTCAACATCACGACAATTTTATTCCGCTACACCGTTATCGGAATCCGGTGTTGACCAATATTGACCGGCGTTAACCAACAAAAAAATTCAAAAAAAAAAGATTTAGAAATAAAAATAAGAGAATTTGTTAAAAATGCCCCTTTTGATATACCCCTTTTCAAAAATACCCTCTTTTCTGGCCATTTTTATTTATACCCTCTTTTAATTTTTAATGACCATTTTACCCTTAGATGAAAATTATTTTATTCAATAAAAAGAAAAACAAAATTTTCCCGCCAAAAAATTTCCGAAATATTTTCCCGCCAAAAATTTTTTTGTCAAAAAAATTTTGATAAAAAATTTCGAAAAAAAAATTTTCCCGCCAAAATTTTTTCCGCCAAAAAAATTTACAAGGTTTTTAAAAGGTTTTATAAGGTTTCTACCTTATAAAAGCCTTATAAACACCTTGTAAAGGCTTTTACAAGATTTTTTAAAGAGTTTTAAAAGGTTTTTTAAACAACTTGTAAACGCTTTTACAAGATTTTTAAAAGGTTTTTAAAAGGTTTTAAAAGGTTTTTAAAAGGTTTTCAAATGGTTTTAAAAGGATTTTTAAAAGGTTTTTAAACACCTTCTAAACGCTTTTACAATGTTTTTAAAAACCTTGTAAAAATTTTTATAAGATTTTTAAAAGGGTTTTAAAAGGTTTTTAAACACCTTGTAAATGCTTTTAAAAAGTTTTTAAAAGCGTTTACAAGGTGTTTAAAAACCTTTTAAAGCATTTACAAGCTTTTTAAAAGCATTTACAAGGTTTTTAAAAGCGTTTACAATGTGTTTAAAAACCTTGTAAATGCTTTAAAAAAACTTTTAAAAGCATTTACAAGGTTTTTAAAAGGTATAAATTTCAATATTTTTGGCGGGAAAATTTTTCGATTTTGGCGGGAAAAATTTTTTTTTGGCGGGAAAAAATAACTTTTTCGGGAAAAATTTTCGATTTTGGCGGGAAAAAAATTTTGGCGAGAAATTTTTTTGGCGGGAAAATATTTTCGATTTTGATGACTGTACATTCTTGCTGTCACTCAAAAAAGGGTAATTTAGTTATTTTGTATATAAAGAGGGGTAGTTTTAAAAATGGTCAACATGAAAGGGTATTTTTAAAAAGAGATATGGAAAAAGGGGCATTTTTGAGAATGCCCAAATTCTTTAGGAATCATCTAATAAGAAACCAAAATAAGAAATTTAATTGAATTATTTAGGAATCATCTATGATATTTTATAATTAAAAATATATTTGTATCTAATATAAAGATATATTGTTATGTTTCACTCATTCAGTTTTATAATAGTTACTTTTTTTTTTCAATTTCAAAACTTAATTAAAATTGAAATAAAAATCATTCATAAGATATTAAAACTTAAACTCAAACCAAAAAATCTTGTTGTAGTAAATCAAATAAAAAACCTATTATTATAACATTATTAATTAATAAACATCAACTTCTTACATAATTTATTTTAATATATATATATAATATTATTTAATATTCTCAACCACGAAAAATATTTTCTACAATAAAAATACTTAGAACCAAACCAATACATGTAAAAAATCATTAGAATTATTCAAAAAAGTTATATACTCATGGTAAAATAAAAGTTTTATTATCTGAAAATATTATTAATGATTTTTTAATTATTTCACTTTTATTAAGTTTTGCAATGAAAAACTAACTATTATAAGGCTGGATGAATATAATTAACATATATACAAAATATAATTTTATAATGAATATAAACATTTTGTTAATTTTTGAACACCTTAGATAATTCAATAAAAGAATTTTCTTATTTTTGTTTCTAAAATAAAAAATAAAAAAATCTGAATATTTTTGTTGGTCAATATTGGTCAACATCGGATTCCGACGAACGGTGTACCGGAATAAAATGATCGTGGTTGAGCACATGTCATCATATAGTTGGTATATGTGGTCATGCAATACATATACTTCATGTAGTTGAGTATACATTTTTAAAGTTCGCATGTGTGGTCATGTATTGTGGTATAGTTGATGTAGCTGACTATCTTTTTCCCAAAATTTAAAATAGTTAGTATTACATCACTTACAAAGCTAAGAAACTCAAGAGGACACAGGGAATAGAATCAGACAACTTGAGTCTTATATTTTTAAAACAGGTCTGGTGGCTATATACAAGCTGAGGAACTTTACATTACATATTTTCATCTTCTTCTTGTTACCATAAACACATAGACGGAAGCTCAATTAGCAATCACACATGAACGAACACTAGTGTTTGTTACCAACGGATAAATGTACGTTTAAGAAACTAACCAACCTGCTACTTATATATAGAAAGAAGCAAAAGGGAAGATACAACTCTCGAGCTCGATAACCTGAGATACTCAAACCTTTCCAGTTTCCCCTGCTGTTTTCACTCCAACTCTTTAGTTAATTGAAGCACTGAGGAACCAAAATCATATCGGATTAATCAAAGAAATCAGAATCACCACGACGCCAAAGCCTCTCTCTCTCTGCTTCTTTCAAATCTTAGATCAAATTTCACTAAATAAAGTTTTCAGAAATTGAAGACCTTCACTAAAATTCATCGTCATTAAAAAAATAACATTCGCCTATGATGATTATGGTTGAAGCATCTGCAGAGAAATCCAGCTTCAAATCTCATGAATATCCCAAACCCCATTAATTAACTCGCTGAATGTTGAGAAGGAGTTGTTTCAGCTAGCAGTTGAGAGAAACAAACCTCCGGAACGTGTCTCTTCATCCTCATATGGATCCATCATAGACTGATTGGGGAGGAAGAGAGAGATTGAGAGTAAGACTAACTTTTTTGGACGAGGAGGAGAAGCGGAAGATAGGAACAGGGTAAAACTGTTATTTCTATTGACCAATAAGGGCAAATCCGTAAAGACAGTAAAAATCCTTTATCTCGTATCATATGCACGATTTGATTAAGAAATAAGAAAAAGACTTTTTATTTCATTGCAGCATTTACAAAAATAAATACAACGTTTGAAAATTGCTTAGCATTAGCCTAGGCAACAACATTCAGTAGGAGCTTTGGGACCTCGGCTTACACAATCTCCGTTATAGTATCCCTCTTTGGTACAGTCTACGAAACATTCTCCTGATCCATATTTTCCTTATGCAATGATCAAATGAAACTTTGTCGATCTCTGCAAAACCACCAAAAAATATATATATATATATATATTAAAATATATGCAAGTATGTGTAGTGTATATTTGTATATATACGTATAACATGTTCATACATTTTTTAGAGTTTTGTACAGACTCCAAAAATTATGATTATTAGCATATCACATACACAAAACATTTAAATATACCTAAAGGCTAAAGCACTAACCATATGGTTGGACAAAGAAACTGCTAATATGACAAATTGAAAAATCACTAAAGCTTTTGTGATATCCATGATGATAATAATTTGTATAAAATTATCTGAATAAGATGATGTTAATCTTTTAGAGAGATTCCACTTGTATAATTAATCTTAGTCTTGGTAAATCTCATATTTCCCAATTTGTTTAATTTTGCTAAATGTTTTTTCCCCCATTATTGTTAAAATATTATTATTTTGGGTCAAAAGTTATTGACATTTATGTTGTATTTTGAACACCCCTACTTTTGACTCTATTTTGATCAAATATGTAAAATAATTTATAAAAATAGTTAAATATTTTTATTAAACATATTGAAGTAAGTGATGAATGGTAGGACATAATTCCAAACAAGTAAAATCGTTTTTTTATAAATTGTTTCTCAATTATTATTATTATTATTATTATTATTATTATTATTATTATTATTATTATTATTATTATTATTATTATTATTATTATTATTATTATTATTATTGTTTGGGCAAATTTTAACTGATTCGTACTTGAACAGTTCTACGGAATGAACGCGAAGAGATCTTTATTGATTAACGCTCAAAATTACAATAAATCAATATCAACACCCATTGTGGGATGACCTTCTAAGCCATGGCTTTTCCTTCATCAATAATAGTAGCTTGATAGGGTTGTACCTTGAGTATTCTTGGGTTATTGACCTCCCCTCCTTTCACGCTTTAGGGACCCTTTCTTTATAGCTGCCACTAACCCTATTTCTAGCTGGGTTGGGCTTAGTCTCGTCGGTTGCAACCTCATGGGTTAGATTTCCATATAGGTCGGTCATACAAGGATTATATATTGAAAATATAACTTATTTCTATCCTTGTATTGAATATCCATAATATATACGACCCTCCACATGATATATAATCTTATCAATATAATATAAGACTTATCAATATGATATACGGTCTTATCAATATAATAGACCATCTATTAAGATGACTAACATCGGTTTAAGCTTACCTAACCGGGATATAACCGAGAATGAATTTATTTTTCCCAACAGTTTGCCCCCTACTCTTCATTTTCTAATTTAGAATTTGGAGAGTAGCATGTCTGTTAGATATGCTTGAATCTGTCGTTATTTCTAAATGTTGTCATTTCGACATGAGGCAGCTTTTCATTGCTTGCTCATTCTAGCCACCCTTTTGCGTTGGAGAAGAGCACTGTGTGAGTTGACATATCGTTATGTCTTGTTTTGCAGCGTGGCAATAAGTAACATAACCGTCAACCTTCTTTTGTAGTTTGCACATTGTCTTACCATTTTGTATTTTTTCCCCGACGTTGGCTTCGAGTGATAAGCAAACGCTTATAAACTAACTCTAAAGCATGGAGTGGACACATGTGGTGTCATGTGTCCAGATTTTGGAGCTGAAAATTGTTGTCACTCGTGTACCTTAAGTCTCTCATCGACTTGATAATGATTTTGCCCCAGCCACAAATTAAAGATATTTTCTTAGCTTCTTTTGTGTAACGTTTACTTTTAGGAATCTTTTTCTCAATGAACCAAACTAATTTGCATAAGCTTTGACTAGTCGATATCACTTGGCTTCACGTGGCTTCTGTAGATGTTATTGTTCTTCCATTTATTGTCTTCCTCGCCATAGTATTCCCTTTGATGTCTTTTCGAAGTTGTATACATCTTGTTTGTGTGACTCCGCATACGGGGTAAGCTGTCACAGATAATTATTAATAGTCATCTATTTTTGTCCAGTGAGTTTTTGTGGATTTCTTTAGTCGATATTTCAGATGAAGAATCCACATATACTGCAATGACATCAAACCTATATGAAGTTGGCTGCTTAATCTAGAAAAATATAGTTTACTTGTCGTTGAGGCAACCGCTTCTATTTGTGTGTTTGGGGAGTTGTTCTCCCATTACTTATCTCTTGTCTTTGTGTAGAACACACGAACCATAGCTAATCTGTTGTTGACTTTTCGTCTTGCATGTGCCCAATTATGTAAATTTAGAGCCTTCAACCTTTCTTTTTTATGTGAGATTGATTTTATTTTAGACCTTCGTACTTGTCCTTGGTGGTCGCATTTTTTCGAATCGAAACTACATATGTTTCCACACAACAATCTTCTTTGTGGCAGCTTTCTTTTGTCAACGTTAGGATTTCCCTTTCTCAACACGTTTGCGACGCTATTGGCTATTTTTATCTCTTAAAAGTTGTTTTTCCTCTTGACATGAGACATCAACTTGTTCAGTTTTCATCTCCACATGTTCGATTTTTCATGAATTGCTTTATGTAGCCATTAGCAGGGAATAACTCTAACTAGACAATCTACTATGGTGATCGTCGAGCTTCTCTTTCTCAGAAGGTGTTTCAATTTTGTAACAGTCGCAACTGCTGCATTTTTCCTAGTTTGTAATGTCTATAACCACTGGTTTTGTTGGTTAGAAACTGTAGCCAATAATCTTTTCTTGAGGTCACTGCCCCTATATTTTTGGTGGTCATTTGCTTCACCGCAACTATTGTTGCATGTTATTCTAGCGACATACGCTTCATTGCAATTACCATAACCTTGACATTGTCATCCTTTTGAAGTGGCATTCGAGTCTGTTTCAAGGAGATCATGCCCCTGGTGTAATAAAACTTTATGTATGGTCTTTCTCATTAACTGATGACGAGCAGATATTTGCTTATAGTTTTTGCCAGAACCGTTGTTGGTACTCATAATGAGGCGTGCCCCTAGAACTTTTTTAATTAACCATCATTTGTGTTTTTCACAATGAGGTGTGCCTCTAAATTATGGAGGTCATGCCTCATAATTTTTGTAATGAGCAGTCAATGCTTCTTGTTTCTTAACCAGGAGGCTTTGCGTGACCATAATCACTTCATATGTTGGGAGGCATTGCCTCTGATTTTCTTTTGTAATGATATTTTCACATCATATATTTTTGAAGCGGACCATTATTGGCTTTTATTTATAGTTGGCTTTTGCCTCTTATAAATTGATAAAGTTGGGAATTTACCATTACATCAGTTGATGAGGTATTGGTCCCTGCTTTTTTTTTGTTTATAGCTCCCTGGCATTTTAAAGCAACAATTACTTATGCTTTTCATAACTAGCTAGGGATTGTCCCCATTATGTCTGACGCAACCAATTTCTGGTGTATTCTATAATGAGGATTCTCCTTCTATTTTTGATGCGACCATTGTCTGGTGCTTTTTATTATGAGGTGTCCCTCTTAATTGAAACGTATTGACCGTGGTCGTTGTACGTTATGGCTTTGCCAATGATTTGTTTATTAGTGGGCATTGTGGCCACTTGATTTAGGTACTTCCTCAATGGGTAAGTACCTTCCAGTTTATCAGAGCATGCTTCCTCGTCACTTATCTTTGTTGGGAGACATCGCCTCTGATTTCTTTATATAATGAGCATTCAATGCTTCTTATATCTTACGAGGCTTTGCCTCAGCTTTTGTGTTAAGTGATCATCATCACTTTTTCTTTGTTTGGAAGCATTACCCCCTAGTTTAATTATTTATTTTTGATGAGCATTATATGCTCATTGTATCTGAAGAGACTTTGCCTCTTAGCTTATGTTTTATTTTTAGTGACTATCGTCACTTTCTATTGTCGGAGACATTGCCTCCAATTTTAATAGTGAGCATTCTATGCTTCTTATGTTTTAGGAGGCTTTGCACCTTTGTTTAGTTTTTAGCAACCGTAGTTACTTTATTTCCACTAAGTCCGTGCTTTTAGTCTGGCAATGATATTCATCGCAGTCATCTATACAACCAGCATCAACCATGGTCGCTGCTTGTCACGCTTGTAAGTGGTGCTGCCTTTTATTCGGATGGCATTGGCCATGGTCTGCAGGCTAAGGCCTTCCCTTTACTTTGTTCAGTAGTGATTGTTGTCACAACTTTTTTTCTTTTCTTTTGAGGCAGTGCCTTTGATTTTATTTAGTAGTTGAATGTCGTCATAATTCCAGCGACGTCTCGCTATTAAGTATATATTAAGCGACCATAGTCACTTCTATTTGCTAGGAGGCATAGCCTCCGTTTCCTTTCTGTAATGACCTTAGTCGTTGATTTTCTTTGGTCAGTGACCATAGTCATTATCCTTCCTTGGGAGATTATTTTCCTACTGATTGTTGTCACTTTCTCTCAAAATATGTGACTGTAGACAACTTATCCTTTACGCAACTGTAGCCACATCTTTTTGTGTAGCGATTGTAGTCAAATTATCCTTATGCAACCGTAGCCACATCATTCTTTGTAGTGACTGTAGTCTTCTTTTTATAGCAATCTTGATCACTTTCTCTATTCTTAGTGACAGTCGCCACTTCTCTTAAAGACAAGTTGTGTTTTATTTCTTGTTAGTAATTGCGGTATAGCTACATTGTTTTAGCCAGATCTTTTCCAAGTGACTTAAGAGACAAGCATATTGCTTCAAGTTACTCGAGCTAGTTAGACCTTTGTTACAAGGCACTTAGCCTTTACCGTAGATGAACGTAGTCTTCTAGACTATTTTAGATGAGCACGTAGCTTCTGCTACCTTAGAGACACATCTATATTTATTTATTTTAGATGCTTATTGCTAAACCTTATGTGATCTTACGGATCCCTTGTGCTTAAGAACTTAACTTTTTATCAAATTCTTCTACAATACACCAATATATTTCCAATGTGCATGCATGCTTTCTTCTCAATATATAGTTTTTATAGGTATATACATATAGCTAAGCAACTAGTTACTTATTAGTGACAAGGGCTTGACTTATCTACTTATCTCATGGAGCACAAAGAAAGGATATAGATCTTAGATTTAAAACAACCATGATACTTAAGAAGAGAATTTATAAATGTTATCAGAAAACTTATCTTGATTTGTGCCATATTGGCCGTGTTTGCGTTGAAGCTTCCGAGCCGAAGTGATCTTTTTCTTTTTCTTTTATCCTCTTTTGCTGATGCAGAACAAGCTTCAGTTTGATCTCCACGGAAAGACTAGTCTTGTTATGTGCGTGGATGTTGGACTCTTTCCTAATATCTTCAACAGCAGTCCATATATAATGACTACTTGAATGTTGGAGTGACTGTGGTCACTGTTCTAGTAAGAGAACATTGCTCTATTATACGAGACTCTGCATCAGTTTTTAGAATACAGCTTCTCTCGTGACTTCGTGTTGTTTTGCAATGCTTGCATAGTTGCATTTTTGCTAAACCATTGTTGCTTACGATTGTAAGAATATATGAAGCTGCATCAAATAGTCATTAACTTGATACGTGTTTTCGTTTAATAAAAATCAAAACATCTTTTAATGAAAATTAACCATCACACGTAATTAAAGTAATACTTATCTTCTTTTGGTGATTTTTGTTCTTCAAAATTTTTTCCTTAGTAGCTGACTTCGTCCTTGTGCATAATTCTTATCTTACGTTGCTCGACAAGTAGGTTTCGTTATTGACTTAGGTTGTTATGAAACTCCAACGTGAATTTTCTTCTTATATAACATTCCAGCGATTAGGCTCCGCCGCTCCAGTGCGGTGGTTGGTTTTTTATATGTCGTGGCACCGTCAAAATACTCAAAGGCTCAAGTGTGATCTATAATGCTTCACTGATCATGGTAGTGTTTACCATGAGACGAACAATAATGATCTTTTGCAATTATCTTATGTAGTTTGCTTTAAACGACATGTGCTTGTGATCTTATACCTTTACGCGTTTGTAGCTTTGTCCCCAATCATTAGATTCTCCATAGTCACAGTAGATCCATGATTTCATTAGCTTATCTTCGATCTTATATCAACTCATCCCGTCAAAAATTACCTCTCCCATCGTTCATACTCAAGTAGTTAAAAATTTCATGGTGCCGGTTTCAGGTTTCAGATCCGATCCTTCAGGGGAAAGTCTCTTTGAACTGCCCGAGTCATGAGTTTTTTTCTTTTTTTTTTAAACCCCAACTTGGATCGATGTTGATCCACGAGAATTTCCTAATAGTTGGTGGAGGTGAGTTGCTATAAACATATAGAACCTTGGCCCTTGGCCTGTGAGATTTGTTCCTCCACATCGTATTCTTGTGAATGTCGTTGTCTTGTCGTAGTTGATTTCTTTTTAGGGTTTTGGACTTTTCTAGAACTACTCGTTTGTAGTTGAGTGCTTATGCCCCCGATCATTAGATTCTCCATCATCGTATTAGATCCTTGAGTTTATCAGCTATCTTTGAGAACATATGAGCTGATACCGTCATTAAACTATCTCCAATCGTTCATACTCATGTAGTTAAAACTGCCCCTCCTTCTAGCGCCAATTGTTTGGGCAAATTTTAACCGATTCGTACTTGAACAGTTCTACGGAATGAACGCGAAGAGATCTTTATTGATTAACGCTCAAAATTACAATAAATCAATATCAACACCCATTGTGGGATGACCTTCTAAGCCATGGCTTTTCCTTCATCAATAATAGTAGCTTGATAGGGTTGTACCTTGAGTATTCTTGGGTTCTTGACCTCCCCTCCTTTCACGCTTTAGGGACCCTTTCTTTATAGCTGCCACTAACCCTATTTCTAGCTGGGTTGGGCTTAGTCTCGTCGGTTGCAACCTCATGGGTTAGATTTCCATATAGGTCGGTCATACAAGGATTATATATTGAAAATATAACTTATTTCTATCCTTGTATTGAATATCCATAATATATACGACCCTCCACATGATATATAATCTTATCAATATAATATAAGACTTATCAATATGATATACGGTCTTATCAATATAATAGACCATCTATTAAGATGACTAACATCGGTTTAATCTTACCTAACCGGGATATAACCGAGAATGAATTTATTTTTCCCAACAGTTTGCCCCCTACTCTTCATTTTCTAATTTAGAATTTGGAGAGTAGCATGTCTGTTAGATATGCTTGAATCTGTCGTTATTTCTAAATGTTGTCATTTCGACATGAGGCAGCTTTTCATTGCTTGCTCATTCTAGCCACCTTTTGCGTTGGAGAAGAGCACTGTGTGAGTTGACATATCGTTATGTCTTGTTTTGCAGCGTGGCAATAAGTAACATAACCGTCAACCTTCTTTTGTAGTTCGCACATTGTCTTACCATTTTGTATTTTTTCCCCGACGTTGGCTTCGAGTGATAAGCAAACGCTTATAAACTAACTCTAAAGCATGGAGTGGACACATTTGGTGTCATGTGTCCAGATTTTGGAGCTGAAAATTGTTGTCACTCGTGTACCTTAAGTCTCTCATCGACTTGATAATGATTTTGCCCCAGCCACAAATTAAAGATATTTTCTTAGCTTCTTTTGTGTAACGTTTACTTTTAGGAATCTTTTTCTCAATGAACCAAACTAATTTGCATAAGCTTTGACTAGTCGATATCACTTGGCTTCACGTGGCTTCTGTAGATGTTATTGTTCTTCCATTTATTGTCTTCCTCGCCATAGTATTCCCTTTGATGTCTTTTCGAAGTTGTATACATCTTGTTTGTGTGACTCCGCATACGGGGTAAGCTGTCACAGATAATTATTAATAGTCATCTATTTTTGTCCAGTGAGTTTTTGTGGATTTCTTTAGTCGATATTTCAGATGAAGAATCCACATATACTGCAATGACATCAAACCTATATGAAGTTGGCTGCTTAATCTAGAAAAATATAGTTTACTTGTCGTTGAGGCAACCGCTTCTATTTGTGTGTTTGGGGAGTTGTTCTCCCATTACTTATCTCTTGTCTTTGTGTAGAACACACGAACCATAGCTAATCTGTTGTTGACTTTTCGTCTTGCATGTGCCCAATTATGTAAATTTAGAGCCTTCAACCTTCTCTTTTTTTATGTGAGATTGATTTTATTTTAGACCTTCGTACTTGTCCTTGGTGGTCGCATTTTTTCGAATCGAAACTACATATGTTTCCACACAACAATCTTCTTTGTGGCAGCTTTCTTTTGTCAACGTTAGGATTTCCCTTTCTCAACACGTTTGCGACGCTATTGGCTATTTTTATCTCTTAAAAGTTGTTTTTCCTCTTGACATGAGACATCAACTTGTTCAGTTTTCATCTCCACATGTTCGATTTTTCATGAATTGCTTTATGTAGCCATTAGCAGGGAATAACTCTAACTAGACAATCTACTATGGTGATCGTCGAGCTTCTCTTTCTCAGAAGGTGTTTCAATTTTGTAACAGTCGCAACTGCTGCATTTTTCCTAGTTTATAATGTCTATAACCACTGGTTTTGTTGGTTAGAAACTGTAGCCAATAATCTTTTTCTTGAGGTCACTGCCCCTATATTTTTGGTGGTCATTTGCTTCACCGCAACTATTGTTGCATGTTATTCTAGCGACATACGCTTCATTGCAATTACCATAACCTTGACATTGTCATCCTTTTGAAGTGGCATTCGAGTCTGTTTCAAGGAGATCATGCCCCTGGTGTAATAAAACTTTATGTATGGTCTTTCTCATTAACTGATGACGAGCAGATATTTGCTTATAGTTTTTGCCAGAACCGTTGTTGGTACTCATAATGAGGCGTGCCCCTAGAACTTTTTTAATTAACCATCATTTGTGTTTTTCACAATGAGGTGTGCCTCTAAATTATGGAGGTCATGCCTCATAATTTTTGTAATGAGCAGTCAATGCTTCTTGTTTCTTAACCAGGAGGCTTTGCGTGACCATAATCACTTCATATGTTGGGAGGCATTGCCTCTGATTTTCTTTGTAATGATATTTTCACATCATATATTTTTGAAGCGGACCATTATTGGCTTTTATTTATAGTTGGCTTTTGCCTCTTATAAATTGATAAAGTTGGGAATTTACCATTACATCAGTTGATGAGGTATTGGTCCCTGCTTTTTTTTTGTTTATAGCTCCCTGGCATTTTAAAGCAACAATTACTTATGCTTTTCATAACTAGCTAGGGATTGTCCCCATTATGTCTGACGCAACCAATTTCTGGTGTATTCTATAATGAGGATTCTCCCTTCTATTTTTGATGCGACCATTGTCTGGTGCTTTTTATTATGAGGTGTCCCTCTTAATTGAAACGTATTGACCGTGGTCGTTGTACGTTATGGCTTTGCCAATGATTTGTTTATTAGTGGGCATTGTGGCCACTTGATTTAGGTACTTCCTCAATGGGTAAGTACCTTCCAGTTTATCAGAGCATGCTTCCTCGTCACTTATCTTTGTTGGGAGACATCGCCTCTGATTTCTTTATATAATGAGCATTCAATGCTTCTTATATCTTACGAGGCTTTGCCTCAGCTTTTGTGTTAAGTGATCATCATCACTTTTTCTTTGTTTGGAAGCATTACCCCCTAGTTTAATTATTTATTTTTGATGAGCATTATATGCTCATTGTATCTGAAGAGACTTTGCCTCTTAGCTTATGTTTTATTTTTAGTGACTATCGTCACTTTCTATTGTCGGAGACATTGCCTCCAATTTTAATAGTGAGCATTCTATGCTTCTTATGTTTTAGGAGGCTTTGCACCTTTGTTTAGTTTTTAGCAACCGTAGTTACTTTATTTCCACTAAGTCCGTGCTTTTAGTCTGGCAATGATATTCATCGCAGTCATCTATACAACCAGCATCAACCATGGTCGCTGCTTGTCACGCTTGTAAGTGGTGCTGCCTTTTATTCGGATGGCATTGGCCATGGTCTGCAGGCTAAGGCCTTCCCTTTACTTTGTTCAGTAGTGATTGTTGTCACAACTTTTTTTCTTTTCTTTTGAGGCAGTGCCTTTGATTTTATTTAGTAGTTGAATGTCGTCATAATTCCAGCGACGTCTCGCTATTAAGTATATATTAAGCGACCATAGTCACTTCTATTTGCTAGGAGGCATAGCCTCCGTTTCCTTTCTGTAATGACCTTAGTCGTTGATTTTCTTTGGTCAGTGACCATAGTCATTATCCTTCCTTGGGAGATTATTTTCCTACTGATTGTTGTCACTTTCTCTCAAAATATGTGACTGTAGACAACTTATCCTTTACGCAACTGTAGCCACATCTTTTTGTGTAGCGATTGTAGTCAAATTATCCTTATGCAACCGTAGCCACATCATTCTTTGTAGTGACTGTAGTCGCTTCTCTTCTTTTTATAGCAATCTTGATCACTTTCTCTATTCTTAGTGACAGTCGCCACTTCTCTTAAAGACAAGTTGTGTTTTATTTCTTGTTAGTAATTGCGGTATAGCTACATTGTTTTAGCCAGATCTTTTCCAAGTGACTTAAGAGACAAGCATATTGCTTCAAGTTACTCGAGCTAGTTAGACCTTTGTTACAAGGCACTTAGCCTTTACCGTAGATGAACGTAGTCTTCTAGACTATTTTAGATGAGCACGTAGCTTCTGCTACCTTAGAGACACATCTATATTTATTTATTTTAGATGCTTATTGCTAAACCTTATGTGATCTTACAGATCCCTTGTGCTTAAGAACTTAACTTTTTATCAAATTCTTCTACAATACACCAATATATTTCCAATGTGCATGCATGCTTTCTTCTCAATATATAGTTTTTATAGGTATATACATATAGCTAAGCAACTAGTTACTTATTAGTGACAAGGGCTTGACTTATCTACTTATCTCATGGAGCACAAAGAAAGGATATAGATCTTAGATTTAAAACAACCATGATACTTAAGAAGAGAATTTATAAATGTTATCAGAAAACTTATCTTGATTTGTGCCATATTGGCCGTGTTTGCGTTGAAGCTTCCGAGCCGAAGTGATCTTTTTTCTTTTTCTTTTATCCTCTTTTGCTGATGCAGAACAAGCTTCAGTTTGATCTCCACGGAAAGACTAGTCTTGTTATGTGCGTGGATGTTGGACTCTTTCCTAATATCTTCAACAGCAGTCCATATATAATGACTACTTGAATGTTGGAGTGACCGTGGTCACTGTTCTAGTAAGAGAACATTGCTCTATTATACGAGACTCTGCATCAGTTTTTAGAATACAGCTTCTCTCGTGACTTCGTGTTGTTTTGCAATGCTTGCATAGTTGCATTTTTGCTAAACCATTGTTGCTTACGATTGTAAGAATATATGAAGCTGCATCAAATAGTCATTAACTTGATACGTGTTTTCGTTTAATAAAAATCAAAACATCTTTTAATGAAAATTAACCATCACACGTAATTAAAGTAATACTTATCTTCTTTTGGTGATTTTTGTTCTTCAAAATTTTTTCCTTAGTAGCTGACTTCGTCCTTGTGCATAATTCTTATCTTACGTTGCTCGACAAGTAGGTTTCGTTATTGACTTAGGTTGTTATGAAACTCCAACGTGAATTTTCTTCTTATATAACATTCCAGCGATTAGGCTCCGCCGCTCCGGTGCGGTGGTTGGTTTTTTATATGTCGTGGCACCGTCAAAATACTCAAAGGCTCAAGTGTGATCTATAATGCTTCACTGATCATGGTAGTGTTTACCATGAGACGAACAATAATGATCTTCTGCAATTATCTTATGTAGTTTGCTTTAAACGACATGTGCTTGTGATCTTATACCTTTACGCGTTTGTAGCTTTGTCCCCAATCATTAGATTCTCCATAGTCACAGTAGATCCATGATTTCATTAGCTTATCTTCGATCTTATATCAACTCATCCCGTCAAAAAATTACCTCTCCCATCGTTCATACTCAAGTAGTTAAAAAATTTCATGGTGCCGGTTTCAGGTTTCAGATCCGATCCTTCAGGGGAAAGTCTCTTTGAACTGCCCGAGTCATGAGTTTTTTTATTTTTTTTTTAAACCCCAACTTGGATCGATGTTGATCCACGAGAATTTCCTAATAGTTGGTGGAGGTGAGTTGCTATAAACATATAGAACCTTGGCCCTTGGCCTGTGAGATTTGTTCCTCCACATCGTATTCGTCTTGTCGTAGTTGATTTCTTTTTAGGGTTTTGGACTTTTCTAGAACTACTCGTTTGTAGTTGAGTGCTTATGCCCCCGATCATTAGATTCTCCATCATCGTATTAGATCCTTGAGTTTATCAGCTATCTTTGAGAACATATGAGCTGATACCGTCATTAAACTATCTCCAATCGTTCATACTCACGTAGTTAAAACTGCCCCTCCTTCTAGCGCCAATTGTTTGGGCAAATTTTAACTGATTCGTACTTGAACAGTTCTACGGAATGAACGCGAAGAGATCTTTATTGATTAACGCTCAAAATTACAATAAATCAATATCAACACCCATTGTGGGATGACCTTCTAAGCCATGGCTTTTCCTTCATCAATAATAGTAGCTTGATAGGGTTGTACCTTGAGTATTCTTGGGTTCTTGACCTCCCCTCCTTTCACGCTTTAGGGACCCTTTCTTTATAGCTGCCACTAACCCTATTTCTAGCTGGGTTGGGCTTAGTCTCGTCGGTTGCAACCTCATATATAGGTCGGTCATACAAGGATTATATATTGAAAATATAACTTATTTCTATCCTTGTATTGAATATCCATAATATATACGACCCTCCACATGATATATAATCTTATCAATATAATATAAGACTTATCAATATGATATACGGTCTTATCAATATAATAGACCATCTATTAAGATGACTAACATCGGTTTAAGCTTACCTAACCGGGATATAACCGAGAATGAATTTATTTTTCCCAACAATTATTATTATTATTATTATTATTATTATTATTATTATTATTATTATTATTATTATTATTATTATTATTATTATTATTATTATTATTATTATATTATTATTATTATTATTATTATTATTATTATTATTATTATTATTATTATTATTATTATTATTATTTTTATTATTTTTATTATTTTTATTATTATTATTATTATTATTATTATTATTATTATTATTATACTTTTTCTTCAATTAATATATTAGTTTGCAAGTGAAAGAAACTAATGGTATTCTAAACAAAAAGATCTGACACTTTGGTGGTATGCTAGCTTTGGTTCTCCTTGTTTCCATTTCCCCTTAGGGTATAGTTTTTGAATTGCGAGTTTTATGAGTTGTGCGTTAACATTGGTGTGCTTGGGTTCCCATCGTGCCCATTTCTCTTTAGGGTATAGTTTCCCTCCCATTATACAAGTGTGTTTGAATTTTAGTAAGGTCCGAGAAACTGTGGTCCATACAATACGAGGACAGCTGAAATTAAAGGTCTTTATGAACACAAGAGAGTCGTCACTCTCAAAATCAAGGATATCGAAGCTTAACTGCTTTAATTTCCAAAACAAACGGAGTGAACTGCCTTTTTTTAGAGGCAAATAAATACATAAACCAGTGCTATTATTTTCTTGTTGGATATATTTTTTTGCTATTCGATAATATATTGGCTTTTGTATATGTATATTTTTTGGTAGACATAATGGTAAGATTTTGGATTGCAATGGATATATTGTTCTTATCTTGTTACACCAAACACACAGTCAAGGGCAAAACGGTCATTTGTTTTGGCTTAAAATGGCAAATTGACAAGTTCACAACCAAATTGCAAGGCAGATCCACCAAATATATAGGCAAACAAATAGCAATTCCTTTAAATGTTTTAAATATACTTGAAGGTGTGTCTTTTATTTGGTAAGTTTTCTCTAAATGTTCCAAAGACTTTAAAAGGAGTAAAAGGTTTGTTATGTGTGTTAGTGTTAGACAATCTAGCGATACATGCGTACGGTCTATGACAGAAGTAATCGACTAAGTTATAAAGTCGATTACTCTTCCTTCTTCTTCCTTATCTGCAACAGAATAGAGTGACAAAGAGAGAGAAACATTGTAGAGAGACAGAGATAGCTCGAGTTTGAGCTAACATTCTAGTGGATTCCGGAGAAACTCTCCGGCGAGACGTAGGCTTCCACATCGGAACCTGAACTCGTTAATTCTCTGTGTGTTCTGTACTTTCTTCTTTCTTTTCTTTTTGTATTTTACAAATGAGTGATCAAGTGCGTGTGTAATTGAATTGATACAATGGTTCATAGTGATCTATCTCAGATCGAGTTACAACAAGTGGTATCAGAGCCTCGTTTGGCGGTTAGTAAGTCGAATCCAAGATGAGCACGAAACTGAAGGTTGCGATGTTCGATGGATCACGAGATTTTTCTCTCTGGAAGACTCGCATTTATCGCACTTGAGTGTCTTAGGTCTCAAAGATGTTCTTACGGAGCATGCACCTAAAGATCTGATGGAAGAGGAAGAGTTAGATCCGGCTACCAAGAAGAAGCGTATAGAAAAGGAAGCTGCAAGGCTTGATCGGTGTGAAAAAGCAAGAAATGTCATCTTCTTGAACATAGAGGATATGGTGCTGCAGAAGATTGATCGGTGTACAACCGCATCGGAAACTTGGGGGCTCTTTGAATAGATGTTCATGGTAAAGACTCTTCCTAATTGAGTCTATTTGCAGCTTAAGGTCTATAACTTTAAGATGCAAGATTCTAAGTCTCTTGAAGAGAATATTAATGAGTTTCTGAAGTTGATTTTGGATCTCAGTCATCTGGATATTGAGGTTCTAGATGAGGTTCAAGCAGTGTTGTTGTTGAGCTCTCTTCCACCAAGGTATGACATGCTTAAGGAGACGCTGAGATATGGGAGAGACGGTATCAAGTTCGAGGATGTGGCCAGTGCTGCGAGATCGAAGGAGATGGAATTAAGAGATGACAGAAATGGGAAATTAGTATCAGAGGCTCATTTTGTCAAAGAAAGAACATACAACAGAAGTCTGGAAAGGGTACCAATAGCTGTTTTAGATCTAAATCGAGAGATGGTGGCAAGAAAATTTATTGCGTTTGTGGTAAAGAAGGCCACTACAAAAAGCAGTGGTACAAGTGGTTGGAAAACAAGAATAAGGGTCAGCATCAGGGAACATGCAAAGCAGCTTTAGCAAAGGATGATGCGCAAGATATGGATGGTTTGATAGATTCTGAGGTGAATCTGTCACAAGTAGCAAGTGGAGATGAGTGGGTCATGAATATTGGGTGCTCGTTCCACATGATTTCGAGGAAAGAGTTCTTTATTGATATAAAAGAGTCTGTGTCCGAAAAGGTTTGCATGGCTAATGATACACTCTCAGAGGTCTGTGGGATAGGAAGCATCAGGTTTAGCAATTCGGATGGGATGAATTTTGTTCTACATGATGTGGATACATGCCTACCATTGATAGGAATCTCATTTCTTTGGGAACATTGGAGGCTAAGGGATGCAAATTCAGAGATAAATAAGAGGTTCTAAAGGTAGTGTTTGGATGCACAATTTTCATGAAGGGAACCAGGAGAGAGTCATTCTATATTTTGCAGGGTACGACAAATAAGGTCAAAAAGCAAGGGAGTCAGTAAAGCTGTTATTGATCACGCAGCTTTGGCACAGCAGGTTGGGTCACATTGGAAAGAAAGGTATAGATGCTCTGGTTAAGAAAGGATGTCTTAAAAGTGAATATGTTTTAGTGATTAAGTTCTGTGAAGAATGCATTATTGGTAAAACACATAAGGTCAGTTTCGGGAACGCTAAGCATGTCACGAGAGAGAAGCTAGACTACATTCATTCCGACTTATGGGGGCCACCTGATTGATGATTGGTCAAGAAAAGTGTGGATTTACTTTCTTAGAACCAAAGATGAAGCATTTGACAAATTTTTTTAAGTGGAAGAAAATGGTGGAAAACCAAAGTGAAAGAAATGTCAAGAAGCTAAGAACGGATAATGGTCTGGAATACTGCAATCAGAAATTTGATCAGTTGTAGCAAAATGGAAGGCCTACCAGGAGCATTTTGAATAAAGTGAGAAGTATGTTGAGTGAAAAAGTGGTCTTGGAAAGAAATGCTGGGCTGAAACAGCTTTTTTAACGGTTTACTTGATTAACTGGTCTCTTTCTTCTGTGATTGACTTTGACATACCAGAGGAGCGTTGGACTTTTGCAATTCCAAATCTTTCTGGTCTCAGGAGATTTGGATCTATAGTGTATTTTCATTCAAATGAAAGAAAGTTGAATCCACGAGCTAAGAGAAGAGTGTTCACTGGCTATCCAGAAGGATTTAAAGGTTTCAGGGTTTGGCTGCTTGATGAAGAGATATGTATTATAAGCATAAACGTAGTGTTCAGAGAGGATATGATGTTCAAAGACATCAAATTGAGTCTACAAACAAGTAACAATAATACACTTTCATCTATTGCTGATGAAACTTTGAGTTTTGATTTTGCCGGTGATTTAGGTGAGATAGCTAGTCCGGATCAATGTGGAGCTACTCAAACTGTGGAGGAGCAGTTGCAACCAGAGGAATCAAGCACAGAAGATTCAACTCAGGACTTTTTCAGGATATCAATTGGCTAGAGATCACCCTAGGAGGCAAACCAAGTTACCAACAAGACTTGAGGATTATGAACTGGAGAGTGGTGTTTTGGACGATGTTGCAGGATTTTCCTATGTTGTTACTAAGGATGCTAGTAAACCAGAACTGGCGAGTTATCAAGAAGCAATGAATGACTCAAACATTAATAAGTGGACAGGGGCAGCAGATGAAGAGTTGGACTCTCATCGTAAGATGGAAACTTGGAGGTTGGTGAACAGGGATCCAAAGCAGAAAACCATTGGCTGTAAATGGGTGCTAAAAAGAAAGACTGGCATTTTGGGGGTGGAAGGTCCAAGGTTTAAAGCCAGAGTGGTGGCGAAGGGTGTCTCAAAAAGAAGGTGTCGATTATCAGGAAATCTTCTCTATAGTAGTCAAGCATGTGCCGAAAAGATTTTTATTGTCTATTGTGGTACATTTTGACATGGAGCTCCACCAGATGGACGGGAAGAAAATGTTCTTACACGGTTTTTAAATGAGAAAATTTACATGGAGCAGCCTGAAGGGTACATTGAAAAGAATCACCCGGATAAGGTTTGTTTGCTACATAGATCTCTATACGGGCTTAAGTAGTCACATTGTCAGTGAAACAACTGGTTTGATGAGTTTTTGAGATCCAATGGTTACTTAAGGAGTCAGTATGACAGATGTGTCTACTACAAGGATCTTCACAATGGTAAAGGTATCTACTTGCTCTTATACATAGACAATATCCTGATTGCGTCTAGTAATAAGGAGCAGGTCCAGAGTTTGAAGACTCTGTTAAATTCTGAGTTTGATATGAAAGATCTGGGAGATGCTAAGAAGATATTAGGAATGGAGATCATGAGAGACAAGACGAAAGGTACTTTCACAATCTCGTAGGAAGGATATCTATCGAAGGTCTTGGGAACGTTCAAGATTGATCATTGTAAGGTTGTGGATACTCCGATTGTGCGCATTTCAAACTGAGAGCTGCCACAGATGAAGAGTTGGAAGAACAGTCAGGTCATATGAAAGGAACTCCATATCAGAGTGTTGTTGGTAGTCTGATGTATTATATGATAGAAACAAGACCAGATATGGCTTATGCAGTGGGAATAGTCTACAGATACATGAGCAAACATGTCAAAAGCCATTGGCAGGCAGTGAAGTGGATAAGATACATCAGGGGTTCTGTGCATAGGAAATTGTGTTACATAAAAGATGGATAGTTTATTCTCAGAGGATATTGCGATTCTGATTATGGTGGAGACTCAGACAGGAAAAGGTCAACTACAGGAGTGGTCTTCACTTTGGGAGGTAATGCTATTAGCTGGAAATCTAATCTGCAGAAAGTTGTGTCTCTGTCTTCTACAGAGGCTGAGTACATGGCACTGACGGATGCTGCGAAGGAAGTGGTATGGCTAAAGGGTTTGATGAATGAGCTCGGGCTTCAGTAGAAAACAATTGATATTTATAGTGATTCTCAGAGTTCGATTGCTCTAGTTAAGAATGCAGTGTTTCATATAACGATCAAGTATCACTTCATTCGAGATTTGATCAGCAATGAAGTTATCAGGGTGGTCAAGATTGCAACCGAGTATAATACTGCTGAAATATTCACAAAAGTGTTACCGGTGGGAAAATTTCAAGAAGCTCTGGATTTGTTCAGTGTTATGGAACAGTGAGTGAGGAGTTGTACGCTTCAAAAACAAGGATGAGTGGGTTTACTTAGGTAATTTAAAACAGCTGGGTGGGTTTACTCAGGAAGGGAAGTAAGTCTGAGTGGTTTAACTCGGAAGTGTGAGTGAGTTTTCTCATGTACCGGAGAGGGAATCCAGGCAAAGCTAGAAAAAGACTGTATAAAGGACAAGGTGGGGAATTGAAGGGTGTGTCCTTTATTTGGTAAGTTTTCTCTAAGTGTTTCGAAGACTCTGAAAGGATTAGAGGGTTCGTTATGTGTGTTAGCGTTAGGCAATCTAGCAGTACACATGTACGGTCTATAACAGAAGTAATCGACTGAGTTATAAAGTTGATTACTCTTCATTATTCTTCCTTATCCACAACAGAATAAAGTGTGAAAGAGAGAGAAGCATTGTAGAGAGAGAGAGCTTGAGTTTGAGCTAACGTTCTAGTGGATTCCGGAGAAACTCTCCGAAGAGACGTTGGATTCCACATCAGAACCTAAACTTGTTAATTCTCAGTGTGCTCTGTACTTTCTTCTTTCTTTTCTTTTGGTATTTTACAAGCGAGTGATCGAGTGCGTGTGAGATTGAATCGGTACAAAGGTTTATAGTGATGAATCTCAGATCTGAGTTACAACAATAATGTATATTGGGATTTCTGTGAGTTGTTTTTTCTAATAGTGAAACTCATTAAGAAGACTCTTTCTTTCTTTTTTTTTCATTAAGAAGACTCTAGTATGGTCAAAAGCTATGCTAACAGCTAAGAGACACACTCTTGTGGGAAAAGAGGGGCTGCCGTTTAGTTTGTTTCCATTTTTGTTCAGAGATTAAACAAGTACGTAAACTACATTATATGTGAAAACAAACACTCAAGTAATAAAGCATAACCAACATCAAGTAACATCTTTTAGATTTAACAAAACCCAACTTTCTAACTTATGAAACTAAACCCACTCAAATAAAAAACTAATAAAAAAACCTAACAAATAAGACCAAAAAAATCACACGAGATAATACTGTTCCGCGAACCGCTCCGGAACGCTGAGGCCCTGGTCCGCCGTAGTAAAAATGATTGCCGCAGTTGCTGTTGTACAATTTCTTTATAGTAAAGTACTGAGGATGATCTGCTTGTACACCAAAATCTTCGACAGGTAGTAGAGTGTGATTGTTTTCCGCCACTTTCAAATTGCAAAAATATGCCGCTCTCCTAAAACCTTTATCGGCATATTCTCCCGACCCCATTTGGGCCATCGTGTTCACGCCCGAGAAGTTTCTATATAAAACCTCTCCGCCCCACTCAACCGTCGTCGCATGATCGGATAAAACCGTGAAAATTGCGGCAGGCCAGTATCCGATTGGCACGTTAGCTTGGCCTAGTCCCAACCACCAGTTTCCGGAAACCGGATCCTGCAAACATACGTAAACTAAGAACAAGTTAAATAACCTACAAAAAAAAAATAAAACAAGTTAAGTAAGATTTCATACCTTGGAAATTTGTATCGTAATATCGAGTTGGGTACTTCTGGATGTGGAAGTGCGACTAATGGCTGCTCCTATAGCGATCGTGCTGCTCGTCTGAATAAACCCCCCGCAGTCGATGCCATAGCATCCTGTGCCATTATATCCATTTTTCTGCATAAAAATATATAATTTTATTACTTTATATATATATTTATAAGTATAAATCACATGCATGTTGTTTTATTCTAATTTAAATTAGGTTGCAATTGGAGATGTCATAAATCCTCTATATAAATTTTCAGTCAATTCATATTGTAGTTTAAATTTTTTTATGAAAAAAATATTTTTGGTCAAATCATTTTATATTGTTAAAATCAAAAATATGTTTTAATTATATTGCTTTTTAAAATTATAGTATAAAAACCGAGTCATATACACAGATAATTAGTTAATATTTGGTATAATAAACATAAAATATATTGTTATTCAGGATATTAACAGTTATGGTCTCAACAATTCCCTTTTAAGATTGTTCTCATCTTTGTTTTTTCTTTTTTTGATAATAATTGCTAAGATTGCTCTATCTTATAGGAGGCCCGGCCCGTCACAAAATTTTAAGACACTTTTTGTATTGGGGCTTAGATTTTTTTGAAATTTTTATTAACACAATTAGGCCCCAAAAAAAATGTTATTGGAATCATATGCCCCATTTTTCTGAAATTTTAAGATTTGATCTCAACTTTTATATATTATCTATTTTGTATTGCAAAAATAGGCTCTATTTTAAAAACTTTTATGATTTGGTTTTAATTTAAAATATTATCTATAAAACCATGGATGTATATTGGGCCTCATATTATGCTGGGCCGGCACTCTTTCTTTACTCCATATTATACTATTAGTTATTCATCTAACCCATTAATAAACTATGCAAATTCATGATATCAAACTAATAGGGAGAAGAAAAAAATACCGTCCAATATGTAAACAACCTGGGTTGGTTGTCATGATACCTCGACGGATAAACCTACAGAAGTCAAAATAGTTTAATTATATACATATCGATTCTATAAACATTTTGCAAAAAACATTAATAATATGAAACATACAAACCTGCCAACCCGCTTCAATGGTATTGACATCCCCATTTTCGTACGATCCTGATGCCAGCCAGATTTGAGCGAGGCTGAAATCGCCCTGGGCTTCAACTATAGGATCCCATACATTTAATGTTGCTCTCGTTCCATATATTCTTCCTCGGTTTACCATAAATCCAATCGCATACTGTTTTGTAGTCATATATAACTGATTTTAGGAACATTTATAAAATAATTTCTAATATCTAACGACCTCACGGGAACTAACAAATTATTAGATGTTATGTTTATATATATACGTAACATACATTAGATGATAGTTGATAGAGATGTTGAGAGAGTCCTAATATACAATTTCTGTAATATTTGTAGAGTGTGATGTTATTTCGTTTTCGGTCTAGATAATATTATTGTAAAATCCATAACAGTTTAAAACAATAGATCATGGGCCATTAATTTTGTGGCCCAAATATTAATTTTGTCATATTTATATTATGTAGAGTTGGGAAAAGCCCATGAAAGGTTTTTTATTTATTTATGTTCGATGTTATTTTACTTTTGAACCTATGTGCATAATCTTATTTTTACAAAATATATATACGTATATAGTCGAGTAATAAATCCCTCTCGCTGGTCCCACCATTTGGTGGTGGAAAGAGAGCATATTCTCGCTTCTATATAAGGACGAGAACCCGCAAGAGCAAGGAAAGAAAGAAGAATGCACCATATATATATATATCCCTTTCTAATATATAAAAATAAAAGTATACGAAACAAAACGGAATTAACAATAACAGTTTGCATACCTTGTGTCCGGTAGTGGCTTTGGCGGCGAGATCATTTGCGTCTGGGTGATATTTTCGGTACGAAGCACTCGGATCACCGGTTTCCCGACGCACTGGAATCGTCCCCGCGGGACACTTTAACCCTGTTTCGTGCCACACTTGACCAGTTGGCGCTACTTCTATTCCAATTTGTGGCATTCCAGTGGGATATTCCTGCAATTTTGTTTTCCAGACAATACAAAATTAATCTTAAAAATTATATCGTAGAAATTATATATAAATCAGAAATATGATTATTTTAAAAATAATGAATAAACAAATTTGTTGAGAAACACCTGAATGATATGGTTCCTCAGGAGTGGATGATCAAATGCTCGTTGATCGGCCCGGTCGATGCAGTCAATCAAGTCTCCATCGGGGCTCTTTACAGAAAAAAAAAAGAGAGAGAGCAAAAAAAAAGAGTCATAACTATCGAACTATAGTAATGTTGCGTATATGTAAATACAAAAACAATACAAAATGAAAAAAAATTTTACGTACGTAAATAGTAAAATTTTGACGTCTCGAGAATCCTAGTTGACTGAAGAATTGCCCCAAAACGAAGAGCATCATCAGTGAGTAAGTCTTCATTTTCCTATGATTTCACGCCAACAAAAATGATCAGAAAAAAGTGAATGGTGGATCTTCCCAGCAGGATTTGTCGTCGTGTGTAAGGTAATCAATCGCAGGTCATAGATCGACGGAAAGAAAAAGATGAAACGGGATAAACGTACGGATTGATAAAACCCCAATTCAGGAATCCACCGTGGACTGGGGAAATGGGAAAACCACAAGCCAAAGATGATTAAAGAAGAAGAATAGATCACCTTAGAAGCAAACGGATTTGATGATGAATGATGATGATGAAGAACAATCGTACATAGAGTGAGAGAGAAGAAGAGATAGAGAAAAGATAATTGTGATTTGGTTGATTCATTCTCTCACTAATGCGAAAGGTTTACATATAATGTATTTGCTAAACCGGATAAACAAGCCAAAATACATACTAAACTGGATAATAACCAAAAGATTACCAAACCAAACTATTATTCCTGTCACAAAAGAAAACAAGTTTATTTGAGGGATATAATATAGGGACAAAAATTATAATCTAAAGATCCTGGTTGGGTTCCTTGGGGTCTCGGTTTTGTTTAGGTTTTGAGTGGAATGTCATCTTGGTGATTGGTGAAGATCCTCCTACTGGTTGTATATAAAATGAGAAGCCAAATGATCTATCTACTTGAGGCTGGACTTAATTATTATATCTGCGTAAGTTTGAGTTGTTTTGAAAAATATAGAATTTGGTTCTTAAAAAAAAGAAGAAGAAAGCATTTAGGTTAATATATATATATATATATATATATATATATATATATAATATATTTGATTAATTGATAACCCACATAACTACGAAAATCATTTCGTGATTTCATATATGATTTTAAAAATTAACCTATATATTTTCATAGTTTAAAAACAATCCATTCATTATCTAAAAAGTCATATGTAATCATCTCTTACTTTAAGTTTAAAGGATCTATAGTTAACCAAAGAAAAAATATTGACGACAATTGTTGATTGTAAGAATTGCTGGAATTTAATTATCTTAAGATTTAAGAAAATAAAATCTAACATAAAGAGTGCCCAAAAAAAAAAAAAAAACCTGCGGTTGTATCATTATAAATATCTTTAAAAAATTGAATTGACGGATTAAAGTGTACCATATGCTCGACACTGAACTCTTCACTAATTAAGGAAGTGATTATGAATCTATGATGCGTTACTTGATTTTCCAAAAATATAGATTTCCATTCACGTTTGTGGTCCATTTTACTGCAATCATTTATTATAAATTTATAATGTTTTCAATCACTTTTTTATTTTTACTGTTAACTTTAACTTTTAGAAGTTGAAAATTAACACTAGTATTTGTATTGGTCTTGAGAAAACAAGAACGAACGTATAAAATTTGGATCGTTTAAGTAGCTTTATAAAGAAGATAAAATCATTCCAATGTAATTTCAAATCTTTTTTTATGTCAATTTATTTAAATAAAGAAAGGTTTGGAAATCCACTCAAAAAAAAAAAAAAAAAAAAACAGAAATACACATGGAAACTATCAAACTAACAACAGTAACACAAGAATATTCACTAGAACTTTAACTACAAATATAAGCAAAACCGGAATTTAAAGAAAGGAATAGTTAATAACAAAAATATCGCAGAGAAATATCACTGAACTTCGATTATTTTCAACTTTTAATCAAGTTCGAAAATAAGATACCTAGGAAAAGCTTCCAAGGGTTTATCAGTTATACCACCAAGAACTGTGTGTTAAGGGCTATAACCAATCCTTAAAAAACATTGCTTTTCTTGTAATTTGCTCATACCACTTGCTGTCCGTTGTCTTCGAATCAATTGCGGAAAAACATTTCCATAAAGCATACACCACCCGGCTGGGCATAAATATAGCAACTCAAAAAATACATACATAAAAAATCTCAACAAAACTAAAATAAACTTATTCCTTTTCCTGGATCTTTGTGTAACAGGCTCAGAAAGTTAAATCTTTCGGCACAAAAATTCAAAGAGATCATATAATTGAGGCAACTGAGCTTCTGTTTGTAACTTTAATCACACGCAAATAAAATCTAAGGAGATAAAACAAAAGCTACTAATAAGCGATTTGTGTTAAACTTCAAAGCGGTTATTAATTCTATCATCAATCTCTCGAAATTCCTGAGACCTAACTTTCTGTATGCTATAATAAAAATAAGATTAAACAAGATTGAATTTTCTGTTGTTTTTCTTTTCGTATAACCATGGGTTGTACTTGTACGTACGCACGTGTAAGCGCTTCTCGCAAGTATAACCATGGGTTGTACTTGTACGTACGCACGAACAAAAAAAAATAAAAACAAAACCTTTCATCATAATTTATATCCTACCATTAGTTTTACCAGTTAAAGATGTTCTAAGCAATTAGATATTTTTATAAATTATTGTACATATTTGTGATAAATTTCACATACATTAAATATTTGTTTTCATTAAATAGTCAATAGATATACTAGTCAAACTATATGTTCAAAATACACAAAAAAGTCAAAATGTTCTTTGCCCAAAAAATAGTTTTAGCATAAATGGAAAAACATTTAGTAGTACGATTAAACAAAATTATGGGAAACATGACATTTCCAAAGACTAAGATTATGTAAGTGGAGTCTCTCTAGAAGAACCAGAAAAATAACATCATCTTTTTAATTAACTTTTTCACATTGTTATATTTGCAGTTTCGTTATCCAACCATACCATTAATTATTGCCTCTTGTATATCTAATTTTTTTTGTTTATTATATGCCAATTAGCAATGATCGATTCTCACAGCAATAACTGAAGAGGGATAAAAGCGCATACTGAAGAGGGATATCGGCTTGGACCTAGTGTAAACTGAACTCTCAAGTATTAAATGTTGTTGCTATAACTAAGAAAAACGTGTTGTACTTTGCTTTTGACTGATGATGCAAACTCATTCATTATCCTCATTCTTACAACCATTTTTATCCATATATATGAGGATAATGGTTTCAGACATTATTTTGTAATTAGAACTAGAATCCAAGATGAAAAAAAATAATTAAACTAATATTTAATTAATCTTTTAGAAATATGAAAGTTTTGTTTTTTGCTAATTTAATAATGAGGAGATGTTTCAGTTTGGATGATAGTAAGTTTCAGTTTGGATGTTTGTTAGAGACTAGAGTGATAGAAGGAAAAGCATTGCGACTTGGGAAAAAGGTGTTTAAAGACTGGTATTTATTGACTAACTATGAGCATCATCACTTGGGATGTATTTGGGTTGTTTGGAGGGGTAATGTGAGGCTTACTCCGTTCTATAAAAGTAGTCAACTTATAATGTGTTCCGTAAAGCTAGAAGAGCAGGAGGAGGAGTTTTTTTGCTCTTTTGTTTATGCGGCAAATAGTGTTGAAGGTAGGAAGGAGTTGTGGACAGATTTGAGAGCACATCATGATTCTCCAATTGTTCGTAACATACATTGGTTGGTTCTGGGAGATTTTAATGTGACTTTGGAGCTAGATGAGCATTCGGGGGTGGACACTCGACCTACTATCTTTCCGGGGATGCATGATTTTTGTTCAGTGGTTAATGATTGTGAGTTGAAGGATTTGGCTTATCATGGCCCGTTATTTACATGGAGTAATAAACAGGATGGTAACTTGATTTCGAAAAAACTGGATAGAGTTTTGGTCAATGATAACTGGTCCTCTAATTTTCTGCAATCCTACAGTGTGTTTGAAGCTGGGGGAATATCTGATCATCTACGCTGTAGAGTTTATTTGAGTGGGGTTGCATGTACTAGTATTTCTCGAAGGCCTTTCAAGTTTGTGAATGGTATCGCTGAAATAGAGGAGTTTAAACCTCTTGTCAAAGAATTCTGGGATGACACGGACGGGATTTATTTGTCAACATCATCTCTTTACCGATTTTCAAAGAAGCTCAATCTTTTAAAACCGCGTATCTAATGCTTGGCAAGGAAGAAGATGAGAAATTTGTCCACACGGACTAAGGATACGTTGGAGGAGTTATGTCGGAAGCAGGAGGCTAATTTAGCTTCCCCTTATGTCTCTGCTATGGAAGAGGAGAAAGAAGCTTATGAACGATGGAACCATGTCTCTATTCTTGAGGAGAAGTTTTTGAAACAGAGGTCAAAATTGCACTGGCTCCAAGTGGGAGATCGGAACAATAAGGCTTTCCATCGTGTTGTGGCCACCCGAGAGGCTGTGAATACGATGCGGGAAATTATAGCTCAGGATGGGCGACTGTTAAAGACCACATAGGATATTAAAGAGGAGGTGGTGTCTTTCTTTCAATCCTTCCTTCAGACTATACCTGCTGACTATGATGGGATGTCAGTGGATTGTCTTGCCGATTTGTTGCCATTCCGTTGTTCAGAGATAGATTGTCGCTGGCTCACTAGGGTTGTCACGGGGGATGAGATCAAAAAAACTTTGTTTGCTATGCCCAATGATAAGTCGCCGGGTCCGGATGGTTACACAGTGGAATTCTATAAAGCCGCTTGGGATATTATTGGTTCTGAGTTTGTTGTTGCGGTCCAGTCTTTTTTTGCCAAAGGTTTTCTACCAAAAGGACTCAATGCCACGATATTAGTCCTAATACCAAAGAAAAAGGATGCCAAAGCGATGAGAGATTATCGACTGATCTCCTGCTGTAATGTTCATTATAAAAACATCTCAAAGGTCATTGCCAATCGACTTAAGCATATATTACCTAAGTTTATTGCTGGGAACCAATCAGCGTTTGTGGCGGATCAATTGCTTATTGAAAACGTACTCCTTGCCACATAGCTGGTGAAGGACTATCACAAGGATAACATCTCTACAAGGTGTGTGGTGAAAGTGGATATTTCAAAGGCTTTTGATTCAGTTCAGTGGTCTTTTGTGTTCAATGTTTTTGCGCGCTCTGCAATTCCCTCCTGAGTTTATCCATTGGATATCCCTATGCGTCACTATGGCTTCTTTCTCGGTTCAGGTGAATGGAGAGCTTGCGGGTTATTTTCGCAGTGCTAGGAGACTTCGTCAAGGCTGCTCGCTATCGCCTTACCTGTTTGTCATTTGTATGGATGTTCTATCCAAGATGTTGGACAGAGCCGCTGGATCGCAGGACATTGGTTATCACCCGCGGTGTGAAAACATGCGGCTAACGCATCTTTGTTTTGCCGATGACCTCATGATATTATCGGATGGGAAAATCAGATCAGTTGATGGTATTGTCCAGGTATTGAATCTTTTTGCTAAGCGATCAGGCCTAACCATTAGTATGGAGAAAACAACTTTGTATCTTGGAGGAGTTTCACCGGATAATATTGAGCTACTGGGAAATCGTTATGGCTTCGGATTGGGACAGCTCCCTGTTTGATATCTTGGTCTCCCTTTAATACCTAGAAGACTCACTACAGAAGATCTTTCTCCTTTGTTTGATCAAATTCGTAACAGGGTTAAAATGTGGACGGCACGCAACCTCTCCTTTGCGGGTCGTCTTGACCTCATACGCTCGGTGCTATGGTGTACAGCAAGTTTCTGGATGAGTGCTTTTAGCCTCCTGCGGGAAAGCATTCAATAATTAAACAGTATATGTTCAGCTTTCTTATGGTCTGGTCCGGCTCTGAATGCTAAGAAGGCTAAGTTGTCATGGACAGATGTGTGTAAACCCAAGAGTGAAGGTGGGTTAGGATTGCGATTGCTGAAGGAGACAAATGATGTTAGTTGTTTAAAGTTAATATGGCGGTTGGTCTCTGGAGGGGATTCGTTATGGGTCCAATGGTCTCGCATGAATTTACTTAAGGATGGCTGTTTCTGGTCAGTTAAACCTGCTTCTCTCTCGGGCTCTTGGATGTGGAAACGTTTGTTGAAATACAGAGACTTGGCAAAAACTTTTGTAAAAGTGGAGGTAAACAATAGGGCTCTCACATCGTTCTGGTATGATAACTGGTTGACTCACGGATGTCTGTTGGATAAAATGGGTTCGAGAGGCATGATTGATTTTGGGATAAGGACACATATGTCTCTTCATGATGCTTGGCATCGTCGGAGAAGACGGGTTCACCGTGTGGCATTGTTAAATGAAATTGAAGATGCTCTGCACCAAGCGTTTCAGACTAGAACTATTTCTCAGGGTGATCGTGTTTTATGGCGAGGCAAAGGTGATGTTTATAAGGCCACATTTTCGACTAGGGATACCTGGAACTATATTAGAACAACCTCCAACCTGGTTGCTTGGCACACGGGTGTTTGGTTTGCTCATGCAACACCTAAATATTCTTTCTGCACTTGGCTTGCGGTACACAACCGTCTATCAACAGGTGATCGAATGGTTTATTGGCGAAATGCTAGTAATGTGAGCTGTGTCTTTTGTTCTGTTCCGGTGGAGAAGAGAGATCATTTGCTTTTCTCATGTCCGTATACAGCTGCTGTTTGGTCCGGTATAGCGCAAACTCTATACAACACTCGATTCAACACCTCTTGGATACCGCTACTTGATTTTATCTCTGCAACTCCAGCTGATCGTGTGTATGGTTTCTTGATTCGATACACTTTTCAACTTACCGTTTACTCTGTTTGGCGGGAACGCAATGCCCGGCGACATGGGGAGGTTCCTACTCCTGAGCTAACTCTTATTGGTTGGCTCAACAAGCAAATTAGAGCTCAACTTCTAGCTATTGAACGAATGGGGGATCGACGCTATGCTCTGTGTCTGCAGTCATGGCTCGCCACAAGATACTAAGGAATTAAACTACACTCTGCTAGCACTGTCAAAAAATTTTGGTTCAAATCAAATTTTTTTCTTAACTTAAACTGATGTAAAAACGTTATTTTTTCTTTGAATATAATTTAACATTTATTTAAAAAAAATAATAATGAGGAAATGTAGATGCCTAATATATAACGATCAACTCGAACCCTATATTTTATAGATTAAAGAAAAATAACTATACGAAAGCACCCTACATAATTTGTAGTCAGTTGACAAAAAAAAAAAAAAAGAAAAACAATTGTAGCCAGTGTATGTGATTTTATTATTAAGATAGCCGTACGTTTAGTACTTTATTTTACAAACCTTTTTCTTACATACATATACTCACTACTGTATATACACCGTATGCGTGAATCTAGACGTTGGTTGGTGCATTAAATTCTCCATTTATTTGCCCTACTGTCCATTTTCTCTCTCTCCTTCGACCTTAAGTAAGTTTATCTTAATCAAGAGTTGATCTTCTTCAGCACTCCATGCCATTTCTTCAATCCCATTTTCTCACAGCATGGTCTTCTCCCCATTCTTTTTTTTTTTAAGATTTTGTAGATGTTGGTGAAGAAAACAAAGGAAAGCCAAATGTGATTGCATTGCATTAAATACACCAAAGTTTAAAAAGAAAAAGAAAAAGTAACGCAATCATCGGGAAAACGTCGTGGGGAGAAGAAACGATGGCGGCTAGGGTTTTGCTAAGGTGCTCTGAAGGCGATTTCATTCTCTTACACTAGCAATCCCAGATCTCATTCAGCAATTTGGTTCTTCTCTTTTGCTGCTCATTAAGCCTCTGTGGCTTTCGTGTCGCGTTTTAATCTTCAGATCTAAGAATACAGCTATATCTTTATTCAGATCTGGTTCTTTGTAAAGAGCTGAGTTCGATCCTAAGAGACTGTAGTCATGAATCGACCAAGAAAGAATAAGGAGCTGACTCTAATGGATGAACTAAGAGAACGAAATCTACTCAACGAAGGTGAGATGGTTGAAATTCCAGATCTCCAGAATAATGATTTGATAGAGGAAAATTCGATGAGTGTTATAGTTCGGTGTCTGAATCATGCGGTTCATAAGGTTGGTGCTTTAGTAAAAGCTTTGCCTGCTATCTGGGGTCTAGATGATAGAGTTCGTGGAAGAGGAGTAGGTGACAATCGGGTCTAGTTTATCTTTGAAACGGAAAGCGATATATATCATGTCTTATTCAGAGGACCGTGGTTTGTCAATGGATGGATAGTCTCGCTTGATCAATGGAAACCTAATCCAGGTCCAGATTTTCTCAATAAAATCCTCTTCTGGGTTCGCATTCGAAACATCCCTATTCATCTTCTCAAGAAGCAGGCAGTGGAGAGCATTATTGAACCTCGGGGCAAGGTTGAAGCGATTGAACTTCATGCAAAGAATTCAAACTCGCTAGAGTATGTGAGAGCTAGGGCTTGGTATAAGGCGGATGAACCGCTTGAGTTTGTCAAGAATGCAAGATTCTCAACAGGAGAAGTGGTTAAAGTGGAGCTCGAATATAAAAAACTCCTTAAAGTATGCTTCCTGTGTATGCGGCTTACACATGATCAGTCTGCCTGTCCTATGCTAGCGACTCAGACATCAGCTCAAAGAAGAGGAAATAGACAGAATCCGCCTAGTGATGTTCGTAGTCGCAGGAACAAAGGGAAAGAAATCCAACTGGGGGATGGAGAGATGACTCTTCCTGATCCCTCAAACAAGAAAGCAAAGGACAGACTGCAATGGCCTGAAGGACGAGAGCAAGGAAAACAAACTCGAGTTGTCCAGGAATGGAGACCAAAAGGGATAGTTATCCAACAAGACAAGGCAGAAGAAGGTAGTAAGAGAAGTGGTGGATCAAAAAGCTCTGGAGAATCCATTTACTCGCCATCAAAGAAGAGACGCCTGAGCAACAGTGGGGAGAGGCAATCGAAGAAGGCTAAAACTAGTGATTCCCCGTCTGTTTTTGAAAGGTTGGGAAGTAGTGGTGACTCGGTAAAGAAATCAAGTAAGGAAGGCTCATCAGGAGGAAAGAAAAAGACTTCTCCAACTGTTTTTGAAAGATTGGGTTCCCATGCGGCTAGTTCGAGCCCTAAATCTGGAGCTTCTGCTTCGATTTCTTCTCATTCTGCTCAAGTAGCAGCTCATCAGATGCATCATTCTGCTCTAGTGGCAGCAAAGTCTCCTATTCGTTTAAATGAATCTGGAGCAAGTTTGAAAGAAGGGTTGATGTTTAATTCCAACCCTTCGAAATCAATATGAGAATATTGAGCTGAAACTGTCAGGGGGTGGGGAATACCCCTACAGTTCGTCACCTGAGGGAAATACGAGGTCGGTATTTCCCAGAGGTAACATTCCTCTGTGAGACCAAGAATAAGAGAGGATACTTGGAGAACGTTTTACATCATTTGGGCTATTTTGATTTACATACAGTGGAGCCAGTTGGAAAAAGTGGGGGTTTAGCGCTGATGTGGAGAGAGTCTGTCTCGGTGAAGATATTACAATCAGACAAACGAATGATAGATGCCCTTCTTAGCTGGCAAGGTAGGGAGTTTTACTTGACTTGTGTCTACGGGGAACCTGTTCAAAGTGAAAGAGGCGAATTATGGGAAAGACTCTCCCGCATGGGGATAAGCAGAAGAGGTCCTTGGATGCTAACAGGAGACTTCAATGAACTGGTTGATCCCTCAGAGAAGATAGGTGGACCAGTAAGAAAGGAAGCAACTTGTGTAGAGTTTAGACAAATGCTCTCAGTATGTGGTTTATGGGAGATAAAACACAAGGGCTATCAGTTTTCTTGGTATGGGAACAGAAATGATGAGCTAGTGCAGTGTCGGCTGGATAGGACAGTGGCTAATCAATCTTGGATGGAATTATTCCCTCAAGCCCAGGCGGAGTATCACCAAAAGGTTAGCTCTGACCATAGTCCACTGATCACGAGTTTATTGGGTGAGCAAAGGAAGAAGTGGGCTGGCTTTCGGTATGATCAGAGATGGATATCCCGGGAAGGGTTTAAAGAGCTCATGTCTAACTTCTGGACCAGCAGGGGTTCGAATTCTGATGTTTCAATGATGGAGAAGATTGCAGCTTGTCGAAAAGAAATCTCCAGCTGGAAGAGAGGAAATCAACCTAGTTCTGCAAAAAGAATCCATGCGCTCCACCACCAAATTGATCTTGCCACTCGTCAGACTCCTTTCAAAAGACTTGAGATTCTCAGACTTAAGAAAGAGCTGAATGCTGAATACCGTCATGAGGAGACATATTGGAAGGACAAAAGTAGACTGACTTGGCTCAATAATGGTGACAAAAACACAAAGTTCTTTCATGCTGCAACTAAGAACCGAAGAGCTCAGAATAGAATTCAGAAACTTGTAGATGAAGAGGGCAAGGAGTGGTTCGCAGATACCGACTTGGGTAGATTGGCAGAAAGCTACTTCAAGCTTTTATTTACCTCGGAAGATGTTGGTCATCAGGTCATTGATACATTGGGTGAAGGTCCTAAGGTGTCTCAGTTTGAGAATGATCAGTTTTTAAAGGAGGTCACCCTAGTGGAAGTCAAAAGAGCTGTATTTGATATCAATCCGAGTAAGTGTCCTGGACCTGATGGAATGACAGGCTATTTTTATCAACAGCATTGGGATGTGTTGGGAGACCAGCTATTGAAGTTGGTCCAAGGTTTTTTCCACTCAGGCAGCTTGGAAAGAGAGATGAATAAGACTAATATCTGCCTGATCCCGAAAAAGTTGAAAGCAGAAAAACTGTCAGAGTTTAGACCGATTAGCCTCAGTAATGTAGTGTATAAAATCATTGCTAAGGTAATGGCTAATCGATTAAAAAGGGTGTTGCCAGGAGTGGTGTCAGAAACTCAAGCGGCTTTCATCAAAGGGAGGTTGATCACTGATAACATCCTAGTAGCACATGAGCTCCTCCATGCATTGGATTCTCCAAATAAATGCTCTGAGGAATATATTGCACTTAAAACTGATATATCTAAAGCTTTTGATAGAGTTGAGTGGGCATTTCTCCAAGATGCCTTGAAAGTGTTAGGCTTCTCAGAGAGATGGATTGAGTTAATTATGGCTTGTGTGGAAACAGTGAGCTACCAAGTCCTAATCAATGGTGCTCCATTTGGAGAAATCTCTCCGTCTAGAGGTTTGAGGCAAGGGGACCCTCTGTCACCTTACCTCTTTGTACTGTGCTCAGAAATTCTAGTTCGGATGCTGCAAAAGGCAGAGAAAGATGGTAGAATCACAGGACTTAAAGTCGCAAGGAAAGCGCCACCAATCTCTCACCTCCAGTTTGCGGACGATAGTATCTTCTATTGTAAAGCGAAGGATGAGGAACTTCAACAGCTAATGAGTATTCTGGACGAGTACAGTGTCGCATCAGGCCAGAGAATTAATTACCAAAAGTCCAGCATCTACTTTGGGAACCGGATAGCACCTGAATGCCGAGACCACATTAAATCACTAACAGGCATTATGGAGGAGGGAGGAGATGGGTTTTACTTGGGACTACCTGAGGCGTTTGGAGGTTCGAAGGTTACTATCCTAAGATATCTAAAAGAAAGACTTAAACAGAAAGTCTCAGGTTGGCAAACAAACTTTCTCTCCTTTGGTGGCAATGAGATCCTCCTAAAATCGGTAGCAATGGCGCTTCCTACGCACACAATGTCGTGCTTTAAGTTGCCTAAGCAAGTCTGTCAGCAATTATCCTCAGTGATGGCTGACTTTTGGTGGAGAAACAATCCGGACTCCAACGGATTGCATTGGAAAGCTTGGGATCATCTCAGCAAGCCAAAGATAGAGGGAGGATTGGGCTTTAAGGACATTGAAGCTTACAATGTGGCTCTCCTTGGTAAACAACTATGGAGAATGTTGACGTGTCCTAATACACTGATGGCTAGGGTGTTTAAAAGTCGTTACTTCAGTAAGTCAACCCCTTTATTAGCAAAACTTGGCTCTCGACCCTCCTACGCTTGGCGTAGTATCCATGAAGCACAGGAATTATTGAAGAAAGGAGCTAGAGTTATAATTGGTAACGGTGAATCAGTGAATCTCTGGCAAGATCCATGGCTCGACTCCAAACCTGCTCGGAGCATTCAACAGGTTATCAGTATCCCTCCAGACTTGCGCTCAAAGGTCTCAACCATGGCACAGGTCAAAGATATCATGGAGGCTAACAGGCGGGCTTGGAATCATGTTATATTGGATATGCTCTTTACTGTGGAGGATAGGAATTTAATTGAGAATATAAGGCTTGGAGGAAGTAATAAATCGGACAACTACACTTGGGACTATGCAAGAACAGGACATTACTCGGTCAAGTCGGGCTATTGGGTTCTAACTCACATCATTAAAGCTCAGGATGGCCCTCAAGAGGTGATTAATCTCAGCCTTAACCCTCTTATTAGTCAAGTTTGGAAGACACATGCAAGTCCTAAGATCCAACATTTTCTCTGGAGATGTTTAACTAATTGTCTTTCAGTGGCAAAAAATTTGTCTTTCCGGCACATCTCTAGAGAGAAAAATTGTGCAAAGTGTCCTCAAGAAGAAGAAACGACAAATCATCTTCTCTTCCAATGCACTTATGCAAGACAAGTCTGGGCATTATCTCCTATTCCAACACCTCCAGAAGGTGAATGGTCTGCTTCTCTATATGCGAATATGTACTATGTGCTGAATGTTGCTTCACTCTATCCACAAAGAGATGATTTGGATAAGACTGTTCCTTGGATACTATGGAGGTTGTGGAAGACACGTAATGAGTACATATTCAAAGGGAATGACTTTAATGCTAAGGAATCTTTAGAGAAGGCTATTGAGGATGCTAACGAGTGGGATCAGAGGAATGTGCTTGAGGAAGAGACCGATAGACACCCTATATTAAGCGGAATGGTTGATGTAAAGTGGAAACCTCCCCCGAGAGAATGGGTTAAATGTAATACGGATGGAGCTTGGAGCGGAGAAAATACACAGAGCGGTACGGGATGGGTCCTTTGGAATGAGAGTGGAGATGTTTTATGGATGGGAGCACAGGCCATTAGATGTGCAAGATCAGTGATGGAAGCAGAATAGGAAGCAATGTGGTCAGCAATAAAATCAATGCTCCGTTTGCACTATACAAAGGTTATTTTTGAATCGGATTCTTTGGGTCTGGTTAATTTGTTGAATAGTCAGGAGATTTGGCCAGCTTATGCCCCGTTACTTGAGGAAATACAAGGTATGCTCTCCTTCTTCCAAGATTTCAAGATTGAGCATGTCTCAAGAGTTTGTAACAGTGTGGCTGATCGGGTAGCAAGGGAATCTCTTTCTCTAGGGAATTATGATCCTACGTTATACTCGATAATGCCTTTATGGGTTAAGCATCTTGTATTAGAGGATAAACAATGTGTAAAATGGTTTGGTGAATGAAAGTTGATGTTGAGCCAAAAAAAAAAAAAAAAAAAAAAAAAAAAAAAAAAAAGTTTATCTTTGATGATCACCGTATGTATCAATCTTTTTGGTTGGTGCATTTCTTCGTTTATTTGCCGTAGCTAGTTTCCATTTTCTCTCTCTCCTTCGACCTTAAGTAAGTTTTGTTTTATTTTCCTTTTTGTTAATCACACTAGCTAAACTCCAAAACCCTTTTATATATTACCAGTTTATGTCATTACATTATTGTTTTTGTTAATTTTATAAAGGCATTCAAATTATTGTTACATGATGTTTAAAATACGGACGGTGTTAAGCAAGTCAAATGGCTCTTTCACGACAGAAATTGATTAAAAGAGATTAACTGTTGTAAAACACTTGGTGGACTCAATCTGACCGGCCCTCTATCAGTCCTATGTACGGTCCATTAGACTTAGGTCCATCGGCCATATGTGTTAAGGTCCATTCGGCCATGTTATTATTCCTAGTCGGTTTTGTACTTAGTCTCCTTGAGACTCTGTATATATGTTGTAACCCTCCTTGAGATTATGAATAAGAATAACAAACAGCTTTCCCTAAACCTCTATTTACAACATGTTATCAGCACGATAGCCTCTTAACCCTAAAACCCTAAAGCAGCCGCCGATTCTCTCTTCTTCCCTAAACCCTAAACCGCCTTCTTCTTCTTTCTCTTTCTCTTCGAGATTCATCTTCTTTGTCTCGAAGATCTCTTACTGATCCACGAGCATCCTTAGCTCGTGATCAAGTTCTTAACAAAACCTGATCGAGGTTCGTTGGTTCGCGGTTTCGGGGGTGAGTTCGTGAGGAGCTGTTCGTGAGGAGCTGATCGAGAGAAGCTGTTCGCGGGAAGCAGTTCGTGAGCAAGGAGGAGAGGAATTACCGAGGTCTTTAGCTCCCGGTCCATACCAGTCAGAATCCAAAAGGTGTTAAGGTAAACAAATTCGAAAACCTCCTTAAAACCCTATAACTCAAATTTGGACTTAAAGCTAAAGAACCCTAAAACATCCAAGTACACAATCTAACAAATCTTAAATTCCCTAAAATCCTAAAACTTAAAAATCGGATTGCTTAGGTTGTTAGATTGTTTGCTAAATTGCACAAATAATATCAAGCTTGAAATTTGGTTGATTGTTGCTTGATTGTTGCATAAGAACCTAGAACTGATTTAGATTCATAAGGATCAAATTAAAACAGATTGTTCTAGGAAGTTAAAACTTGGATCATTCATGCATAGCAATTAGAATCGGATCATGTATAGGTTGTTTAGAATTTTCGGCTGCATGAATTAAAACTTTAGGATTGTTTAAGCTGTTCTTGAGAAATTCAAGAAGAAAATATGTTAGATCCTAAATTCATAGGCTCGAAAATCTTAGAGTTGTTTCTAGGATAATTTCCAAAACTTTAAATCATTATCCTAAGGATTAAGTGAAATTTACATTAAAATCCTAAGTGAATATCCGATTAAATTAAAACTTTTGATAAGTTTCTATTAATTAAAACTTTAAAATCGGAATTAATATATTGGTTAAGATAAGTTCCTAATTAATTTAGTAATTATCCTAAAAGCTAGAATATTTCCTAAAACATAAATTTAGTAAATCTTAAGGAATAGGAAATACTATTTAGGATTGTTGCATGCATTTGATTTTGTTGTCTTACATGCATAAGGAATTAAACCAACGAAAATATACATAAAGGCATGGCATGGTCGGTCTCAAATACCGCATGGCCTAAGGCATGGTTCGGTCTTAAATACCGCATGACCTGAATATTTGTTGCATGGTTCGATCTTAAATATCGCATGCTAACTGTCGGTTGTCCACATTCATGCAGATGGCACAAGTTAAAGAATTAGTCCATCCTGCTTTAAGAGCTTCAGGTGATAACTACCTACGATGGAAGCTGGACACCGAGATCCTTCTAAAGGCGAAGGGCTTGTACGAGTGCATCCAGCCGGATAACGAGTGTTCAATCACGGCAAGGTATAGGGCTTTAGGCCATATACGTCATCACCTTGAGGAAAGTCTCAAAAACCAGTACCTCACGGTAGAGAACCCACTCGACCTTTGGACAGAGCTGAGAAGCAGATATGGATACCAAAATTTGGTACTCCTACCAAAGGTTCGAACGGAATGGCAAAACCTCAGGTTCCAGGATTTCAAAACTGTGAATGAGTATAACTCAGAGCTTTTTAGGATTGTCTCTATCCAGAGGTTGTGTGGTACTGTGGTGACCGAGAATGAACTCCTAGAGAAGACCTTCTCCACTTTCCACGTTGATAATCTGGCACTCCAGCAACTGTATCGTGCGAGAGGTTTTATGACCTATGGAGCTCTCATTCCGTGTCTACTAATTGCTGAGGAGGGTAACAGGCTGAAAATGAAAACAGCACCATTACCAGTGGCACCCAAGGTTGATTTACTTAAAGAACCTAATGAGACAAACTATATCTACATAAAAAGACACTACGGCCAATACGGTCGTGGTGGCAGAAGATATGTTGGTCGCGGACACTACCATAGCAGCCGTCTCAATGCTTATGGCACAAAAGGCCATGGCTGTGGCGGTAAGGTCCATAAGCCTTTTAAACCACGGTCCAAAGCAAAGACGGTTTGCAAGAGATGTGGTATGTCTAACCATTGGGCTAAGTATTGCCGAACACCTAATCATCTTCTTAAGTATTGAAGAGCCCTAAGCCAAGCATGGGACTCCCGACTGCCTCAAAAGACTTGATTAAATTTCGTTTTGGTTTTGGTTTAATTTCTATGCTTTCTATGATTTAATTTCTATGTAATGGATAATTGCTTTGATTTAGTTTCAATGGATTTTATTTTATAAAACTTGTCTCGTAAAATACAAAGTCTTGTCCTCTTGATAGATATGGTCGAGGACTTGAGTGAACTAATAGTGGATAGTGGCACCAGCCACACCATATTAAGAGACAAAAGATATTTCATAAATCTTAAAATGAGAAATGCTAATGTTAGTACAATAGCTGGTATAGCAAATTTAATAGAAGGCTACGGCCAGGCTCACATCTTGTTACCGATGGGTACACATATTGAGATAAGTGATGCCTTATACTCACCCAGCTCTAAGAGAAACTTATTGTGCTTTAAAGATATAAGATTGAATGGTTACCATGTGGAAACCAAGGGTGAAGGATCTAAAGAGTTCCTCTACATTACAGAAAATGTGAAAGGACAAAAGAAGATCCTAGAGACTATACCTGCACTAGCAACTGGTTTATACCATGCTAAGATAAATATGATTGAAGCTAACTTAGCAAAGCACAGAATGTTTAATGAACAATTCACTTTATGGCATGACCGGCTTGGCCATCCGGGAATGAACATGATGCGTAAATTGATAATGAGTTCGAAAGGGCACAACCTTAAGGAAAGAAAAGTTTTCCCTAAAAATGCAACTTGTGTAGCATGTGCTCAAGGGAAACTTGTTGTAAGACCCTCACCAGTAAAAGTCACAAGAGAGACTTTACACTTTCTGGAAAGGATACAAGGTGACATATGTGGGCCAATACACCCACCGAGTGGGACATTCAGATATTTTATGGTGATGATAGATGCATCAACCAGATGGTCCCATGTATGCTTGTTATCCACGAGAAACTTAGCATTTGCTAAGCTCTTAGCTCAAATCATTCGATTAAGAGCACATTTTCCGGACTTTCCACTTAAGACTATACGTCTTGATAATGCTGGTGAGTTTACATCTCAGACGTTTAATGATTACTGTATGTCCATGGGGGTGAGTGTGGAATATCCTGTGGCACATGTCCATACACAAAACGGATTAGCTGAATCCTTCATTAAACGTATACAAATGATAGCTCGACCATTGTTAATGAGATCGAAGCTTCCCGTGTCCGCTTGGGGACACGCGGTCTTACACGCAGCAGAACTCATACGTATCAGGCCATCTAGTGAACACAAATATTCGCCATCCCAACTATTAACGGGTCAAGAGCCAGACTTGTCCCATCTAAAGACATTTGGTTGTGCCGTATACATACCAATTGCTCCACCACAGAGAACTAAAATGGGACCTCAGAGGAGGATGGGAATATATGTGGGATATGACTCTCCCTCAATCATAAGGTATCTTGAGCCACTCACAGGAGATTTATTTAAGGCCAGATACGCGGACTGTCAGTTCATTGAGTCCGAGTTCCCTAAGTTAGGGGGAGAGATTAATAAGCTGGTAGAGGAAATCACATGGAATCAAACATCCTTGAATTGGCAAGATCCTCGCACACCCGCATGTGATGCAGAAGTTCAGAAGATACTTCATTTACAGCAGCTAGCTAACCAATTGCCAGATTCCTTTGCTGACCCAAAGAGAGTAACAAAATCGTACATACCAGCTTGTAATGCACCAGTACGTATTGATGTTCACAAGGGACACAATGACAAAGTTGCTACAGAGTCTACGCCACGTTTGAAACGGGGTAGACCAGTAGGTTCCAAAGATAAGAATCCTCGGAAGAGTAAAAGAGGTGCAAATCAGACCGAGGCCATAGGGATTACAGAACAACCAGACGTTGTCACAGAAACTCCTAAGGTATCAAGTGAGGCTCAGGACGCTGAGACTCAAGAACCTGAAGGAATTGACAACAATGAGATCTCAATCAATTATATGTTGTCTGGTGTACAATGGAACCGAAAGGATGTCGACATTGATGATATATTTGCATACAATGTAGCACTTGAGATAAATGAGGATTTAGAACCCACATCTATACTAGAATGTACACAAAGCAAAGATTGGCTTAAATGGAAAGAAACCATTGATGTGGAGTTAAAAAGTTTAAAGCAAAGAAAGGTGTTTGGTCCGATCTTAAGGATAACACATGAGATAAAGCCAGTTGGACACAAGTGGGTCTTTGTAAGGAAGAGAAATGAACACAACGAGGTTGTGAGATACAAAGCACGGCTTGTGGCACAAGGATTCTCTCAAAGACCCGGCATAGATTATGAGGAGACATACTCCCCTGTGATGGACGCAACGACTTTTAGGTATCTAATAAGTCTGGCCGTAAGAGTGAAATTAGATTTGCGGTTAATGGATGTTGTAACTGCTTATCTGTACGGTCCACTGGATAATGAGATATATATGAGATTACCAGAGGGTATAGAACACAAGAAAGGTGGTTCTCGAGAACAATACTGCATAAGGCTAGACAAATCGCTTTATGGACTGAAACAGAGTGGTCGAATGTGGTACAATAGACTTAGTGACTATTTGACCAAGGAAGGATATAGGAATGACCCGATCAGTCCATGTATATTCATAAAGAAGTTTGCAAACAAAGGATTTGTAATAATAGCAGTATACGTGGATGACTTGAACATCCTCGGAACCTCTGGGGAAATCTCCCAAACAGTTGAATATCTTAAGAAAGAATTCGAGATGAAAGACCTAGGTAAGATAAAATTCTGTTTGGGGTTACAGCTTGAGTATCGACACAATGGGATCCTTGTGCATCAAAAGGCATATACAGAAAAGGTACTCAAGAGATTCAATATGGAGCAAGCTCACTCATTGACTAGCCCAATGGTTGTGAGAAGTACAGAAGTGGATAAAGATCCATTTGCTCCTAAGAAGGACAATGAAGAAATTCTTGGTCCTGAAGTGCCTTACCTCAGTGCTATTGGAGCGTTAATGTTCTTGGCTAGTCACACTATGCCAGATATCAGCTTTGCCGTGAACCTCCTGGCAAGATACAGTTCTTGTCCGACCAAAAGGCACTGGAATGGTATTAAACATGTTCTGCGTTACCTTCAGGGAACGGCAGACTTTGGTCTTTACTATACTAACCATAACAAAGTTGGTTTAGTTGGTTTTGCTGATGCAGGTTATCTATCCGATCCACACAATGGTAAGTCACAAACAGGTTATGTGTTTACGCACGGCGGTACGGCGATCTCCTGGCGTTCCATGAAACAGACTTTAGTAGCCACATCGTCAAATCACGCGGAGATCCTTGCCATACATGAAGCCGGCCGTGACTGTGTTTGGTTGCGGTCTATGACACAGCATATACGGACGGATAGCGGCTTAGAAGACAGCAAAGAAGCCACAGTCATCTACGAGGACAACTCGGCCTGCATCGCGCAACTCAAAGATGGTTACATCAAGGGAGATCGGACGAAGCACATACTTCCAAAGTTCTTCCACACACATGAACTACAGCAAGCTGGGCAGGTTCAAGTGGTGAAAGTTCAATCATGCGACAACTCAGCCGATCTCTTCACCAAGGCATTACCGACAACGACATTCAAGAAGCTCACGCACCAGATTGGAATGCGGAGGCTCAAGGACTTAGAGTGATGCTTGGAACAGGGGGAGCAATGTGTGCTGTACTCTTTTCCCTTCACTAAGGTTTTGTCCCAATGGGTTTTCCTGGTAAGGTTTTAATGAGGCAGCATCCCCTTAGCACATTGCAGCGATCCCATCCTCGCATAGGCACGGTCATCTTGTCCAAGGGGGAGTGTTGTAAAACACTTGGTGGACTCAATCTGACCGGCCCTCTATCAGTCCTATGTACGGTCCATTAGACTTAGGCCCATCGGCCATATGTGTTAAGGCCCATTCGGCCATGTTATTATTCCTAGTCGGTTTTGTACTTAGTCTCCTTGAGACTCTATATATACGTTGTAACCCTCCTTGAGATTATGAATAAGAAGAACAAACAGCTTTCCCTAAACCTCTATTTACAACATTAACAACAAAAATCAGCATTTTTAGAGATGTTTACATTATAATCAACTTTTAGGGATATAGTTACAGATTCCATCCACAATCTATCGATTCAATGGCCCAAGTTTTCTTCGATCGTATCGTATAGTCGTATAGTCGCGTCAACATATTTAGAACGTAATATTGGTTGGAGAATTGCAAGGTCGTAAAAATTTTGATTATAACTTTTTTATTATTAAATGTGATTTCTAAAAGTTGAAAACCACTTATTAATTGTTTTAGTAAAATAAGAACGAACAAATGAAATTTAAAGTTTGATCAGCAGCTTAAGGAAAATGATATATTTTCGTAGAATTTAAGATTTTTATTGATATATTTTTGTATGTCAAGGGTTCATAAATCCATCGACCCAAACAATAAAAATACAAAAGGGGAATTACAAATCTACATTACTAAGACCATCATTAGTAGAAGCAACGAAAAACGTTGCTCAAAAAAATAAAAAAAAAAATATTTTTATTATAAATTTTCTTTTTTTATTTATTTTTTAATATATGATTCACTAAATAAGTGACACTTGTCTTATTTCTTATGAGAATCAATTTTTAAGTTGCTTTAGGGAGAATCGATTTTTCTACTTTATATTCTCTCTCTTCCTTCTATTATTTTTTTATTAAGTAAATTTTCTTTATTTATTTATTTTTTAATATATGATTCACTAAATAAGTGACACTTGTTTTATTTCTCATGAGTATCAATTTTTAAGTTGCTTTAGGGAGAATCGATTTTTCTACTTTACATTCTTTCTCTTCCTTCTATTATTTTTTTATTAAGAGTATTTGTATGAGCAATCCCTAGTAATGATGTTCTAACTTTTGACAAAAAAAAAATGTACAATACTAACTTAACATAACCAAGTCACCAGAACTTAAACTACCGTTACCATTATGATTTATGAGCCAAATAAGAATCTAAAGAATGGAATAACAAAAATACGCAGAAAGAGATCATTGGACTTCGGGTTATTAACAACTTTTAATTAAGTTAGAAAATATGATACCTCAAAAAAGTTTTCAAGGCTTTATATAGTTATACCACCAATAATTATGTTCAGTAATACATATTTCTTTTATAATCGATCCTTACAAAATATTTGCTTTTCTTGAATATGCTCGCATGCACCACTTGGCATAATGCAGAGTTATAAAGATGTAACGTTGTGCTCGTGGCTATATATTTTGGAAACACGTTTTGTAAAGTATGCACCACACGGTTGGGCCTAAACATAGCAACCCAATAATCATACAAAATAATTTCAACAAACTAAAGATAATAAAGTAAAAACTTTGAGAACAAAAAATAAAAGAGATCATCTAAACGAAAGAAATGAGCTTCTGTTTATAAATTAATTGATACGAAAATAAATTTAATTTTAGCTACTGCATAAAACCACAAAGTATTTGGCTAATGGCAATCGTTTCTGCAATTGGTTGTTTAAACAGCAAAGACATATATAAGCTGATAAGCATGTACCTGACCACTAAACTAATTTCTTTACTACCTTTGTTTTGTCTCTATTATCATTTTAGGAGTAAGGTTCAAATAAAACAACTTATGTAACTTTACTTTCTTATGCTAACCATGTCACAAATTCATTTTTGCCATCAAATTAGTGACGTGATTTATGTAGAGAGTGGATGCATACATTTTTCCAATCCTTATAAGTTTAAAGGCTGCTAACATGAAAAGGACACTTGAGCCAACTTAATAGTCCATTCTATTTTAAAAGGGGTACATAATCATAGAGTTAGTAATTTCGGAAATATCGCAGAGGTAAAACTTTCTTTTGTATGGTAATATAGGTAATTGATAATCGTGTTTTATTTCATCATTTGTTTATAATTCTCAGTAATATTGGCAACTACTTTCAAAACAAACTTTTCTCGTTTTTTAAAACAAATCATTTTTTCAATCTACTTACTAGAAAAGTAAAAAAGCATCACACACGGATGTTGAAAATCTGTTTGACAACAGTTAAATTTTTAATTACTAGATTCAGAAATTGAAATACATAGCTTACTTTGTTGATGTAATTTAAGAAGATACCATACCGATTTATGACATTTTTGACAATTTTTCATCTCATCCACACATTAATTTGAACATACTAAAAATTTGACACATGATAAGAGTTTTGTAAAAAATAGTTACAAGTATAGATTATATAATGGGAAAAATGCCATAAAAATCTTCAACTTTCAAATTTGGAACAAAAAACATGAACTTTCGAGATGTCGTTTTAATCCCAAAGTTTAGTTTGATTTTTTGATAAAATAATAAAATTTCGTTGACCTGACCATTACAAACACATTGTTAAGTTTCCGTTAACGGAGTTAACTTTCCGTTAACAATCTCCGTTTAGTCAAAGACAAGATATATATAGTTTGTTTTCTAATAATTGTTGAAACAGTTTCGTGGTCCAGTGGTTAACGTACGAGTATGGTTTGCCGCGGTTTCGACTCGTTTTGGACGAATGTTTTTTGTTTTTTAAAATAAAAGATATTATGTGGATTCGAACTTGAGACATCAAAGCTGCAAACAACAAAGCATAACCAACTACGCTAGGTAGATTTATTAACCATTAATGAAACACAAATTCTTATATCGTGTATCATATGTGTTTTTATTTTAAAACGTGACCGTTAGATCTTCGAAATCCGCCGCATCATAACCCTTCTTCGCCACAAGGATCCGTCAATAATGACCCACAACTTGCTCTTCGAGAGAACGGAAGGTGTTGCCTCCTCCGTTGGATAAAGCTCCAGCGAGAATTAGATTTGGACAATAACTATATTCCATTCTCCGTTGGAGCAAGTTGTGGGTTGTTATTGACGGATCCTTATGGCGAAGAAGGATTCTGATGCGGCGGGTGTCGAGATCGTTGGTCACGGTTATGAAAAATATGGTTGGACGGTGAAGAAGTTAAAAAAACACATATAATACACGATATAAGAATTTGTGTTTCTTTAATGGTTAATAAATCACTACAAGAAAACACGCGATTTGCGATGGCAAGATTTGTCGCTCTTCCCTCGCAAACTAGTGTTAGCGACGCATTTGCGAGGATCGTCAATTCCTCGCTAATCGCGTGTCGCAAATTAATACACGTAGCACTTTTCTCGCAAATTTTGCGACGAATATTTATCCGTCGCAAAACACTCGCAAATTGCGATGAACCACATTCCTCGTATTTCTCTTGCAAAATGTGTCGACGTAAATCCATCGCAGATTTGCTAGATCCTTGCGACGTTGTTTCCGTTGCAAAGTTTTAATAAAATTATAAACCCAGATATGTGTTTCGTCGCAAAATCCGTAGCAAATTAGTAATCATCGCAAATCCGTAGCATAAATTTGCTACGGAATTAAGAAATTTTTTCATTTTGATATTTGTATTTTTGATTTTCAAATTTATATATTTATATATTTATATATTTATATTTTCACAATATTTAATAAGAAATAGAAATTCTAATCAAAATATAAAATGAAATTCAAACATACATATTAGCCGAGACAATTTTTTGTTTCTAAACAAAAAATTAAGAAACAAAAAGTTGTCTTAACAACAACCATGTCCAAAAAACAAAATCAACATTAGAACTTAATATCAAATTGTCTTAAAAAGAAGGTGATGGAGAGGGAACCCTGGTTCCGGTTCATGTATCTGTGCCACTGGTTGTGCCTGTGCCTGTGCCTGTGCCGGAGTCAACAAGCCTGCTTCCAAACTTAGCAGCAAACTCAGGATCCTTCCTGGCAAGGTAGTCAAAATATGCATCATAGCTATGCATCTTTTGTGCACTGTCTTGAATTTGAGTGGCTTGGGTTGCGAGAGTAGTGGCTTGGGTTGCTAGAGTAGCTTCAGCGACAGCAAGCTTCTGAGCAAGAACAATCGGATCCTCAGTAGGCGGAAGCGATGGTCCAAAATGGGCTGAAGATGCTTCATGTTGCAGAGAACCAACTCCATAAAGTCTATTTTTCTTCCTTGGAGCAACCTACGATCAATACAATCAAACAATTACTTTCATATTCATTTGAAAGAACCAACAAGTGACATACAAGATTCGGATCCTAGAACAGACACAACAACACAAATGTAGCATATCCTAATCTTATGACAAACTATCAAGACCAATCTCATACAAGACAAACTTTAGAGTTTTCAAAACAACAACAACACAAACTAACACAACAACACAACAACACATAAGAAATACGAGACAAACTAACACAACAACACAACAACACATAAGAAATACGAGACAAACTAACACAACAAAAACGTTCAAACAATAAGGCAACATCCAACATCTAACATAAAAAAGAAGTTTACCTCGGCATAAATTTTGTTCTTGGCATGAACAGACAACCCACCAGAAGCAGAACTCTCCGTGTTATCCCCTGAACAAAGCTGAGACTGAGCCTCTTGTATCTTTGATGACACTTCATTGAAGATGGACTCTGACTTTCCATCGACAAAACTCCCATCAGGTTTTTTGTGAGTGTCTTCTAGGACACGTAGATAATCCGGAGTGCTTTCACCAGTCACCTCAGCCTAACACAAAGTAAAACAAAAGACAAAGGTCATTAGTAAGAAAAAGACAAGAAGTAACAGAAAATTTAGAAACTTGTAACTTGTAAGAATTAACAAACAAGTAGTAACTTGTAACTTGTAAGAATTTAGAAACTTACAAGTTTTCTGGCACGAGCTTTAAAAGAGGTCTGGCCTGAGCGGTGTTTATGTATGCCAGTGCCATCAGGATCATGATATCGAGCTTTACGACCGTTCATACTCTTTACCTCTGATTTGGGATCACGCCAATACTTAACTAGTCCATCCCATACTTGAGGATCAATCCATCGGGGCCTTGCATCATCACCATTCTCCCTCCACTTTCCCTTCCACCGGCACACTTGATCACACATCCGCTCCTTCAACTTCTTGTCAAACTCAAGTCTAACTCTACCGTTTATAGAACGGTCCCAGTTATATGTTTGCTTGTAAAAAGAAAACAAAATATATTAGTATTGATCCAAGCTACATAAGTTATATATCAACGATTAAACTAAACTAAACTATTACTTACCGCAAAAGTTTCATACCAACGATCTACGACCGCCTGTGGCGTCTGTGACCAATTAGCATGAGGCTCTTTGAAATCTCTTTCAAAGATGCTGCGGACAGTGGCTGCAACCTTCCCATCATCACAAAACCTAGGGATAACATAATTGTTTTGATGTAATTATTGATCCTAAAATTAAAAATGCAAATTTAAAATTGAAATAAGTTAATCATTCTCTTACCAGAGAGTTCCTGGTGAACGGTTTGGATCTAATCGTGTTAGATTTTGACGGCCAGGACTCTCGAGTAACTCCTCCAACGTCATACTGTTTAAACGTTGAGGCAAAGATGTAGGAGTGGCTGGAGATGAAGGTGTGGCTGCATCGGGACCAATCGATTGAGATGCAGCAGCGGTTGGAGGCGTACGAATGGGTGGAGATGAAGCAGGTGCCGGAGGCCTATGCTGTGAGGTTGCATGTCGAGAACCTTGAATCCCCGATGTCGACCCTCGAGAACCACCACTGCATGGACTTGGAGCATTAGTCTGCGAGAGGAATCGTGTGTAGTCGTTCCCAGAAAACATCTACAAAAAAAAAAAAAGTACCGTTATTGTCTCGAGAAGATTATTAGAAACCCTTAAGTCAAAATTAATAAGAATCATATAAAATTAAAATTAAACCTAAACACTATAACCAAAATCGAATCAAAAAATCAAAACCCTAAACACTGAAATTCAAAATCGAATAAGAACCCTAAAATTGAAATCCCTAAACCCTACAATCGAAATGAAAATCAAAATCGAATAAGAACCCTAACAAAAACCCTAAAATCAAAAACCTTTGATAAGGGAGTAGGCGGAGGAGTCGAAAACCGGAGAAGACTTGGATAAGGGAGATGAGGAGGAGTAGACTTGGATAAGGGAGAGGCGGAGGAGTCGAAAACCGGAGAAGAAAACAACCGGAGAAGAAAGAAATCGGAAGAAGAAGAAGAAGAGACTTAGGGTTTGTCGGCTGCGAAGGGTTTGAGCTTCGCTCAAACTAGGTTTTCCATTTATATAGAAAAACTCTGCGTCGCAAGTCCCTCGCAACTTTTGCGAGGGAATTGCTATGGACTGAGATATTTGCGATGAATTTGCGAGTAATTTAGGGTTTAGGTTTTGAAATTGTCATTTGTGCCCTATCTTTGATTATAAATCTTGGATTCATCTTTTTAATCATTAATAGTAATGTCATTAGTCTTAAGGGTTTAGGTTCAAGGGTTTAAATTGCGAGGGATTTGCTATGACTGGTGAAATTTACGATGGATTTGCGAGTAATTTGCTATACCACTAGCAAGTCCCTTGCAAATTTGTCGCAAACTTTGAATATCTAATTTATAAAAACCATCAAAAATGGTTTAAAAAAATTAGTCAAATAAACTTTCAAGTATATTATAAGGTCCAATAGGCTCATCATTCTCTTTTCTATCATCAAATATTTGTCGTAAATTGTCCAATTTTGCATCTTCCTCTAATCATTAACTATCTTCTAACTATCTTCCTATATGTTCATTACATTGAGACATATATTTGACAAATATTCCAAAAAATTGTCCAATTCTCCAAATATTTTGTGTTGCACTACCCTATCTTTGATTATAAGTCTTGGATTCATCTTTTTAATCATTAATATTAATGTAATTAGTCTTTAGGGTTTAGGGTTTGGGGTTTAGGGTTTAGGGTTTGAAGTTGTAATTTGCGAGGGAATTGCTATAATTTACGCAACTTGCGATGGAATTGCGACTAATTTGCAATTTTTCTAGCAAATCAGTCGCAAATTTGTCGTAACCAAGTATATTTAATTTATATAAACCATCAAAATAATTTGAAAAGTTAGTAAAATTAACTTTCAAGTATATTATAAGGTTTAATGTCTCATCATACTCTTTTCTACCAACTTTTTAATCATTAATACTAATGTATTTCAGAATAATTCATCTTATATATGAAAACATTGAAATGTAATTCAGAATAATTATATTAATTTTGTAATATTTATAAAAAAGTAATTTCCTAATTTCGCAATTCATTTGCTATGGCTATCACAATACACTCGCATGTCCGTAGCAAATTTGCTATTGATTTAGTTTTCGCAAATGCGTCGCAATTTTGTGAGTGATTTGCGAGGAATGTGACATCTCCTGCAAATTAGTCGTAAATGCCTCGCAATTGCGCATTGGATTTGCGACGACTGACTTCCTCGCAAATTTTGGAAGGGATTTGCTAGGTATTTTGTTTTCTCGTACCTTCGTCGCAAATCCACCGCAAATTTGCGAGAGCTGTCCTCCGTCGCAACTTTTCCTCGCAAAAAGCGTGTTTTCTTGTAGTGAATCTACCTAGCATAGATGGTTATGCTTTGTTGTTGCGGCTTTGATGTCTCGAGTTCGAATCCACGTAATATCTCTTATTTTAAAAAACACGAAAACCTTCGTTCAGGACGAGTCAAACCCGCGGCAGGTGTAAACCATACTCGTACGTTAACCACTGGGCCACGAGATGCTTTCAGCAATCAGTAGAAAACAAATTATATATATCTTGTCTTTGACTAAACGGAGATTGTTAACGGAAAATTAACTCCGTCAACGGAAACTTAACGACGTGCTTGAAATGGCCAGGTCAACGAAACTTTACTATTTTATCAAAAAGTCAAACTAAACTTTGGGATTAAAACGATATCTTGAAAGTTCATGCTTTTTTCGTCTCAAATTTGAAAGTTGGGGATTTTTATGGCATTTTCCCGTTTAGAATTTACCATCGTTTCAAGTATGATACCTTATCTTATTTTTTTGAATGGTAAAATGTAATTAGATTGATAAAACTACTTAAAAAGATAGTATTATTGTAAGAAACAGAACCAACATCTTTTATTTTTACAAACCCAGTTTTTTTTTTTTAGAATTTAAACACTTCAATCATTTTCGCACCCAAAAAAAAAGAAAAAACACTCAAATCATAAAAACTATACAAATAAAACCAAACTGAATCATAGAAAAAGCGTAAACTGATCGAACTGCTCATGAACGCCGCGGCCCTGGTCCACCGTAATAAAAATAGTTTCCGCAGTTTTTGTTGTATAGCTTCTTAACTGAATAATAATGTGGATTGGCAATCTCTTGGACCGCGAGGAAGCTGTAGTTGTTCTCGGCGACTGTCAAATTGCAGAAGTAGGCTGCTTTCCTAAATTTTTTTCGGTAAATTCTCCCAAACCTATTTAAGCCAACGTGTGTTACCTCCGAGATGTTGTTGTATCGTACTTCCCCATACAACCGCAGTTGCATGATCCGATAAAAGCGTGAAAATCTTCGCCGGCCAATACCCGATCGGCTCGGTATTGAGCCCTAGACCCAGCCACCAGTCTCCGGAAATCTGATCCTGTAAATTTTATTATTTGTTAGTAAAATATACATTAAAAATTTAAATTAATGTGTTAAAAAAAAAAAAGATTGTTCATATTTTCCATAACTGAACTGTCATGTCCAACTGGGTACCTCCATATGTCGAGGTGCGACTAATAGCGGCTCCAATGGCAATGGTCCTGCTAGTCTGCACAAACCCTGGACAATCGATGCCGTAACAACCTGTGATGTTATATGCATCCGCCTGCATAAATTTTTGTTTATTATTACTATTTTAAAATTTTTGTATGATGATTGATTTAAAAACTATATATATATATATATATGTTTCATGGTCAAATCAGTTTCATATTTTTATAACTAACATACGTACACAATATAAAAATCAAGTCATATAACTAACAAATTAATACTTAGTCTAATAAACATGTAATAGCAGAGGTCTTTTATTAAACACACGACGTTCATAAGTGTATACTTTAATACTTAATTAGTCCACAATCTTCTTATTAGTATTAGTATTGCGTTCGTCTTATGGAAACTAATCAAATATAGTAATAGACTACTAGTCTTTGGTTACTCCCAAGTTATATAGTATAAACTTTGTTACTTCATGACAATAAATAGTTGTCGTATTAATACTTCTAAACTAGGATTTAATCTGCGGTACAACGTGGGACCATATTTTTAATTTTAAAAATTTTAAATTTATATTCTATTTATCTGTTATTTTATTATTGTTTTTTTAATTTTAAAAATATAAAATTTTACAGGTAGTTGATATAAGTATTCAAAGTATATGATTTTTGTAGTGTTTTCAAGGTTTTAACCTGTGTGGTATATGTAATATGTATAGTCTAGTAATAAATTTATTTCCTGGTACACATCTAAAAGTGTTTTAAAAAAATAATTCCACTTAACTCCTATATGGGATTAATGCCAACCCGTCTCACCAAAATCAAAATAAGTTTTTGCATTAAAAAAATCAAAATAAGTTTTTTTATCAAGTTTAATTATGTTAATTGTTTTATCAAATTAGCATATTTTTAATAGTTTATAATTTTTCTATGTCAATGTATATAGTTTATAATAATTAATAGAAATTTTAATTTTTTGGTAATTCCTCAAAAAATAAATAAACCAAATTATATGGGGGGTTTTCAACATATTTAATGTGACATTTTATAATTGGATTTTCGGTTTAGAAAATTTTATAATTATGGAGATTGTAAACTTTTGTTATGGAAAATCTGTTGTATATCATTTAAATTTGAGAGATTCTAGCATCCATAAAAATAGTTTTGGAGATTTAATGGATTAAAACTTTAATGGGTAGAGTTGTTTTTTGAAAAATCGGAATGTATAGATGTTGTTAAGATTTTATGACAATAAATGTAACAAATGTTGATTAATTTAAGAAAGTTTAATATTTGAGTTTCTTAGTAATGTTATTTATAAAATTGTTTTAGGGGTTAATGTTGTAAAAAAAATTAAATAAATAAAACTTAAAGGGTATAAACCAAAATGTACTTCAAAAATGTTAATATAGATATAAAAAATGGATAGGGTGAAAGGTTTACCGTCGAAAATGTAAACAACCTGGGCTGACTGTCATTGTACCTCCACCGAAACACCTACAAAACTAAAAACTGTTAAGAGATTGATATTGTTGTAACTTATTTACGAAAGTTAATAAAGAAGATCTTAAAAATAAAATAAAAAATAAAAAAAAATTTAAGTGTTTAACACCAGACCTGCCAACCCGCTTCTATAGTGTTCAGATCCGTAGTGTTGTATACTTGTATGATCCAGAAGCCATCCAAATCTGGGCTAGTCTAAAATCGTCAGATGATTCTACCGCTGGTGCCCATAAATTCATGGTTGCTCGAGTTCCATAAAGTTTCGAAGGGTTTATCATATACCATACTGTTTATCATACAATTAATATTAGTGTTGTTAACATTTGCATAATAATCCTATTTTATTTCGAATATAAATCTATATACAAGATTATATGTTATATATAATATTGATGTAGTAGATGTTAAAGAATGAGAACGGTCCAATGTATATATCCGTATATTTAATTTTTGGATTGTAAACCCATAGTAGTAAAACCATTGGGGCTATTTCGGTCCAAATGTTAATTTTTGTTTATTATAGAGATATTGAGAATGATCCGTATTTATGTATTCGTATGTGCGATGTTATTACTTATTTTTCATCGTTGTCTAATAAAGTAATAAGTTAACAAATAAAAACGACGGTTTACGTACCATGTGTCCCTTAGTGACTCTGTTGGCGACCTCATATACCTTTGGAACTGTTGGATGACGCTTCGTGGGAGAAACTCCCGGATGCTCACGACGTACAGGAATCGTCCCTGCGGGATGATCTTCTCCGCTCTCATGCCAAACTTGCCAAGTTTGTTTTGCGGTCTGTGGCATCCCAGTGGTATATTCCTGCATAATTTATTTATTTTTGAAAAAATTATATAACAAACTTATTTTTAGGAGCATTAACGAGAAAAAATGAGTCAAAAACAAACCTGAATTAAATGATCTCGTAGGAGTGGGTGATGGAAGGCCGGTTGATCCAGCCGATTGATGCAATCAATCACATAACTCTTTTCAGACCAGAAAAAAAAAAGGAAAGTCAAAAGATTTAAAATTATATAGAGATAAATAAAACCGAGAGTTGATATAAAAACATACTGCAAATGATTATATAGAATATTATTGTAGTTTTACTTATGTTTTGCTTAAATTTTATTTATATTTTACTTTAAATGTTACTTACGTTTTGCTTAAATTTTGATTATGTTTTACTTTGTAAATTCTAAGGCATGTAACTATATATAAGTGAACTGTGAACATATAAAAAATCTAAATAAATCCATCGTAATCACTCCAGGTTTATGGCCCATTTTACCGAAATCTTTATTATAATGTTCTCTCGTCATTTTCTATAGGTTTTGCTGATTTAATAACCTCCAAATTAAAATGGCAAAACTCTTTAGGCAAAGGTAAGGAAAAACAATGATATATTTATGGGTGAATTACTCAAATGTTACTCATTTTAGGTAATATTACCAGAATCTACAAAAAACTTTTTTATTACTAGAATGTTTCGGGTATTTTGAAAATACCCAGCGTGCCCCTGTTTTATGTTACCGGAAAAAACGTTATTACAAAAATGCCATTGCCACGTCAGACGCCACGTCAGAACTCGCTGACGTGTACCATAACTCAGCCATAACGCGATACAGAGTATGTTGTGGCTGAGTTATAGGTATTTTGCGGTTCAGTTATCGAAAAAAACATTTGAGTAAGAGCGGACGGCTGACTTATGAAAATCTGGCTGAGTTTGTCCATAAGTCAGCCAAGCGTTACGGCTGACTTATCAAATTTGGCTTAGTTATGCGCATAACTCAGCCAAGCGTTACGGCTGAGTTTTCACCTGATGGTTGAGTTGTCAAAATTTTGACTGAGTTATCACAACGACACGGCTGAGTTGCCATTTTCCGACTGGCTGAGTTATGAAAAACGGCTGACTTATGAGATGTAGTTACGGCTGAGTTATGGTAAAAAAACAATAACTCAGCCGTCATAGGCTGACTTATCGACAAGTCAGCCGTTTGACGGCTGACTTATTGGCAAAAGATTAATTACTAGAATGTTTTTTTAGTTAAGGCTGACTTATCAAACGATACGGCTGAGTTACATATTTTCAGTTCATGAAGCGGCTGAGTTTGGCAGCAATTTTTTTTGCTTTTTAATTACTGTAATGTTTTTCGTGTTGTGGCTGAGTTTTAGTTAGGCTGAGTTATGGTATTGTTTCATGGCTGATTTGCCACGTCGGATGCAGCATCCATGTCAGCATTCCATGTCATCATCTTTTTCTCCGGAAATACGAAACGTCGTTCGACTCTGGTTCTTCAACTGGTTAATAAGTGAACTGGTTAATAAGTGAAACGTCGTTTGAGTTATAATAATTTTAATATTCAATTGTTGGAGACATACTTTTAGAAAAATAAAATTCTAAATTCGAATTATAATTATTTAATTATTTGCAATAATATCTTATAATAAAAAAGTTATTAAATAAAAGAAAAACTGTAAAAATTATTTTTCTTGATATATGAATTAAATAAAAACAAAAAAATAATAATTTTTTGTATTATATAACTGAATTTTCGTTTTTTTAATTAAAAAAAAAATAGATAACTCAACTTACCACATCTTTAACTCATGAAAATTTTCATGATGTTGAATAATCTTTTGAGTTAACAATTTTACAAAAGATATACCTCAAACTTGTACATCAACCATAACACATGATTATTCAAACTCAACTTCAAAAAAATTAGTTTGTTAGTGGTTGGCAACATTTTTGAATAAAATTTAGGTCTATGTCTATTTTCATTTCAAATAATAATAAAAAAGAAATATTTAGGAGAAATAAAATAACTAATTAAAAAATTATTAAATAAAAGAAAAACAGTAAAAATTATTTTTCTTGATATATGAATTAAATAAAAACGTAAAAAATATTTTTTTTGTATTATATAACTGAATTTTCGTTTTTTTTTAAATTAAAAAAATAGATAACTCAACTTACCACATCTTAAACTCATGAAAATTTCCATGATGTTGAATAATCTTTTGAGTTAACAATTTTACAAAGGATATACCTCAAACTTGTACATCAACCATAACACATGATTATTCAAATTCAACTTCAAAAAAATTAGTTTTGTTAGTGATTGGTAACATTATTGAATTAAATTTAGGTCTATGTCTATTTTCATTTCAAATGATGATAAAAAATAATAATTTAGGATAAATAAAATAATTTATTAAAATGTTATTAAATAAAAGAAAAACAATAAAAATTATTTTTCTTGATATATCAATTAAATAAAAACGAAAAAAATAATTTTTTTAACTCAGCCGTAACTCACTATAACTCAGCCGTCACATGACTTTTCGTTTTCCCGTAAATATTATAACTCAGCCGTAAAGTCATATATATCATCTATTTACTTTCAGATTTTTCTTGTGATAACTCAGCAATAACACTCTATAACTCAGCCGTCACATGACCTTTCGTTTTCCCGTAAATATTATAACTCAGCCGTAAAGTCATATATATCATTCATTTACTTTCAGATTGTTTCTTGTGATAACTCAGCCATAACTCACTATAACTCAGCCGTCACATGACCTTTCGTTTTCCTGTTTTTCATAACTCAGCCGTAAAGCGATATTTTGGCGGGAAACCATCAGTTAACCTAATAATAGACATATTTCCATTCTAAATTTAAATTTTGAGTTATAATAATTTTAATATTCAATTGTTGGAGACATACTTTTAGAAAAATAAAATTCTAAATTCGAATAATAATTATTTAATTATTTGCAATAATATCTTGTAATTAAAAAAGTTATTAAATAAAAGAAAAACTGTAAAAATTATTTTTCTTGATATATGAATTAAATAAAAACGAAAAAATAACTTTTTGTATTATATAACTGAATTTTCGTTTTTTTTTAATTTAAAAAAAAAATAACTCAACTTACCACATCTTTAACTCATGAAAATTTCCATGATGTTGAATAATCTTTTGAGTTAACAATTTTACAAAAGATATACCTCAAACTTGTACATCAACCATAACACATGATTATTCAAACTCAACTTCAAAAAAATTAGTTTTGTTAGTGATTGGTAACATTTTTGAATAAAATTTAGGTCTATGTCTATTTTCATTTCAAATGATAATAAAAAATAATAATTTAGGAGAAATAAAATAACTAATTAAAAAGTTATTAAATAAAAAACAGTAAAAATTATTTTTCTTGATATATGAATTAAATAAAAACGAAAAAAAAATAATTTTTTTGTATTATATAACTGAATTTTCGTTTTTTTAATTAAAAAAAATAGATAACTCAACTTACCACATCTTTAACTCATGAAAATTTTCATGATGTTGAATAATCTTTTGAGTTAACAATTTTACAAAGGATATACCTCAAACTTGTACATCAACCATAACACATGATTATTCAAAATAATAGACATATTTCCATTCTAAATTTAAATTTTGAGTTATAATAATTTTAATATTCAATTGTTGGAGAAATACTTTTAGAAAAATAAAATTCTAAATTCGAATAATAATTAGTTAATTATTTGCAATAATATCTTGTAATAAAAAGCTCACTTTATGAATTTATTATGCGTGTGGATTTGAGCAGGCACAAAATTAGTGATTTTTCGCGTTTCCCTAACAACACTTTTTATGACATTGAGTGAAGTTTTAATACTTATTAGGAATCTGACAGAACAAAAGACCCAGATGTTATTTGCAATAGTATCTTGTGATAAAAATCTCACTTTATGAATTTATTATGCATGTGGATTTGAGCAGGCACAGAATTAGTGATTTTTCGCGCTTCCCTAACAATACTTTTTGTAATATCGAGAGACGTTTTAATACTTATTAGGAATCTGACAGAACAAAAGACCTAGGAAAGAAGAATACGTTTTCATATTATTGAGAAGACCCTAAACGATAACTCAGCCATAACTTTACCATAACTCAGCCACCCTCAAGTTAGAATGACTACATAACCGACCAAACCGAACCGAACCAGAAACTATTTTTTCCATTATTTTCGGTTAGTTACGGTTATATTCGGCTTGCTATCGGTTATATTAAGTTAATCGACCTAATTTGGGTAACATTTGGATTATTTATGGTTATATATTCATTTAACCGACACATAACCGGAAATAACCGAAAAATAATTTACAAAATTTTAAATTTTAAAATGGTTATCATATTAGTATATCCAAATTACCACCTTAAACCAAACACAATATAACGAAATCCAAATTATTATATTAAAACCCATAATGTTGGAAATATGAACCCTACACCTCAAACTCTAACCCTAACCCTAACTCTAACCCCTAAATGTCATGTTTTGAATGTTTTACACATTTTCATCAGACTGTGTAAAAATCAATTTTGTCTATAATTATTACTTTTTATTGCTTATAATGATTGTAATATTCATTTTTTCATTCTATATTTTAATTTTGAGTTATAATAATTCTAATTTACAAATATTTCATAAGTCAGCCGTTTATGTCGATAACTCAGCCATATCAGTCAAATGTTTGAGAAATATTTTTATTAAAAAAAAATTAAAAATTCAAAATTAAATATTCAAAATTTGAATTCCTTTTATATAAAAATCGCTAAAATCTTATTTATTACGCGTGTGGTTCTTAACAATAAACATAATTATTGTTTGCGTCTCCCCAACAACACTTTTTGTATTCTCGAGAAGGTATATAATAAATTAATATATCAGTTGCATAACTCAGCCATAACTTTACCATAACTCAGCCAACCCTCAAATTAGAATGACTAAATAACCGACTAAACCGAACCAAACCGGAATTTTTTTTTCCATTATTTTTGGTTAATTGCGGTTATATTCGGCTTGCTATCGGTTATATTAAGTTATTCCACCTAATTTGGATAACATTTGGATTATTTATGGTTATATATTCATCTAACCGACCCATAACCGGAAATAACCAAAAAGTAATTTCAAAAAATTTTAAATTTTCAAATGGTTATCATATTAGTATATCCAAATTACCACCTTAAACCAAACACAATATAACCAAAACCAAATTGTTATATTAAAACTCATAATGTTGGAAATATGAACTCTACACCTCAAACCCTAACCCTAACCCTAACCCCTAAATGTCATGTTTTGAATGTTTTACACATTTTCATCAGACTGTGTAAAAATCAATATTTGTCTATAATTATTACTTTTTATTGCTTATAATGATTGTAATATTCATTTTTTTCATTCTTTACTTTAATTTTGAGTTATAATAATTCTAATTTACAAATATTTCATAAGTCAGCCGTTTATGTCGATAACTCAGCCATATCAGTCAAATGTTTGAGAAATATTTTTATTAAAAAAAAATTAAAAATTCAAAATTAAAAATTCAAAATTTGAATTCCTTTTATATAAAAATCGCTAAAATCTTATTTATTACGCGTGTGGTTCTTAACAATAAACATAATTATTGTTTGCGTCTCCCCAACAACACTTTTTGTATTCTCGAGAAGGTATATAATAAATTAATATATCAGTTGCATAACTCAGTCATAACTTTACCATAACTCAGCCAAACCTCAAATTAGAATGACTAAATAACCGACCGAACCGAACTGAAAAATAATTTTTCCAATTTGGTATTTTTGAATTGGTATGTTTGGTTAATTTGGTTATATTCGGCTTATTTTCGGTTATATTAGGTTAATCTACTTAATTACAATATGTTTTGAGTTATTTATGGTTATATATTAATCTAACCGACCCATAACCGGAAATAACCAAAAAAAAACTTGATTTTTTAAAAAAATATTCAAATGGTAATCCCCTTTATAATAAAAGGGAAGTACACAACATTGTTTTGGTAAACTTTATAATTATAATAAATGGTTACAAATAGGTTATACATAAGTTCTAAATTAATACATATATTAATTATAACAAATAAAACCTTAATTGTAACCGAAAATCTTAAACGAGATATTCCAAATTGATAGTTCATGGATATTCTAAACTTTATTTTCGGAAGATTACATGTATATGGGTCCAAATATCTAGAATCACAATATTACCAATTTATTTTCCACAGATTTTTATTGATAAACCACATCAATAAAAAAGTTATTAAAGGGATAAAAATTTACTTTCAATCATAAAAAGATATCAAATCTCGCTAATTTAACAATATTAATAGTGACCTTTGGGATCGTATTCAGAAATTAAAAATTAAACCTTAATGCTATAGTAAGACCGTGCTAGAACACGGGTTGAAATTCCTTTTACTTATATTATAATTTTAGAATAAAATATAATTTATATGATTGATTTTAAAAGTTTTAATATCCTAATCTAGCATTAATTGTGATCTTCGGGATCGTATTTTATTCTAAAATTATAATATAAATAAAAAGAATTTCAATCCGTGCTAGAATCATTAAAAATATATAACTTACCAGATATGTGTCTTTTTTAAAACCATCATATTTAGTATATGATTTTATTGCATAATGTTTTATCCAAAAAATTTTTTAAACACAAATCACATAAATTATATGTTGTATAAAAATTACGATAGAAATAAAAAGAATTTCAACCCGTGCTCTAGCACGGGTCCTAATCTAGTAATATTAGTATATTCATAGTACAACCTTAAACCAAAGACATTAGAACCAAAACCAAAAAACAAATAATATTACTCATATAAACCCTACATCTCAAACCCTAAACCTCAACCCTAACCCTAACCCCTAAACGTCATATGTTGTATGTTTAACACATTCTCACCAAAATGTGTAAAAATCAATATTTCTCTATAATTATTACTTTTATTGGTTTAATAATTGTAATATTCATATTTCAATTGTACATTTAAATATTGAGTTATAATAATATAAATTTACAAATATTTCATTAGTCAACCGTGTAAGTCAATAACTCAGCCATCACTTAGTCACTTCGTCAGATTTTTTTTTATTTTTTATTCGAATTTTGAGTTCAATTTTTTAGTTATTTTATATAATATATTATAAAAAACTAACTTTATTATTACGCGATATCGAGCCACGGCACGAAAGACCAAACGAAACCATACCAAGTACATAACTCAGCCATACAAAGTACATAACTCAGTCGTATAAAATACATAACTCAACTGTACAAAATACATAACTCAGCCATACAAGTACATAACTCAGCCATACAAAATACATAACTCAGCCATACAAAATACATAACTCAGCCGTACAAGTACATAACTCAGCCATTATTTGTGAGGTAACTCTTGATTTTTATGCCATTGCACGAAAAGATTACCGGAAACGTAGCACAGTGTATTTCCTTAAGTAACATACTCCGAAGTCATTATAACAACTGTGCTTTTGTCAATCTGAGATGTGGAAGGCATCAGTCTACAAATTATAACTCTTACTTTAACATTGGTTAAGAAATTAATAAACTCATTACCTTTTTCACATCGCTAAAGCCGTGTTCAGCCATCCAATCTTTCAGCACATAAAACATTGAAAACAATACCCGGTCAAACGTAGGCGAGACGTCGAAGTATATCAGTGAGGAAAAAAAGAAAAACAAATTCAATAAGAACACTGCTTTATCTTATGCTTGTCATTATATTCCAGCATTGGGGTCATTATACCTAAGAAAACATATTTAGCAAAGATTAACAAAGCTCAGGGACATGAGATCCATAACTCACCACCATACACGAGCTGCACTAAAGATCCCCTTTCCATCATATACAACCATGCCATCTTTGTTCTCGATAAGAGATACTCGAAATGGCTTCAATGAAGGGATACTTACTGATACGATCTCAATTATAAATAAAAGTTATGGCAGTATGAAGTCAATAAGTTAGAAATAAACAATAACATCTTCTCTAAAGAAAAGGGGGGGCAGGGATTCTCACATTTGTTTTTCGATCTGATATTCCATCCAAATCAAAGAAGAGAGCACCTGAAATATGAGCAACCTGTAGAAGAGGATAACATACAAGCCAATCAACAAAAAGCCGTATACTAACTCTAATGCAGTAGAAGCCATAACTCGACTAACGTGAGTGGATGATTTATAAGTCGAATAGGCAGAGTGTAACTGAGCTGTATGCTTTCTTCTGCAATAATCATTACAAAAGGTCCAAACTTTGGTTACAACAATTCAACAAAGTGAAAGAAAAACACAAATTCGAGTTATTAAACACAGACATCATCGGATAATCTACACAATTAACTACAACTCTCTATGTGAAACCTTGGTAAACTCGAAAACCCACTACTAGTACTAGTAGCCAATACAAGACTAAACCGATGAAGGAAGGATCAGAGACCAGAAGTGAGAACAACGAACAAAGAACTTACAGCTTCGGATGCGTAGGCGTTGGAGAACCAGAGAATTGTACGGACTAGGGTTTGAGAATTTTTCCAACAACTTTCCAGCTGCGGATTCAGCGACCTCGTCTTCTTCTTTGAAATCGAACACTTCCATGTTTTTCTTCATCTCTACACAAATCTGAGGGAAACAAAGCCTCACCGGTAAACGGAGAATCAATCATGTAATTTATACACTACACAGACTTGGCAAAGATGTTTGAATGAAATTGAATTGGGAAATCAAAAAGAGAGGGAGAAAAAAAAACCTGTTGTTGGATCCTAGCGAAATCAGCAGGAGTCATACGGCTCATCTGATCTTGAGCGAGACGAATCATCTCAGGATTCATCAACCCGTTAAACATCGTTTTTCTAGAAGCTTCGATCGCGAGAATCAGATCGGTAAACAAACAAAACTTTCAAGTCAAAGGAGGATAGCTCGGAATATGGGATCGAGATTTAAAATACTAATCGTTTAAAGAGTTTTCAGAATCGGAGGTGAATTGTTTCTGCCGGGTCGAATATAAAAGAAGAATCAAAATAAATTGGGAATTTAAGTTAAGTTAATAGGCTCTCAACCTCCTCAATTGACCAACCGGAATATGCCGGCGGAACTAGGGTTTTGGCGAAGAGAGACGAGAGAGAGGTTTTTTTTTTGGTTATGACTGTTTGATTTCCCTTTTAACATATACAAGAAAAATTCAATTCTCCGTTCTGAAAAAAAACTGTTGAGTGAGGTGGAAAATCGAAAAGTATGTGTATTTTAATTTGCTGATGTATATTTTTTTTTTTTAATTTTTTTTTAGATTTGAAATACAAAACCCATGGGGTAAATTGTAATTACACCAAGGCACTAAACATTCTAGTAATTTTTAAAAGATTTATAGATATGAGTAATAAACCAACTTTTGGATAACATTCTAGTAATTCTTTCTATATTTATTTCTTACAACCATTTTAATCCATATGAGGATAAATGTTTTTCATACATTAATTATTTTGTAATTAGAATTAGAATCCAGGAGGAAAAAAAAAATATATATATATAACTTAAACTAATACTTAATTAAGTTTTTAGAAATTTGTATGTTGTTATTTGATAATTAAAACGGTTATCGTGGCCAACGAAGAGCAAAATAATGAGGATATGGAGATTAAAGAAAAATAACTATGCACCCTACATAATTTGTTATCACTGTATGTGATTATATTATTAAGCTAGCCGTACGCTCAACTCGAACCCTATATATATTTCATAAATTAAAGAAAAATAACTATGCACCCTACATAATTTGTTATCACTGTATGTGATTATATTATTAAGCTAGCCGTACGTTCATTTTACAAACCTTTTTCTTACATATATATACGTCAATTTTCTTTAAAAACAAACAAAAAATAAGAAGTTCCACGTTAATGCAATGTTCGTATGTATCAATCTTTTTGGTTGGTGCATTTCTTCGTTTATTTGCCGTAGCTAGTTTCCATTTTCTCTCTCTCCTTCGACCTTAAGTAAGTTTTGTTTTATTTTCCTTTTTGTTAATCACACTAGCTAAACTCCAAACCCCTTTTATACATTACCATTTACCAATTTATGTCATTAAATTATTGTGTTTATTTATTTTATTTAAGTCATTCAAATTATTGTTACATGATGTTTAATGTACGGACGGTGTTAAGCAAGCCAAATGGCTCTTTCACGACAGTCTACAGCCTAAATTGATTAAAAGAAATTAACAACAAAAAATCACCAATTTTAGAGATTTTTACTTTATAATATTAGTCGAACATATTTAGAACGTAATATTAGTTGGAAGGTCAAATTAACCCCGAAAAAGTGATCCAAAAATTGATTGAATATTTTTTTTTTGGGTAGAAATATTGGTTGGAATATTGCATAGTTGTAAAAAGTTTGATGATAACTTTTTTTTTTAATTATTAAATGTGACTTCTAAAAGTTAAAAACACGAATTATTTGTTTTAGTAAATTAAGAACGAACAAATATATGTTGTCAAAAAAAAAAAAAAAAAAGAACGAACAAATATATAAAATTTAAAGTTTGATCAGCAGCTTAAGGAAAATGAGATATTTTCCGTAAATATTTAAGTTTTCTTGGTAAACTTTTTCTATGTATATTCAAATCTTTTATGTCAAGGGTTCGTAAATCCATCGATCCAAGCAAACAAAAAATATAAGAGGCGAACTACAATACTAACTAACATAACAACGTGACGAACTTATACTACCATTATTATGATCCAAATAAGAATTTAAAGAATCGATAACAAAAAAACGCAGAAAGAGATCATTGGACTTCGGGTTATTATCAACTTTTAATTAAGTTAGAAAACATCAGATATGCTACCTCAAAAAGTTTTCAAGGCTTAATATAGTTATACCACCAAGAATTATGTTCAATAACATATTTCTTTTATAATCGATCCTAACAAAATATTTGTGTTTTCTTGAATATGCTCGCGTGCACCACTTGGCATAATGCAGAGTTATAATAAAAGATGTAATAGACGTTGTGTTCGTGCCTAAATATTTTGGAAACACGTTTTGTAAAGTATGCACCACACGGTTGGGTATTAAACATAGCAACCCACTAATGCATACAAAATAATTTCAACAAACTAAAGATAATAAAGTAAAAGCTTTTAGCACAAAAATAAACGAGATCATCTAATCGATTTATTTATAAATCAAAGAATCTTCTGCATAGTGTTATGATATACAACTAGATTTTAATCCGTGGTACACCGCCGATATATAATTATTATTATAATTTAATATCGTATTTATTTATTAAATATCGGATATTTTGTAAATAGAGTAATAACTAAATTTTCTGGTTGTTATACAGCTAAAATGTTTATATTATTTTTTTAACCCGCAATACACTTCATGACCATTTATTTGTTGTATTTAGTTTGTTTTGTTTAGTGTTTGAGATTCTATTTTGATTTTTAATTATTATAACAAAAAAATAAGGGATTTAAATACATAATAAGTAATTTATATGTTGTTATTAAGTCACATTTTTCCTAATGATTTAATTATTTTACACAATCTTAGTTAAATCAACTTGATTTTATATGTTAAATATTCTAATATTAGTACTGTTGAAAAATAATAAAATGAGGATTTAACCCTTGTTATCACAAATTAATAATATATAGTTTATTAATTCCAACATGTCATCTTTATAACTCATCTACTATATAACCACATTATATAGTCTTTTAAACTTTATTAATTTTACATATTCGTAATATTTAAAAATTTTATTAAGTTTATATATGTTAATTATAATATTTAAATAAATGTCAATGAAAGTTATTCTTACATTAAGAATCAAAGCTCACAGGTTTTGGAAAACAAAATGGGAATCAAATTGTTGTTTTCTTTGTTTGCAAAGTATTCAAATATATAATATCTTCAAAATACAACAGAATGTGTGGTTAAATATATCATAGTTTATATTTCCATATTGATTGCTATTATTTTTTTAGTTGGAATGGAATGTAAAATATTTAGGAAACAAAATCTGAAGTAATGTTATTTTGGAAATTTTTAGGGGTTAATGTTGTAAATGATTTTTTTAATAAATAAAACTAACTAAAAAGATATAACACAAAATATACTTCAAAAATGTTATTATAGATTTAGAATGACTTGATTTATTCATTAACATAAGATAGGTATTTATACATAATAGTAGAGATATGATAAAGCTAAGTTTCCTATTCTAAAATAAATACAAATGTAAATAATACATAAGAGATAAATATAAATATTTCTAATGTATATCTTCTAGATTCTTCTAGTTGATCTTGGTAGATCTCCGTTTCCTCGATATGTTATATTAACCAATCCTTTGTTTTTTTTCCTTCCATTATACAAACAACCATTTGGATATTCACCTTAAGTACTAGACAAATAAAAACCGTTGCAAATATTTGGAATCTGCAAAGTATGATCCCTGATTTGTAGAATGGTTGGAATAGTGTTGCAGTATACTTAGCTAAGTGAATTTGTGTGCTTCAACAAAAAAAAAAAACTGTGTTATTCTTCTAGAGCGAATTGAATATATGTTTATAGATATGGAGCGCTATGTTTGTAGAATATATCAATTAGAAGAAGCTCTTATCAATTCTCTCAAAAATTCTGAGACCAACATTTTTTTTTGTCTTGCTACAATAAAAATAAAAATAAAAGTAAAAACATCTAAACAAGATGGAGTTTTGAGTTGGTTTTTCTATAAATAATAACCATGCTTTGTATTTTTCACATGCTGTGTATTGGACGTAATTGGTACCGGGTGGAGATGAGAATCTCTGGTTGACGTGGAAAAGGGCACACAACATGTTTCACAGTCGAAGAAAGGTCTCTTAAGGATGTCAAAAACAAAAACAAAAGTCTAAAGTTTCTCATGTTGACGATATCATCCCATAGCCTCCCATCCTTTTCATCATCATGACGCCTCATCCTTCTCATATTTACAACCTAATTCGTAATTTACATATCCGTCTTTACCCAATGAATCTATCACCAATTAAAATCTCAATAAAATATTTTTTCCAATGTGAAAGATTTTTTAGATTTATTAGCAAATTTTCCAATTAAATTGTATCTTAATTACTGTCCAATAATGGAATAAAAGCCGCGATTTTACTCACAAATTTACTATATATGTTCCATAATAAGCGTTTGTTTATAAAAACCCTGTTAACAACAACCTCTCAAAATTTTCTTAGACGCCATAAGAAAAATACATAATGGAAATGATTTATATTCTTCTTATAAGCATCGGTTGTGTGGTTGCGCTTCTCGGATTATGTGTCGTCGTCACCGGTTGCACCGATCACGACGATGAGATGCAGACGAAACTAGTTGACGTGGAAAAGGGTGAAACAGTTACACAACATGTTTCAGAGTCGGAGGTCTCTCGTGGTGCTGCCACTTATGGCACTTTTCTTCCTCTTCATCGCCACAATCATCCCATTGCCTCTCATCCTTTTCACCATCATCATCATCATCATCATCACCACAGTGCCATGTTTTCACGTTGAGTCCAACCGACTGCTGGATTGATTTGAAGATCTTACCTTCGATTTCCTTTCACTTGAGATGGTGTTTAGATTATTATAATACGGAATTATTTTTTACTAATGCTATATGCTTGTATTGTATACCAAAACATTTCTTGAGAAAAGATGGAGGTTTGAGTTGGTTTTCTTATAAATTATAACCATGGTTTGTATTTTTCGCATGATGTGTCTTGGTTGGATGTTGGTACCGGTGGAGATGAGAATCTGATTGACGTGGAAAAGGGTACACAAAATGTTTCAAAGTCGAAGAAAGGTCTCTCTCATGGATGTCAAAATTAAAACAAAAAACAAAAGTCTAAGGTTTCTCATGTTCCCTCTTATGGCACCATCTTCTTCATCATCGATCATCACCATCATCATCCCATATCCTCTCATATCCCTCCCTACCCAATGAGTCTAGTCACCAATCAAATTCTCAATAATTATCTTTTTCAATCTAAAATATTTTTTTCCATAAATTAAGCAAATTTTCCAATTAAATTGTATCCTAATTAGATTATATCTTCTTCAATCTAAAAGATTTTTTAGATTAATTAAGCAAACTTTCCAATTAAATTATATCCTAATTACTGTCCAATAATGGAATAAAACCCCCCCAAGATTTTTACTCACAAAATTAATATACATGTTCGATAAACCCTATTAACAACAATTTCTCAAAACATTTCTTAGAAGCCACAAGAAAAAAAAACACATAATGGAAATTATTTATATTCTTCTTATAAGCATCGGTTGTGTGGTTGCGCTTCTCGGATTATGTGTAGTCATCACCGGTTGCACCGATCACGACGATGAGATGCAGACGAAACTAGTTGACGTGGAAAAGGGTAAAACCATCTCACAAGATGTTTCAGGGTCGAATTCGAAGAAGGCCTCTCGTTTTGCCGCCAATTATGGCACTTTTCTTCTTCTTCATCATCATCGTCAACCCATCGCCTCTCGTCCTTATCATCACCATCATCATCGTCACCATCACCATCATCATCACCGTGCGAGAATTTAACGTGGAGACCAAACCACCTGGTCGATTGATTTGAAGAACCTACCTTCGCTTTTATTTTCTCTAAAATTATATATAGATTTATTTTGTATAATCAAAAGGGAAAATAAAGTTCTGCAAGTGTAACATACTCATTGTATACCAAAAACACTTGTGAACTAATAATCTGTGATATGATGAGGTCACTCAAATCTTTGAAATTTTTTACAAAGTTGCTTAACCTAGTCGTCAGTAATTACATATATTCTCCACCCAATCAAAATCTCTCAGCCGTTATAAATCCTGCAACAGCTGTTTCTACCAAAGTTTCATTATGTAAAGTTGTCTGTATCGCCATTGTTTGATCTTGAATAGCCTTCGTGCTTAAGAAACAATGCATAAAGAAGCTCATTCCACGCATCAGGAACTCCAGGAAGACACCAATGGCTGCAGTCTTGCCTACGGATCGGTGCAGGACCAGCTAAGCCCAAGTAGTACAGTGATGGGTGGCCGTCGTTTCTTTGCGCAGCCATGGCTGTTATGTTCAACACTTTCAGCTTAACTGCCTCTGATCTTTTCGAGTAGTAAAGAGACGATGACAAGACATCTTGAAGGAGCTTCATGTGTTCCCACGTCTCTGGTGGAACCAGAGTGGCTCCAAAATCTGGCAGTGTCTCCATATGACATGTTCCCCCTGTTCTCCAATCTCCTCCCCTGAATGAAACGAAGACATCAATTGAATGGAAAGCTTTAAGCATTGATCCAAGAATTCTTGGTTTTGTAAATATATATATGCGTGACAAACCTGAAATGCACAGGAGCAAATGTGCGAAAGAAGACCTGTGTCTTGTTTGAATCAACCTCTTCTTGTATCCATCTCATAACAGTCTTCATAGCTCGTCTATGTGCATGCTCTATCTTCATTCTCATTCTCACTTTTTCTCCTACTTGAAAGTAACAACCTCTGCGCAGCCACAAATCCAAAGATCAGTCAGGGAACCAAAACCAATTCTGATTAGTTCTGAGAATGTTACCAAAGAAGAAAGAAGCTAACCCGCGGATAGTTTTCTCGTAGTTCCACCAATGACCAGTGTTAAACACTAATATATCCGCATCTCTCCACTTGTCAGCAGTCCAATCCATTGTCTCCAGTTTAAGAGTCGTCTTAACCTTTTCTGGATATCCTTTAGGTGGACGGCTTTGGAGAACCAAGAAAGGTGCTCTATAGTATTCAACAGTGCAGTTGTAGTCATGAAACCTGAACACAAAGAAGCCCATGTGCTTTGTGATAGGTCTATTGTTCACTTCGTAAACCAAATTCTTGTTCCTGATAGCAGAAGATAGCATACAGAGAAGAGACTCCCATTGGTTTCTTCCAATTGAGTCTCCTACAAACACTAGCCGCTTGTTCCTTAGTTTCTCTAGCATCAACTTCGTATCAAATCTGAACCATTTCATAACAAACAAAGGTCAGCTAACTAATTGCAAAGAAACATTTACTAATCTATGAATGCCAAAACCATTTTCCTAAATCCTAAACATAACATTTCGAGATAACAACAAAACACCGAAGAATACTGAAAGCGACTTAAGACTCTGTAGCAAACTCTAAAAGCAAACTCTTTTCAACTACCGAGAAAAATGCAGAAACTGTAAAGAAGAACAAACCTGGGCAAATCACAATGGTTAGGTTGCCATCTCCACTTGGTATAGAACAAATCAGGTCTACCAAACTCAGTGCATCTGAATCCTTCATCAAGAAAGGTGCAATCTTTGGACTGGTACAAAGGATACGATTCATCCCAAACCCATTTCCCATCGAAGACATTACAACCACTCCCACTCTCTTCAAGAAACCCAACTTTAGTGTTGTTCTCTACAAACCCATCGAGCTCCTTAAGCCAAAGGAATCTCTCCGATTGATCAGAAAAGTCATGACTTTTAGTCTTAGCCACGGTTCTGTAATCGAGGTAGAAGAAGCTGAAGACTAAACACAAACCCACCAAGAAAAAACCCAAGACTCCTAGAGATGGCTCGAACACGACCCTCAAGCGCTTGAATCTCTTAATCACTACAGAGACTTGCGGCATGGCTTCATCGTCTTCCACAGATGGGTGGTTCTTCGACATCTGAAGAAGAAGAAGAAGAAGAAGAAGAAGAAGAAGAAGAAGAAGAAACTGCAAAAGCTGAAGACTTTATTGTTCTCTCAGTAGATTCAGAATGAGAAACAAGTAAGGAGGCTGAAAGAAGCAGCTTTGCTTGGAGCCTTTGGGAATATTAAGCGAGCAAATACAAATCCAAAGGTGTAATTAGCATTTCTTGACCCTAGTCTTTGGTTTCGTAAAAAGGGAAAGACTTGGAGAGAGTAATGTGTGAGTGAATCGTGCGTGGGTCCTTTTAACTGGCGGGGGTCCCGTAGATCCAAAAGATGACACACACGCGATCGTGGCGCGTGGCTTAAAAGTAGTGAGAGTGGTGGGGCTTAAGACGGCGTAGCTTTTACTACTTTTTAGTGTGCTTTTAAAACGGTTAATGCGTTTTGGGTTTATTCACCGAATATAGCGTTTTGTTTTATGGTCTAAATATGTGTATAGTTTGGTAGACTCAATAAACAAACAGATGGAATCTTGTAAATGATTAAAGAAGAGTAAATTTATTAGATTGTACGCAGCACGAAGCTCAGACTCGAAGCCGTCCATGCCGGAGATTTGTGTATAATGAACAACACATCACATGGTTTATTTTGTCTAGGGACAAGATTCAATGTAAGTCAGAGAGTGAGAACCGAGAAGAGGTTGCGTACCGGCTACGATCAGATTACCTTTTAGTATTTGTTTAACTAATGATTTTTTTAAGCTACAATAATTTACTTTTAATGATTTGGTCCAACTCTTAATAATCATATTTACTCTGTTGCTTCCTCTTGTGCTTCCCAGCCACAGTTCAGTCAATGAACTTTTCATATAAGCATTTTCTCACTGTGAGAGATTGTGTAAGGTTGCTTAAAGAGAGATCAAAAGATGGTTCATAATCGTAGTAACTTTCAAAAATGATTTAGTCAAACTGTCTATACTGAGATAAGATCCAAAGTGATTTGATTATATATAAAAAAGGGAAATGGTGGATAGTTACAGATTTGATGATCTTAACAATGATCCAGGATCAAGGATCAAGGATCAAGATAATAAAGAAGAAAGTTATGACATGATTCTTCCCTTACACATTCATAGGTTTGTCAAATAAAACTGATTATAGAAACTACCTCTTCTCCTCCCATCCCTCAACATTGTTATTGTCGTCCCACCTCGCTTCTACTTGTTCATCTACAAGATCTGAGTAAGAAAAAGAATAAAAAATTGTGCACAATCAAAGTTCTAAGTTAGAACTTCCAAATATCCATTGAGACACAACGACTAAAGAACATAGAGAGCTCATTGATCCAAACACTATATTTGAACAAACATCTTCAAGATTTGCAATTACACATTGTTATTAATCAGAACCAGAAGCCATTTTCAGGACTGTTGAAGATAAAGGTTGAGACTTTCTTTTGCCACTTCACATAAACTGAGATTTCACATGATACTGATCAAGACAGATTAGGATTATCCACAAATCTCTAACGTATCCCTGAGATAGTTCGAGACACACTGATAACTTCCAAAGTCTAATATATCATCAACCCAACCAATCAATCATTGACAGCATAAATCTATCTCTTTTGAAACAAACATAAGCAAAGCGATTGAGAGAGAGAGAGAGAGAGAATACAAAACCTTGTTGTTGATGTTGTTGAGAAGATTGAAGAGATCTTTCGTATTGTTCAGCCTTTTCAAGGAAAGGCTTGTATCCAAGTTCAAGTGACATGTAACCAAAGGCCAATGATCCCAACACCACCACCGATGATCTAATCGCGTTGTCCATCACCGTCCGCTTCATCTTCTTCCCTCTCTCTCTCTCTCTCTCTCCCTCTCTCTCTCTCCAAAACCTCCAGACTTTTTTCTTTATTTTTTGACCCTTCCCGATAAAACAAATTATACTAAACCCTCCGAACCAATCAGAGGATTCGTTTACTCGGTGCTGTATCGGAAGCGGTGGGTTCCGTAGAATCAACGAGAATCTGATGTTGGTGAAACATGGTGTTGTCATTGGTTTGGGACGATTGACTTCTCACTTACCTTCTTCTTCAAGTGTTCTCAGAAGGCAACAGTTTTTGGTACGAGCGCTTTGTGGGTCACAAATCCATCGCCCCAAGCTCATCAGAGCAATGAGTTCCACATCGGAGGCCGACGCTGAGAGTGTCCTTAGAACCGTGACGCCATCGCTTGATCCTAAACGACACAAAGGCCAAGCTGGTTAGTACTCTCCTTTGTCTCTACTTAATTGTTTATGTGTTTTGTGTTTGGATTATTCAATTGAGCGTGTGATCTGTAATGAACCAAATTTGGAACTTTGAGGATTCAAAGTTTGAGTCTTTTGGAAATTTGATCTGTTTTAGGGAAGATAGCTGTGATTGGAGGCTGTCGTGAATACACAGGAGCTCCATACTTCGCTGCTATTTCAGCTTTGAAAATTGTATGTAGTTTCGTTCTATTAGCCATCACAGCTTCTTTCGATTCAGCTTTGTTTAAGTTACTCCGTACACAATTGTAGGGTGCTGATTTGTCTCATGTCTTCTGCACGAAAGACGCAGCTCCTGTTATAAAGAGTTATAGTCCTGAACTTATAGTTCACCCTGTTCTTGAGGAATCATACAGCATCAGGTGAATGCTCTTGTCAACAGTGTATGCTACTTGTACTGTGGTGCAGTGTGATTTTCATTCCTTAGGTCCATCTTCGTAATCTTTATATTTTGTATTCTGGATGCAGTCAACTCAGTGAGGAAGATCAAAGAGAAGTTCAAGATAAAGTGCTCGGGGAAGTTGATAAATGGATGGAAAGATTTGATTGCCTTGTGATTGGTCCTGGTTTGGGAAGGGATCCATTTCTACTGGTACAGATTCCTCTGCCACTGCTTCATCACGTTACAGAATTTGATTTGTCAATGCTTTGGCATGGACTTACTAGTTATGACTTTTGTGTTTTCAGGAATGTGTGGGTAAGATCATGCTTCTTGCCAAAAAATCCAATGTTCCTTTTGTTGTAGATGGGGTAAGCAGTGATATATGGTGTTAAAACTGGATCAATTGGTTTCCTTCTTTTCTCAAATCGTTTGATTGATTTATGGTGATTCTGTAGGACGGGCTGTTTCTTGTAACAAACTCCATTGATCTTGTCAACAGTTATCCGCTTGCTGTCTTAACCCCAAATGTTAACGAGTATAAACGTCTAGTTCAAAAAGTGCTTAATTGTGAAGTAGATGAACAGAATGCTGAAGATCAGCTACGTTCTCTGGCCAAACAGTAAGTACAAAACTTCACCTATCCAGGAAAAAGAGTTAGAATCTGAAAATAATGTTAGACGCCTTTATCATTCAGGATCGGTGGCGTGACGATTCTCAGGAAAGGGAAATCTGATCTTATAAGCAACGGGGAGACTGGTGAGGGACTTTTTCATATCTATTTTATCTTTCAGTTAAAGAACATTGAGAACGTCAGGTGTGATGATATCTATTTTACGCAGTAAAATCAGTTAGCATATATGGTTCACCAAGGCGCTGCGGTGGACAAGGCGATATTCTCTCTGGGAGGTTAGTTCACCATTCTTTGATCCAAAATGATTAGATTGCTTCAGTTAAAGGTGAACTTTTGTAGGCACTAACACTAATAGTCACCTACATGGATTTGGTTTCATCTAGTGTTGCAGTGTTTTTGTCATGGGCGCAACAGCTTAAACAAGATCCTGAAAGGTAAGATACCTTCTTTTGTTTGCTCTGCACGAAGTTTTCTCAATCATTTTCTAGCTCAGTCGTTTATCAGCGTTGAGCAAAGTGTTTTTGACAATCTCTAAAAACCAAAACATTTCAGTCCCTCAGAGAATCCAGCCATCTTGGGATGCATAGCTGCATCTGGCCTGCTGAGGAAAGCTGCATCCCTGGCTTTTACAAAACATAAGAGATCAACTCTAACAAGCGACATTATTGAATGTTTAGGAGAGAGGTATGGATTTCTATCTTACTGAAACTGCTACATTAGAGAATTCACAAAAACGTTTTTGTCTATACCATAATGTTTTATCGGATTTTTTCAACAGTTTGGAAGATATCTGTCCTGCATCTTAATCTGCACCAACACATGAACTAGAGTTGTCTTGCCTTCTACTACATCACAAGCTGTTCCTGTTTCGGTTCTCGTATCGATTTCCCTCACCACTGTTGTCTTTGTAGAACTTGAATGCTGTGATTATGAAATAAAGTTTATTCTCATGAAATAAAAGTTTATAACTCGATGCTCCAAACCCGTTCTCTGTTAATGTCAACATAACTTCTTACAGATCCATGTAGACAGATCGAGAATTGTGAGATTTACTAGAGAAACAGTTGCTGAACAGAGAGACAAAAGGATCAAGAGAAGGTAGATTTTGGTTTCAGAAACATTAACTTATTAGGAAGAAGACACTAAAAAGTAAAAACAGTAGAAGACAGACACGGGCTGTACAAAGAAGCACAAGACATGATACAACGCTACGCACATCAACACCAAACCATTGATAGCTTACAGAACTCTTAGAACAGCTTTATGTTTTTCTACGTCATTATTTGGTTTTGTTTTTGTTTTTTTTGCTGTTACAGTTCGAGATTTACGAGACACTGAGCTTGTTTCTTTTTACTCTCTTTCACTCTCAATCTGCAAGAACTGTTGCTCCTTCCACCTGTTCCACCACCAAAGTTTGTGTTATTATGAGCCTCTTTTGTTGTTGCTGAAACAAAAAGAATAATACTAAATCTGATTTGTTTTTGAAGAATTAATCACCTTGAAGGTGGCTCCCCAAATCTCTTCCTCATTAGCAGGAATGGCAGTGATCTTGTTCTTAGGGTTCTCAAAGCTCCTAAGCCCACCTAACGCCGTCGAGTAATAACAGCCTGCAACGCACACATTCACAACCATTCAAAATCGGAATCGCTTCAACTGAGCTTGTGATGCCATGCCCCAAAAATCTTGAACTTCAAAAGAGTGAAAAACGAACCTTGAGGGAAAGAAGCAAGAGACTTGCCACAAGCACCTTTTAGCAAGTCAACATCATCAGCAAATGCCACGTACCCATCAGCTGTTATTCCCCAATACAATGGAACCTTACCAACTTGGTCCTGCAGCAAATCAAAACCAATGTTTATCACCGAATTCAATCTAGTTTACAAACAAAAAAATAAGGGTTTCTGAGGGTTAGAAAGAGAACTTACAGAGGCTACAAACAGAGTGGAGGTTGATTTATCAAAGACCACAAAGGCGAAACCCCCACTTAGGTGAGCCACAACATGGTTGGCCGGGTAAGGAGCTCTGTCACGGAGAGTCTTGTAAGCCTCAATGACCAAGAGAACCTCGTTTGCGTTCTTTGCAAGCCCGTATTGCTGTTTCAAACTTCCTAGGTTGTCAAGTGAGCCTTGGAACAAACAGAATATCTCATCCTTAGCTCCAAATGACCTGTACCAATTAAAAAAAAAAACATCTTAAGACAAGCCTATATATGTATATGTCAAATCAATAGTAAGCAAACTAAGGATTAAAACTGTAAACCTATCTAGAGAAAAAAGTATTGCAATTATTGAAGTTATAAATGAGGGAGGAAAATAGTCAGAGCGATGAGTCAGCATCGGATCTTAAAGCAGACATACAATTATGAATGTTTTGGAGTTGATATGGGTAAAAGCTAAAGATAGAGTGTGGTGCATCATAGTTTCATAAGGCTATTAATGGTTGTGGGTTTTTAATTATATTGTAGGGTTTGGTGGACCAAACAAAGCTGCCTTAGTAGAGTGGCCATAATATGTCATATCCAAAATACAGTGCCTACAGTTGTAAACATATAGAGATTTTGCGAATGAATTTGGAAATGTAAAATTTTCGTACCTTATGTTGTCTAATTGAGTCATTGTTATGGTTGTTGAAGTTATGTTGCAAGTGGTTTGGTTGGGACTTAAAATACTTACAGCATATAAATAATCTTAATAAATAATAAGTGACATGAGCAATTCAGCTAAATGACTTAATGAGTCATGCATAGGAGGCTTGTGAATCTTTGGTGACTTAAGACAACTCTAATGAGACGTGTTCTTGTGCCACCGTCACCGACAAAGTCAACTACGAGATTTATATACTTTTGGAGTTTTGGGGCAATCTAAATACTAATAAACTTTAAACCGTTTTATAGTTAAATGATACATGATGAATCCTCTCTATTTGATTCACAATTCACTTGGATAAGTTAAAGTACCCAAAATATTAGTATTATCTTTCCTATCAGAATTATCCATACAAATTAAATATGATCGATACGTTTATACTATAAATCTACCTATGACGTACCTTGTATACGCATATTTCCTAAAAATATACATAGTTTTAGAAATTTCATTTGGACTTTGTAATTATTATTGTTTGTGGTCCACAGACCAAACCACACCACAAAACATACATCACCCTAAGTTAAGTGGAGTGCTTAAAAGAATCACACAAATTATGCAAAATCGGAATCTAGTAGAAATAATATAAAACAAAGATATCTACAAAATATGAATCTACTAATTAAAAATAATTTCACTAATTAATATCTTCTTAGCAAAATTATCAAATGAAATATAAATGATCCATAAATACATGCAAATATGCAATTGACTTTGTTGTATATTTTTATTTGTCAGCAAAATTTTAAAGGCTCGACGATGATGATCTTATCACCGTCAGATCGGATATAATCGCATGGTGAAGAAAACTTAGGAATCATCGTAGAAAAAAAAAAGAAATGAAAAAAGTCGCCGGAGGAGAGACTGACCTGGGGCGGAGAGGACTCTGGTTGTGATGGCTGTAAGCAAGCTGAACAAAGTCTCCGACTTGTACAGAAACGGCGGAGGGATTTTTATCGACGAACCGGTTCACCAGAGTAGCTCCGGTAGTCTTAGGCGACGGAGTTCGGCTTCCGGCAGCCACCAGTTCTTCCGGCGGCGATACTATAGCTCCACTGAAAATTCCCAACATTTTCTCTCCACGGATGATGATCTCAGCGCTAACTCCAAAAGAAAAAGCTAAAATGTCTAAAAGGAAAAATTAAAATCTGTGAGCTCTCTCTGGTTTTAGATATAAACGGAAGAAGACGAGACGAAGGAGAGAGAGAGATAGGATGGTGTTTTAAATACAGGAAAAGAGAAGAAGGAGATCGAGGGTAATTATGTCATTTCATGTCTTCACGAATCTTCTGTATTTTTGATTACACTGAAATTAACGTCAAATACGTAATCGTAGGAAAGATGAATAATATGATGATGATGATGCACTGGGTCCCACATGGAATCGTTTCTGAGCGTTAGATTCTAATTATTGTAGGACCAATCGTGCCATTTGTGTGATCTCTTGTCTTATCCATCACCTTTTTTTTTTTGTAATAATAATTACTCTACACATTAAGTCATTTATATCAAAAAAAAAAAAAAATTAGTATAATTATAATTAGTGCTGATAATTATCTTTTTAAGGTAAACATAACATCCACTTTTCGTAAAAATGAAAAAAGGGATAACATAGTATCAAGTTATCAACTTTAATTTATTAGCACTCTACAAGTTACGATAAGTCGATAAGCTTAACTTTCTTCTCCATATTTTCTTACTTACTTTTTATATACTACTAGATTAGGACCCGTGCTAGAGCACGGATTGAAATTTTTTTATTTATATTATAGTTTTAGAATAAAATACGATCTCTAAGATACGATTAATGCTAGATTAGGATCTTAAAAACTTTTAAAATCAATCATATAAATTATATTTTATTCTAAAATTATAATATAAAAAAAAAATTCAATCCGTGCTCTAGCACGGATCCTAATCTAGCATTAAAGTTTAATTTTTAATAAATAGAATACGATCCCGAAGATCACGATTAATCTTGTTTAATTAGCGAGATTTGATTCCTTTTTTATAATTGAGAGCATATTTTTATCCCATTAATAACTTTTTTATTGATGTGGTTTATCAATAAAATCTGTGGAAAATAAATTAGTAATATTGTGATTCTAGATATTTGGAACCATATATGTGATCTTCCGAAAATAAAGTTTGGAATATCCATGAACTATCAATTTGGAATAACCCGTTTAAGATTTTCGGTTTTATTTGTTAAAACTTACAATTAATATATGGATTAATTTATAACCTATGTATAACCTATTTGTAATCATTTATTAAAATTATAAAGTCTACCAAAAGAATGTTGTGTACTTCCGTTTTATTATAAAGAGGATAAGGAAACCAGGGAAAAAATGTTATAAATGATAATTAAATATGTATGTAATAGGTGAGATGTGTAGTTAACATAAAAGGGACAATTTTTTTTTACCATCATATATTTTTTTGAAAGAAAAAACAAATTCTGTCTATTTTGACTAAATTAAACGTTGACATAACAAAAATATTGGTGAATAACTTTTTTTTTCCTTCAATAAGAATAAGAATGTCAATTAAATCAATTGATGTGTCACCACTTACTTTCTAATTTACTCATTAGTGGATTCCATTAAAATTAAATCACCAACCAATACTACAAAATTGGAAGAAATATATATATATATATATATATATATATATATATATATATCAAAACTTGTATAGTTGTATATTTGTTTGTGTAGTTATACTAGTATTTTTTTAATTATTACTATCAGATGCTTTAAACTCGTATAACTATTATAGTTGGAATATGTGTGTTTTATGAGCCAATAAACTAGGAGAGATTGTGGTGATCTGAAAGCAACTTGAACCTAATTTAAAATGGACATGTATCATCAACCATACTTTTGTAGTATTATTGATATTAATAACTTTATAGGTATCTTTCTTTCCTTACATTCTTCATCCCGGGAACAAGATATGTCAGTTAAACATTAAACCGCTTTTCTAAAAAAAAAAAAAAAAAAAAAAGGCAATTTGATCCAATGTATGATGATGTATCTGTGTACCAGCTTATATATATTTTTTTCTTCATAGGAATTTCCGTAGAGATAGATTCAAAACCATGTCCTACAAAATTTAATCAAATAATTTGAATCTTTTGTCATAATAATCTTAAAAAAAAACTTTCATATTGGAGCTTTCTTAATAATTTATTAAGTTTAAATTTTGTGTAAGAAAATAAAAAAAGAATCATTTGAGTAATAAACAAATCATGTCAAGAAAGAACAGTGGATCGCCCATTGTTTTTTATTTGGAGGGTTGGCCCACGGTCTTAATAAATTTGCATTTGCGCATTTCTTCTTTTATTCAGTTTGATGCATACAATTCTTTCTTTTCCAGATTACTTGACCTAAATAATTAATAATTACACAAAGATGGGTGAGTTGCTCAAGATTTTCAACCATTTTGTTAAGAAAATGTCACAAACAAGACACAACAAAAAGGAAAACCATAAAGATACATAAATGGTTTGGTGACAACAACCTAGAAATGTAAAAATAAGACCAAAATTATTTCGTGCCAAATATTAGAGACCACAAGGTGGACCAAAGAATTGTTAAATTATATCGTTTCAAAGTTGTTGCCTTAATTGGATTTCTTACTGTTAATAATTTGATAATGAACACATTGATTTATGTTTTTAGTTTTTTTTTTTTTTTTTAGATTAAAATGTAAAATTATTTATGTCCGCTTCAAACCGATGGTTCTTTTCGATTAGTTTTAAATGGAATCGACATGACCTACATTGCATAATACCCCACATGCATCAAATGCTTTTATATTATTCTAATTTTTAATATATTTTCGATTCAAAACTAATTAGAATCCAGATAGTATTTTTTTTGAAAGTTATCAGATAGTATTTTTTCCCATATATTTAGTGGACGTTACTGCATATTAACTCGAGATATCAAAATACCATAACTTTATTTTTTGTGTCCACTATACATGTCTGTAATTTCTTTTTGTGAAAAAAAAACTCTACCAAAACCACATTAAGTGAAACCGGAAGAATTACAAAGCCTCCAATAAATTCCGTTTCAGACACTCTTCTTGATTTTATCATATCATAACTACACCTAAAATAAGAGCTGCATGCACTTTACCAAAAAAAAAGAGCCCGCATGCTATATTTGAATGGAAATTGTTTATAACTTTTGACAAAATATATATTGGATAGTTTTTTATTTATATAGTATTTTTTTGACTTTTTGATAATATATATGCAAACTATATTAATATCATATACACACAAAAAATCAAGACGCAAAATTGATAAAAATGTATATATAATATAAATTGAATGCCAAACAATGACTGGTATCATTTTATTTCTATTGATGTTTTAAAAGTCATTATCATTTGATGTTATTTAAAACATTAGAGCCACTAGCTAGTATGTATTTTTTTTTCTTATTTACTAAAACAATTGTAGAAAATCAAAAGAAAGACTGTGCAAAGCCAACCATGGACCTGGGAGTGGGAACTACAAAAGTTGAAAACGACTTTGATATTGTTTTTGCAAACACGAAAATTATCTCATTAATCATATAAACAAGATTTGTTTTTGCCAGATACCATTATTTAACTTAACAATTGGTATTAAAATGATACGTGTTAACACTATTTCTTACAGGAATCCTCTGGAAAATGTTTTTTGAAGCTTGAAAATGATTTGTCCATGTCAAACTCTAAGTCTCTCTAGTTTAAATCTTGAATACTTAATCGTAGATACATATTAGGTACGTGTTAATATAAGGAGGATCAAAATCATACATTATAAATACAAAATCACACAATATAATTATTTTCTTCTTTTCCACAGCAAAAAAAAATACAGGAGTTAGAACTTCTTTGTTTTTCTCGAATTTGGAATAAAGAATTAAGATCAAGGCTAGAAACAATGCTCGAGAATGGTTACATGCATAAGACTATATACAGAGTCTCACTGATGGGCACATAAATCATCCCCAAATAAGCCGTTCTATTTCTTCTCGATCGAATTGGCAGCAACCACCTTTGGGTTGGATCAAGTGCAATTATGATGGTTCCTTCAACAATGGTACTCGACAAGCACGATCATGCTAGATAATACTAAATGAGAATGGGAACTTTATTGATGCTGGACAAGCCGTTAGTCATTTGACTGAATCACAATTAGATAGAGTTACAAGCGCTACTCATTGCAATGCAACACTGTTGGAACATAGGACACAGAAAAATCATTTTCAAAGGAGATTGCAAGCAAATTACAGATATATTAGAAGGACGAGTGCTTAACTTTAAGAGTTTTAACTTTTAACTGGATCCACAACATCAACTACTGGAAAACACAGTTTGATAATGTGATTTTCAAATGGACGTCAAGGAACAACAATCAAGTTGCAGATCTCCTTTCAAAGACCTCAATTCCAAACAATTTCATGCTATAACGTGTATTCCCATGTTCCTTATTTTCTTGGTCAATAACTAAGATGTAACAGATGATTTATCGTAATAAGAAGTCGTTAAAAAAAAAAAAAAAGAATTAAGATCAAAACTTTCTTGAGCACAAGTCTTACATATATTGATCTTTTATTGCTTTGGAAGGAAAATTATGTTCAATTTTATGTGTGTTTCACTATATACAGAGATATGCAATATAATATACTACAGTAAATACTATAAGAAAATCTTAATATTTCACTTATAATATTTTAAGTTGCTAACATTCTTAGAATTTTGAACATGATGAATTGATGATTCCTAGATATTTTTAAAACCAATACGGTGCAAAGCAAATGAATTAAATCTAGAGGATTACGTATCATTCAAATGAACAATTCTTATTGGACCATGAGTTGATATATCATCAAAAATTGCCACCCATCTCAATCACCTTAGCTTCGATCATCTATAATAATGCATCCCCACAAAACAATTCCTATAAAGCTGTATATATATCTGATATTTATTTTTTATTTTCGGATAATATAACGACTTTTTCGATTTCTTTTTTGGCAGTTTCTACATTTTTCTTTTCTTTTGATGCGATAATAATCGACTGTTCTGTATCCCACTACTACCTCCGTTCCCACTTCCCATCTTGCTATGGAGTATAGAACATACCATCTCTGACATGTATTTTAACGTACTATTTCTAATAATGTATATTGTCATTTATATGTGAAACAGTAGATCACAAAATTATACTATAAATGAGTTTGGTCATTCATAACATGTTTTTAAAGCACTATAGATGGCCGTTTGTTTAGATCTATGATCTATCTAACACCGTTTGGATTCATCTAATTGCTTTTAAGACTAAAAGCGTTGTCTAAACAAAATTTAGGGGGTGTTATTGGATGGTGGATTTTAATGGATTTGAATTATTAGTGGATTTTAAAGTACAATGGATTTCTAATGCATTATACGAGGATTTGATGTCATTATAAGTGAATTTGAAAAGTATAACTGATGGATTTGAAAGTCATTTACTAGTGGACTTTTTTTTTTTTATTTTTTAAGGTAAATAAAAAAATATTACTTATCTATAAATTGTGTTGTAAGTGAAAACCAAATTAAAACGTTACGTTACCTTATCAAAAACATGTCTTTCCATATATTAGCTAGTAATGATAACATTTTAATTTGGTTTTAATAATTTTACGTCACTCATGGTTACTTTTTGTGTTTTAAATAATTTTGAAACTGTTAAAATATAAAATTAAACTAATAAAATGATTAAAACCTTACATTAAAAAGTAAATTCATAATAAAATAAATACTTAAAACTGCATAAATCACTATTCTCACTTCTAGCTTTCATTACTAGCTAGTTGCATCCCTCCACATTTGCTGAGCCATTGCTTCTCTCCATATATTAGCACTTTCTCTTTCTTGATCTTGAGTCTCAAAAACTTCTTCATTATTTTGAGAACCATCTAACGGAGTGTTGTCTTCCATGTTTTCTTCATCAATAACTCCAAATTCTTCTTCAAGTACAGGAAATTCATCTGACCGACAATGCTTGCGCAGAAAATTGTGTAAGGCTGCACAAGCCAACATTAATTATGTCTGTGTTTTATAAGAAAACGGAGGAGCAGTTTTAAATATAGTAAAATGTGATTTGAAAACTCCAAAAATTCGCTCAATCACGTTTCGTAAAGATGAATGACGATGATTGAACAATTCATGAGGAGTTTCCGGATCGCAACCTTGGCCAGTAAAATCTTGGAGGTGATACTTAGTAGCTCGAAAAGGAGCCAAAAATTTACGTCTATTCGCAAATCCACAATCAGCTAAGTAAAATTTTCCTGAGAGAAAATTTATAACATGTAATTATTAGCTTATCATATGATACATAAAATAATTAGTTTATCATAAAATATAAGAATTACCTTGTGGAACCACAAATCTATTAGTCCTTCTTGTTAAAGCATCATATAATACTTTTGAATCGTGTGCTGAATCTTCCCATCCACTGAGAACGTATATGAATTCCATATCAAAGTTGCAAACAGCCAATACATTCTGTGATATTACTCCTTTTCGATTACAGTAGCTTGGAGCGATATTGTTAGATACCATAGCAGGTATGTGTGTACCATCAATTGCTCCCAAACAATTCTAAAGAAAATATAGGACTGAGATATTAGTTTTAAAGAACACAATAGTAAACAAAAAAAAGAAAGAAATATAGACTACATATACATACCTTGAAATAAGGATAAAATCTTGTACTCTCTCTTATTTTTGAAGCTACCATAAGGTTAGGCTTGGCCATCAAACTCGGAGCAATTGTATTTATTGCCTTTAAAACCTTATGAAAATTTGTACTTGTAGCAAATTTTGATCTTCCAAAACTATCTCTAGTTTTGATCTTCCACGTGAAACCCAATGAGGCTGAACAAGATAGCAGTGTAACCTACAAGACACAGAGGAAAAAGCAACTGTATCAAAGTGTGATAGAAAATTGCCATAGATTAATAACTATTAAAAAAAAGATATACGAGAACAATTACTTAAGATTGCAGTGGCGCACCTATTTTTTTGATCTTCTTTTCTCTTACGGTGTTATATAGACTTCTAAAGAAGTTGTCTAATTTAGTGCCAATTTCGTTAAGAGGATTTAGTTAGTGGAATGAGGTTGGCTAAGTTAGTGGCACCAAGTTCAACGAGTGGAATGAGGTTAGCTAATTTAGTGGCATCAAGATAGTAAAGAAGGTTCAACAAGTGGAAGGATAGAGAGCAACAAGATCGTTTGTAATCAAAACAGAGAATCTAAAAAAAAATGCATATATAATATAATATTTTTATCAAATACGGTGGTCAACTATTTGTTACAAAATTTAAGATTTTAATTAAGCTCAAGATAAGAATGTGGTGGCGATGCTTATCTGGAACATCGACGTACGCTTCCTCTCTTTCCTATGCATGGTGAAGATCACATAAATGGTGCCAGCTGGAAGTATGGCAAATTGGATGGTCGAGATTGTCATGGTAGAGATCATCGCCAACCTTGCTATTCTATTTCGATGATCCCATACTGTCGATGAACTGATGCAGAGCTCCAATGATCTATATGTATTCTTAAATGATACTTGATATTAATGTTGATGCAGAGCTCCAATGATCAGTGATCTATATGTATTCTTAATCAATGATCTATACGTATTCTTAAATGATACTGTCGATGAACTGATGCAGAGCTCCAATGATCTCCCATACCGTCGATGAACTGAGGATGGCAAGTTCAACTGACGGTGATGACGATGACGACGATGACGACAGTGATGACGATGGTGATAACGACGGTGATGACGACGGTGATGATGGTGATAACGACGATGACGACGGTGATGACGACGACGATGACGACGAAGACGAAGATGATGACGATGATGACGACAATGACGAAATGACCAGATGTTATCGATCGAGAGAGATACTTACGAGAAGTGTGAGAGATATGAAATACTTTCAAATTGTTAGGATTGTCTTTGTTCATGTTTTAGATGTAAAATACGTTAAAATCTAAAATGAAACAAAATCCACCATTGGAAATAGAATAACAGTGATTTTACAAGTGACTTAAAATCATCCAACAAATGTTAAATCCAATAACAACAAATTTTAATGTACTTTTTCAAATACCTAATTGAATAACGCTGAATTCCAAAATACATCAAATCCTTTTAAAATCCATTATTCAATAACACCTCCTTAGTTAACTTAAGTATGACCATTAGTGAAAACAATTCTATTTGGCACCAGCGTAATCTGAATAAAGCCCAAATCAAAAAATCCAATACAAAAGCCGTCTAACTTAAAGCCCACACCATCCTAATCGGGCTAACCCGAATTGACCTGACCCGTCGTCTACAATTCCCAAAGCCACGCGATTCTGGATCATCCGCAACCTTCTCTTACAGGCAGTCGCTAAAGTCCCCGGAGACCAGAGTTTGTTGATTAACTCAACTCAAAACTCCCGATATTGATCGGAGATCTGTGGAATATGGCGACGGAGAAACGGGATAAGGAGGAGGAGGAGGTGAAGACCGATGATGGATCTCCTAAAATCAAACCGAGACCGATCGTGCAGCTCGGAATCTTTCTCGTCGCTCACAGTCCCGTTTTCAGGTGAATGTTTTCACCATCGTTTATATTATGTTTCTTTAGTTTCTATGTGTTGGTTCATTGATGCTCTGATCGTGTTTCTAGTGTGGTTTTCTCTGCTGCTGGGGTTTTGGCGTTGCTAATTTTACCTCTACTGGCAAAGAACACTTACATCTCCGAGAATGCTCTAATGCCAGGTTTCTTTTTTGCATACTTGAAAAACGCTTTACAAGTTCACACTTGGATTCAAGTCTCGTTGTCTGTTTATTAGAAGAAGAAAAAACTTACTGTTTCTAGGATTTGGTTATCTCGTGAGTCTTGATAAAAAGTAGAGTGTGAATCATACGAATGATGTTAAACTTGATTCTGAACAGTTGGGACTAGCTAGTGTAGCCTACTTGACATTGAGGGTGTTAAACAAGCTAGTGTTTTATAATTTTGAATCTGTAGGAGGGTTTAAAACTGTTGAGTAATGTGAGTTTGTTGCTTGTCAACTTCGAGTGAGTTGTTATTATGGTGCTTTAAATTTCTGTTTTTTTGGCTCTGTTCTTCAGGTTCTGCACGGTCGATGCTCTCTAATCGTGATGTTTCTGATGGAAGCAAACTGGTGAAGGATATAAAGAACTATAGGTTGAATCATGAAGGCCAGGGTGTGTATGTCTTTTCTCCATTGCAACTCTTTCCAGTTTTCTCATGAAATGTCTATTCCTATGTTATGGAAAAACAAGAAACCTAGAAAGTAATTTGTTCTTCTTTATACTTGATTCTTCGAGTATTGAAGGTCATCGTCTACGTTTCTTTTCTGCAATTCCATCTTTTTTCAGATGTACCAGTTGACATTCTTCTGTTTCTGTCCTTGTCCAAGTAACTTAATGATTCAGCCATTTGTTTTGACTTTTTGTGTAGTGAAGTCCAGAAGCTCATTGGAAAATACATGTCAGAAATGGGTGCAGAAGTTTATTATCAAAAGTTTCATCCTGAAGGGAATCAATTTCACCCCCTGCACTTTTTCTCCGGTCCTGATTCATATACACTGCTAGATAATGTCAGTTGTGCTTCTTATGGAGTCAATGTTGCTGGGATTATACGAGCCCCTCGTGGTGATGGGAAAGAGTCTATTGTGCTGGTTACTCCTTATGATTTTATAAATGGTGGAGATTACGAGGCTTTGTCTTTAGGCATTACTAGTTCTCTTTTTTCCTTGCTCGCTAGAGTTACCTGGCTCTCCAAAGACATAATATGGCTTGTTGCTGATTCTCGTTATGGAGACTATAGACCTGTTGCTGCGTGGTTAACTGAGTACCATTCACCCTCATTTAAGGTCTCGGATTTGCTGAAGTGTGGCGAGCTAAACACAGCTGATAACTTCAGACGAGCTGGAACAGTGGCTGCTGCTTTGGTTTTGAAGGTTGATGGTAGAAGTGAAAGGTTTGAGGACACACTAAGTATCTATGCAGAGGCATCTAATGGGCAGATGCCAAATCTTGACCTCATCAATGTTGTAAATTACTTAGCGGTGCACAGGCAGGGTTCTTATGTCAAGGTGGAGAAGGTTGTATCGTTACTTTCCTCTAGTTGGCTAAAGATTATAGGGGAAATATTTGAAGCAGTTGGGAAATTGGCGCATACGTTAAATCCGGACTGGAATTTTGGTATCCCAGCCGCAGACTATCTTGAAGGCAGTGCTACCCTTGCAAGTTCACTATACTCCCAGGTAAAATGTGTAATCGATCTGTACATAATTAAGTTCTTGAGGTTGCAGTCACACTTATACATTTTAACAAGGAAAGACCTTGAAAGTTAACACTTTTGTTATTCATTCTCATCAGGCCCTTGGTATCCCAACTGGTCCTCATGGAGCTTTCCGCGATTATCAAGTTGATGCAATTACCTTGAAAGTTTCACCTAGATTTCCTCCTGACAGTAAGACAAGACAACATGATTTCTTTCTACGAGGTGCCAGGTGAGTTTTTCTTTTTATATTTCCTCCTTTCCCATTTTATACAATATACCTGCCTCCGCTAGTGTATGTGGATCGTATTATGCTTAAGAACTACAATTCATCATGAGACTCTGTCTGAGTGTTGATGATGACTCTGTCTGAGTGTTGATGATAACTCTGTGATATCTCTTTAAATGCAGGTTACTGGAAGGAACTATAAGATCAGTGAACAACCTCCTCGAGAAGTTCCATCAATCGTTTTTCCTTTACCTGTTAACTTCGCCAAGCAAATTTATCTCTGTAGGAGTGTACATGATTGCCTTTGCTCTTCTTGTAGCCTCTCTTCCAATGGTTGCAGCCTCTTTATATATTGAGGGCTGTAAAGCTCTTACCAAATCCACTGATAACCCCACTAAAAACCTTAAGTCTTGGAAATGGCTAGACGCAGCCAAACAGGTCTTTGCTTTGCACTTGTTGGGTTTCATCGTCACACTGCTTCCTTATTTCATCTGTCAAGTACCGGGCCAACATTCTCCAAGTAACCGCTCCATCATGTGGGGCACTACCTCTTCATCGCTTCTCCTTATAACATTTGCCACAATCCCGGGTTGCTCTCCGTTCTCCTCTCGGCATCATGGAACCAACTGGGCTGTCTTGAAATCAGTGACCATCTCAGCTGCCTTCATTGGTCTGTGTCTCATGTCTATAATCAATTTCGCCACTGCAGAGATTGGAGCGTTGCTACTGGTGCCAACGTGTCTAATAGTTCAGCCTATAAAACCCGCTTTGAGATCCAGACGCATTAAGAGCCTTTTGGGTGCGTTCTGCAGTATAATGTTGCTGACGATCGGTTTCCCGGTCATGCTTTTTGCAATCTCTAAGGGGTTGTTTGGAGAAGGGCTCGTAGGGTTAAGTCTTGGAGGAGATTTCTGGACATGGTTAGAGTCGTTGTGGGCGTGGAAGAGTGCAACGTATCTATACATAGGTATGGTTCACCTTCCTTGCTGGCTCCTTTGCCTCTGCATCTTGTTTCATCCTTCTTAATTCTTTTTTTTTACATCGCAAGCTACTTTTATAACCTATTCACGCTGATTGAGATTGTTATGTTTTCTGTTTGTCGCATGATAATGAGCTATTAGAGGTCTTATGTATCGCTAGAAAACTAAAAATTCATGAAATGAATGTAGGTTTTTGTATTGGCGTTTGGGTTTTAAACACTATTTACTTCAAACGTTAGAAAGAAAAGTTTTAAAACTAAACAGAAAGCTAGAAACTATGCTTCGAATCTATTAGTACAACAAATGCGTGAAAAAAAACAGATACAAAGTACAAACAAAAGAGATCAAAATTGAAGATAATGGGCTTGTTCGTTTGGTTGACGCTGGCGGCTGCGGCAGCGGCTGCGTTTATATTTTTAACCGTTTAAAAATATTAGATGCAGGTCGTAGCGTTTGCCGCAGCGTCATGACGCAGGTACCTGCGGCAAGCAAACGAACAACCATACCTGCGTCTGCCGCAGCCGCAGGTACCTGCGGCAGCCAAACGAACAAGCCCAATATCTACCAGTTAATTAGATGTGTTACAGAGGTTGGTATTACAAGGAAGCTGTATCAGAGTGTGTTCTTTGTCCAAAACCCATCATTGAGTTGCCCAAATCGAAATCCAATATCAAGCCTTCTAATTGTAACCCACCCATAACAATCGGGTTGACCCGACTTGAGCCGCCGTCTAAAATCCCCAAGCATCGGACTCCACCACCAACATCCACCATTAGATTCTTCCCCTGGATCCTCCACCTCACCATCTCACTCTGCAACGCCAGATCCACCGCCGGTAATTCTACCTCACTCTTGAAGCAGAGCCCGAACGGTGCGACGGGAGCCACAGGTGTAGCTTCAGTCGCAGCTTTAGCGTAAGCTTCAACGAACACCGTGTAGATCGAGCTCTCCAGTATCGTGTATGGAACCACCGTACTCAGCTCCGCCGCTAACGGACCATCCACGGAGAGCTTTTCCCCGTTGACTCTGATCGATTTGACGTTAATTACGTAATCGCCACTCGAGCCGGTTAACAGAGGCGTGTAAACCAGCGATCTAGACGCAGCCACTCCGAAAACCTCCTCAACCGAACTCGTCGACACGACGCCGTCTAACGGCGACAGGTAAATCGTTAAACGACGACGATCGTTAGTTACGGCAGCGAGTTGGGAAGGGAGAGAGATCTGGGCCCTTCCTAAGCCCATTACTCCACGGGCTCCACTAGCGAGCCCACGTAACAGACACGGTGGGGCACAGGCGAAAAGCAGATCAACGGTTCCCGGGGAAGTAACAGATCCAAATGACATGACGTCACTGAAAAGCTCTCCTCTCGCCGTAATCCCAACGGCACCGTTATTAACAAGCAATTCGCAATCCTTGGCGTCTCCACGCGATGATGATGATGATGATGAGGACACTTTTCCATTCCCAGCTTTAGCCTTAAGGCAGCCGCTAGAACTACCGGAGATAAGACTCCGTGACGACGAGGGACCAGAGGAACAATCAAACCAGAGAATTGAACCGGCGAGATCGACGACGAGCTTAACCGGCTCGGGAGAGTCACCGAGGCGAATCTTTGCGACGTATTGACCGGTTGGTAGGTCTTTAAAAACAGGGAAAACGAGTCCGTTGAGGGAGTCAGAGATCTGAGATTTGGAAATAATTAGAACGGAGAGGAAGGAGAAGACGAAGAGGTACAACAGAGAAGAAGAAGAAGCAGCCATTAGAAGAAGAAGGAGAAGAGTGAAGAGAGATGATGGATCTGGACGGTTTTTGAAGGATTTGTTATATGGTTTGGGGTGCGGTGGGCCGACGCTGGTTTTAGGAGGAGGGGGGAATGGGAAACGATAAGGATTGGTTCATTTTAAGGTAAGTGCTGAGTAGACTTGTTGTGTCGTTTCGCTCTCTGTGGGGACTCTTTTGTTTTGGTCAATGTTTATCCATTTTTATTTCATTTCAAAAGGAATTTGGCACGTGTATACGAGCTTTTTTAAAAAAAATTAGGAATATCCGTAAAGTTTATACCCAACTCACCAGTCAGGCAGTCACTACACCATCGGTCGGGAGTAGTTGGTTTGGTAATGGGAAAATGAGTGTGCTTTTGTACTAAAAATGAGGTTTACGGTCTATGATATACCATACCTCAGTAGTCCATCTACATCACAAGCAAACATTCATTTTCATTTACAAGAGAGAAACATAAAGATGAGTAGCCTCACCCTCACACGTCTCATACTATTTTTCTCAATTTTCGCAGCCATAACTCTCAAATCAAACTCTCAGTACCTTCTTCCGATCACCAAACACGAACCCACAAATCAATTTTACACCACTTTAAACCTTGGATCCGGTGGGACATCTTCCTCGAACCTCCTCCTTGATCTCGAAACCAACCTCACGTTGGTCAACTGGAACATATTCAATCCTCCACTTTTTGTCAACAACTTCGCGATTTGCAAAAGCTCCACATGCAACTCCATCCCCGGCAATGACTGCGACGTCAACGTCCTATTCTGTGTTTACCGACAATCAAACTTTCTAGGTCAAAATGTCGGCTTAATAGGCGGTGTTGTCCAAGCCACAGTAAACATCTCCACCACAGACGGTGGCAATCTCCTCTCTCCATTCACCGTCCACCCCTTCACACTCTCTTGCGTCGGAGGGGAACCATTACAAGCCCTTCCTCCTCCGGTCTCCGGAGTTCTAAGTCTTTCTCCCGTATCTTCGTCGTTCACCAAACAGGTGACGTCATTGTTTGGAGTCATCCCTAAATTCTCTCTCTGCTTGCCTTCTTCCGGCACCGGTCATTTCTAATTTTCTATATCGCCGCCGTTAACTACCTCATCCCGCCGTTCAATAGCGATAATCCCATTCCGATGATTTTGACACCACTGAAAAACATAGACACGGGGAATTATCTAATGGGACAATTGCATTTTTAGTACCTTTATTTGCATTTAAATGAGCTCGTAGACCCCATATTCGTTTTTCGAGAAACATAACCACTAAAGGTGCTGAAATTACAGTTGACCCCCTTACGACCAAACAAAAAACAGAAGCCGAAATGACAGATTTAACCCGATGAAGTCTGCAATAAATATCTTTAAGGTTGATTTCAAATTGACGTCAACAAGAAGACATAAAAAAACGTCTACTCCTTAATTATAATTTAAATTTTAATTAAACAAATTATAAAAGATAATTTGATAAACTTATTGATCAAATAATAACCACATAGACTTCATTCATTAAAATAAAATAAATTTACATATAAACGAGTCAAATTAAACAAGAAAATGTTGACTAGGCAAAAATTATTTGATTTAGGATTTGCTTAAGTAGACTTCGCTGCAGATTATTAGTGGTTGACTTTGTTATGCCATCAACCATTAATATTATATTATCTTAATTTCACCAATAATTTAACCAAACCGATAGTTGAACCTAACCGAATACATACTGATTCTTTGATTTTAACCTAACCGGATAATTTAATTTAACTATATATATACTTCTCTCTAAGTAAACCCTAACTTTTTATGTGATCTCTCTCTCTCCAAAATTTCTCTCTCTAAAATTTCTCTCTCAAAAATTCCAATATTGTTGCTCTCAAAAATTCAGCTATATATACCCACAAAATATTTCGTGGTTACAAAAATAAATATGAAAACCCTAGATTCTCTTTTATTTTACTTGTCTCTCTCAAATATATCTTGGCTCTCAAAAAAAACAAAAAAAAAGTAGATCTAAAACTCCAATCCATCCTCTTATTTCTCTCTTGTTTTTTATTGAAGAAGTTCTGCAAATGTGACTCTACGAATCTCTCTCCAGATCTGACCTTCATTCATATTCAAATCTAATCCCAAAGGTTTTGTTTTCATATCTACCTACCAAATCTAGGTTTTTAGTTTTATGTTGGTTGAATTTGGGTTCTACATGGGTTTTCTTATTTGGATCTGAGAATTGTTATTGGGTAATTTGTTGGAAAAAATTTAGTTCTTTCTTTTTCGAGTTTAATCTCAATTTTTATTTGGATTTTTATGATTTAATTGCTTGAAGTCAGATTTTTACAAAAGCTTGTTCTTGTTTTTAATTTTACAGGCAGAGGAGAAGATTAAACAGGAGATGATGGAGGCCGAGAATTTTATAGCTGGAGGAGAAGATTAAACAGAAGATGGGATGGTGGAGCAGTGAAGGTGGAAGAGAATTACCCAGAATATGTTTGTAAATAATTGAGATTTTGATTTTTTATTTTAGTATTAATTTAATTATTATAATAAATTATTTTTGTATTTTTTAAATAAAAATTTGGATCTGTAGTTTAAAGTACGGTTTAGTTTCCCAGGAAGAAGTCTTCCAGATAAGTCTTCAGCATAATCATTACAATTATTAAATTGATTTGATTGATTTGCAGGCGGTTCAGTTTCCCGTGCAGAAGTCTACCAGAGAAGTCGTCAACATAATAAAAAATATAATTTTTATAAAATTATGGCAGGTTTCTCTTATAATTTGTCAAATTATCCAAAAACTGAAAAAAAAAATCATAGAAATTTGTAATTTCAATAAGATTTAGTGTAACAACTAATAGCTAAGAATACCCTTCATTGTAGTGTTGGAGACTCAAATTATTCACAGTTGGGTAATTCTTAAAAAATTTATATATCACTTCATTTCATACTTATAATTGTAGAATTCTATATTCTTAGAAGAAGTCTTCCAGATAAGTCTTCAGCATAATCATTACAAATATTAAATTGATTTGATTGATTTGCAGACGGTTCAGTTTCCCATGCAGAAGTCTACCAGAGAAGTCATCAACATAATAAAAAATATAATTTTTATAAAATTATGGCAGGTTTCTCTTCTAATTTGTCAAATTATCCAAAAACTAAAAAAAAAAATCATAGAAATTTGTAATTTCAATAAGATTTAGTGTAACAACTAATAGCTAAGAATACCCTTCATTGTAGTGTTGGAGACTGAAATTATTCACAGTTGGGTAATTCTTAAAAAGTTTATATATCACTTCATTTCATACTTATAATTGTAGAATTCTATATTCTTAGAAGAATTCTTCCAGATAAGTCTTCAGCATAATCATTACAAATATTAAATTGATTTGATTGATTTGCAGACGGTTCAGTTTCCCGTGTAGAAGTCTACCAGAGAAGTCGTCAACATAATAAAAAATATAATTTTTTATAAAATTATGGCAAAATTATAGAAATTTGTAATTTCAATAAGATTTAGTGTAACAACTAATAGCTAAGAATACCCTTCATTGTAGTGTTAGAGACTGAAATCATTCACAGTTGGGTAATTCTTAAAAAATTTATATATCACTTAATTGATTTGAAGTTAGTTGGTAAAGAAGTCTGCCAAAGAAGTCGGTTTCTTTATATTTTTCTGGTACTGCTTCAAATAAACCGGAATTGGTTTTCTGAAACCGAGATTATTTTTCTTGTCATCAATACAGACTTCACACAGAACTCCACCACGTTGACTTCAAAAATAAGTCTAAGTTAATGACCTAACTGCCTAAGAAAACCAAAAACTTGATTTCTCCATATGTATTATATATAATCATGTCAAAAACATACAGAGGCAAGTAAATAACATATATCAAAGAATACAACAAGAAAATCTTAAAAATTATTCACCAATTTGCAATAATTTGGTTTTCAAATAATGCTGACTTCATGTTCACATCAACGAGTAGACATAAAAAGACTATACGAGGATAACTTCAAATGAAGTCTATTTCTTGGGGTCTATTTTTGCAATTACAATTTTACAAAGCAGACTGCGAATGAAGTCTACCATAACCGGTTGACTTCTTTTGTGGTCTTCCTTTGTTAATTTTTTGGTTAGTTTTGCAATTAAATATTTAAAACAAGGTAGACTTCAATGGAAAGTTCAACCGGTTAACTTCAAATATAGTCGACTATGGTTATTTTTGCAATTGACCAACCCATTGACTTTACAGTAGACTTCTGTCTACTAAGTAGACTTTAACTATCCGTCAACCAGAAAAGGTAAACTTCGTCGTGGTTAGTTTTGCAATTGACCAAGTTTGACTTTCGCCAAGTAGACTTCGTATGAAGTCTACATTAATGATGACTTCGTTTGCAGTCTGCCGTGGTCATTTTTGCAATTGACCAACAATTGCATTTTTTAAATAGTAGACTTCTTTTGCAGTCAACTAATTATTTTAATATATTTTTAATATATTAATATTACGGTCAATGCTTAAATAGTTTGGTCAATTGCAAAAATAGTCACTATGGAAGTCTACTCGTTTATTATCGTAAGAAGACTTCGTCCGGCAGTCATAACTAAAAAGTCAAGAATTTGGTCAATTGCAAAAATACACCTTAGTAGACTGCAAATGAAGTATCTGACGGAAAGATTATAATGCAGTCTGAACCATATTTTTTTGTTTTCAAATGAAATTAAGGAGACTGAAATTGCAGTCTACGGGTTCGAAACTCGATAAATTTTTAATTGCAAAACTGACCATAGAGTAGACTTTACATGATATTATGACGGTTAGACTAACAAATGAAGTCTACTTTCGCAAAACAAATCAATGAAAATCATGAAATCTACCGGAAAATAACCTTATCGGTGGTTGTTTTGCAATGTCAAGCACCGAGGACGTCGTCTTTAGTCACCACAGAAGAAACCCAGCACCAATTTAATCACTATCCAAGAATCATGACATATAACAAGATAAATGCACTTGCAAATTTTCTTGGATTAAAATGGAGAGGAGATGGAAGAAAATGAAGTTCTCATAGCATTGGGTGTTATTTAAGCTCACAAATTTGGGTTGTTGAAGCATTAAGAGCTTCAAATTTGGTTGTTCATGGTGGTTGGAAAATTGATGGTGGTGGCACAACCGTAAATAAAAGAAGAAGATGAGGATATGGATGTAATAAACATTTTCGCAAGAAATTCAAATAAATCATAAATAATGGCATTTATGTGAATACATGGAATGACAGAGGATTTAGTAGGGAGAAAGTGGCAAATGTTGGATAGAGAAAAAGAGGGGTCCAATTTTGCAATTGACTCAGATCAGGGGTCCAATTTTGCAAGTGTCCCTTATCTAATCGACGTCAAATCAATCTACGTTGACGGAACTCCTTTGTCGTTTAACCCCAATGCTCTTGCTCAGTCCTTTACACTGAAAGCCAAGGTATTCAAAACAGACTCTTTCATTATACTTATATCCACAAATTCTCATATTTTGATATTAACTTTTATTTCAGAGATAAAAGCCACGTGAATCTTTTAAATTTAGGCGTGTATTTGAAGTATAAATTATAAGAAAAAAAAATATTAAATATATACGATTTCATAATCTCTATCTCATGCACAAAATATCATGTATTGACCTTCGAAGTTGGTAAAAATAAAAAAACCATATAAACAAGAAAAACGATTACGTGTTACTTTAAATTACAAAGGAAATGTTTGTATGTTGTGTCTAGAAGAAAACTAATTAATTTATGTTTGTGTTTGGGGTTTAACTTTTTCACAGACAATGGGAATATCTAAGGTTTAAGCAATTGCGCCATTTAGAGACTGCTTTGACGCACGCGCTGCAGGGAAGAACATGACGGGGCCGAATGTGCCTGTGATAGATATTGGGATGCCAGGGAGGGGAGGAGAGGTTAAGTGGAGTTTTCACGGTGCCAATACGGTGGTGAACGTGATGGAGACAGTGATATGTGTTTGGCGTTCCTCGACGGTGGACAGACCCCGAAGGACTTGATGGTGATTGGGACACATCAGCTTCAAGACCATATGCTCGAGATCGATTTTAGCACATCCCTTATGGGTTTGAGTGACTCGCTCTTGCTCCATAACAGTAGCTGCTCCACGTGGCCTTCCGAAAACTAAAATTTGACCACACATGACAATAAATAAGATTGTGATATGATCGACTCTTGAGTCTTGACGTTTCAGTTATTAGTACACTCCTTTGGTATCATCGTACTTTTTGGTATTGTACCATGTATCATGTATGACACGTTTTCTATGATACACCCAATCGAAATCTAAATAAATTAGCATCCGTTTCTCTTAAATATCGTTTGTTTAACATTCTAAAGTTAACTGATCTGTTTTCTATATAAATTACTAGTACAAATGTGACAACTCATTCGACCGCTCCTGCAGTTCTAGTAACGTTCTCTCTCGTAATGCTTTGAGAGAACCCATGAAGAGAAAAAAGATTACCCTGTCTCCACAGAATCTTCTACTGAAACAACAAGACTCTTGTTACAAGAGTATTTAAAGTCCTTTACTTGGTGCACTCCGGTAGCTTCCGAGCATAGACAAGCACCATATCATAAAATCCTTTGCAGAGGAACCTACCTGTTAGAATTGCGGAAAATATTTAGAGAGAATTGAGAGAATAATGATAAAATAGAATGCTAAAGTTAGATTGTTTCATTTGTTTGTTACAATGCAATATATAGAAAGACAAAGGGCATATAGCCGTTAGGGATACAAATGAGAGAGATATATGCTATTGGTTGACTTGTCTTGATCGGCCTTAATGAGGAAAGTGACAGCTCCTTTCTTTGTTGACTCAACCTTGCTCGTCCCAAAAGTAGACATGTGATTCTTCCTTCCTCTAGATATTTTCTCATTTCTAGATCCTTCTTATTCATGGGCTTCTTTATTATTAGGCCGCTACTACACATCTTGATCCCAATGTCTATATGGCCTATAGTTAGGACAGCCTTGACCGTACGGACGTCCGTAAGGCCACCCTTGATATCAAGTCTATGGTCAATACTCCCCCTCAAGCTTAACCAGGTGAAACGGTTAAGCTTGGAACCCCATAAGCCACCACCTCGTTAAAAACCTCAAAGTATAAAACCACATGGGACAAAACTACCTTGAGGGAAAAAGAGTGTGGTGGTCATGGGTAAAAGACTTGATCAAGGATGTGTCAAGTCCACCAGTCCAAGCTTGGGATGAATATGATCACAAACTTTACGACAGGCGGCCTTGGTGAGTATATCAGCGAGTTGGTCTACACTTGGTGTGTGGTATGGAAGTGTGACTCCCTCCTCAATCTTCTCGCGAACCTTGTGGCAGTCCAGCTCGATGTGTTTGGTTCTTTCATGGAACACCGAGTTTGTGGCTATGTGAATTGCGGCTTCATTGTCACAATGCATAGGAATTGGTGTCGATGGCTTGATGCCTAGTTCTTCTAACAACGCCTTGAGCCATGTGAGCTCGGTGGTCAGCTTCCGCATTGCCCTATATTCTGATTCGGCACTTGACATCGAGACCACCTTTTGCTTCTTGGTCTTCCACGTGACTAGATTTCCTCCTATGAAGGTGCAGTAGCCTGTATTGTCCTACATTCTCGGTATTGTCATTCTTCCCATCCATATGCCTTGGCCGGGACTCTTCTTGAGATAGCAAAGAATTCTTTCCAAGAGGCTCCAATGGTAGGTTGTTGGAGCTTTCATATACTGGCTGACCTGATTCACAGCAAAGCAAATGTCAGGTCGGGTAAGTGTTAGATATATAAGCTTACCCACAAGACGGCGATAGCGAGAAGGATCTTTATATGAAGGATCATTTCTCTCCCCCTTTCGTTCCACTTGGTAACCATCAGGCAGTGGAGTGTCAACTGGCTTAGCTCCTAGTCTTCCTGTTTCACAAAGCAAATCAAGGGTGTACTTTCTTTGTGAAAGAAATAGCCCCTCCGGAGATCGGCACACTTCAATCCCAAGAAAGTACTTAAGTTCACCGAGGTCTTTCATATCAAAAACAGAGTTTAGGTGAGTTTTGATATCCTTAATACCTTCCTGGTTGTCTCCCGAGATGATAAGATCATACGAGCACAACCACTATACCTTTGTTGTTTTGGAGAGTGAAGAGTGAATTGTCCGAGTGGGTTCTCTTGAAGCCATATCCAATGAGAGTGGTGCTCAACTTGTGATACCAGGCTCGTGGGGACTGCTTCAACCCATATATTGCCTTCCTCAGCCTTAATACCTTTCTGGGAGTGATAGTTTTCTCAAGGCCGGGTGGTGGTGTCATGTACACCTCTTCTTTCAACTCTCCTTGTAAGAATGCGTTTTTGACATCCATCTGCCACAATTCCCAAGATAGGTTGGTAGCTAGGGATAAGATAACTCTCACTGTATGGAGCTTTGCCACCGGCGCGAACGTATCTTTGTAGTCTTGACCGTATGTTTGAGTAAACCCACGCGCCACTAGGCGAGCTTTGTATCTCTCAATGTCTCCATCGCTCAGGTGCTTGATTGTGAATACCCACTTAGAGCTTACTGCCTTTTTCCCTGGAGGAAGGTCAGCTTCATCCCATGTGTGATTGCGTATCATAGCCCCAACCTCATCGTCAACCGCTCCAAGCCATTCTTCGCTTTCTTGTGCTTCCTCATAGGTTTGTGTTATGGGTTGTTCATCTAACTTCCCAAGGAACACTTGGTGATCTTGTGGTAGCTGTGCTAGAGAACATACGACCTGTATGGGATGCGCAATGGCCTGGTTGTTGTAGTAGACGCGTTTGTCCTTCCATGTAGACGGATGTGACTGGACGCGTGTGCTCCAACGCGGCTGTGGAGTTGGTTGTGGGGCAGGAGATGGCTCAGGTGGTGCTGGTTCTCCAGACGAGGCTGGTTCTTCTGACCTATCATTGTTATCATTGTTCTCCCCCTCCGGCTCCTGAGCCACAACATCTGCCAAGGTGTCGGACGGATCGGGCAAAGTCACCGATGAAGGCAAAGATGGGCCGGGACATGAGTCAGGTGTAGAATCCTGGGACACGTGAGACGGCTGAGTAGAGGAGACTCCAAGATGGTCAAGGAGGAACTTGAGGCCCGCAGACTGATCCGTAGGTGTCGCCAAATCGCGCAAGCCGGCCCAATCCTTTTTGTCGAAGTAACCTTGGTCTTCAAGGAACTTGACATCGCGAGAGACGAATGTGCGATTGTTGACCGGATCAAAACATTTGTAGCCTTTTTGAGTGATGGAGTAACCCAGAAACATACACTTGGTGCTCTTTGCTTCCAGTTTGTTCCTTAGCTCACCTGGGACTAACACAAAACAAACACATCCAAACACTCTTAGGTGGCTAAGCGATGGTTTAAATTGATTTAGTACCTCAAATGGTGATTGATCGTCCAATATCTTTGTTGGAATCCGGTTGATTAGATAGCAGGCTGTCATTACTGCATCTCCCCAATATCTTCGTGGAACATTAGTATGAAACATCATCGATCTCGCGACTTCCATCAAGTGTCGGTTCTTTCTCTCGGCTACACCATTTTGTTGAGGATTATAGGGGCAACTCGTTTGATGTACAATGCCGTGCTTTGCTAGGTGTTCTTTGAATCTATTGCTTGTATACTCGCCTCCATTGTCTGTTCTAAACACTTTGATCTTAGCATTAAACTGATTAGTGACATAGTTTTGAAAATTTATAAAGGCCTCAATCACACGGTCCTTAGAGGGAAGTAAAGTTACCCAAGTATATTTTAACTTTTCATCGATAAATGTCACAAAATACTTGTTATTACCCCTAGAGACACATGGAGAGGTCCAAACATCAGAATGAACTAAGTCAAAGCATTTTTCATAAAAGGTAGTAGACTTAGAGAAAACAGTTTTACAATGTTTACCAAGAATACAAGCCTCACAACTAGAGTGATCAAAAGAAATATTAGGAAGCATTAATTCAAGAGCTCTAGAGTGAGGATGACCTAGCCTAGCATGCCACATTGCATTAAAAGAAATTCCAAGACAAGAACTAAAAGAAACAGATTTTGGTGAACTTTCTTCAAGAATATAAAGATCATCTTTGGTTCCACCTTCACCAATCAGTTTCCCAGTCTCAATATCCTGAAAATAAACATCATTAGGCCCAAATATAGCATAGCAATTTAGATCATTGGTAGCTCTTTTAACCGACAAAAGATTAGAAGTGAACTTAGGCATATAAAAGGCTTTAGATTCTTTGTTAAATAATCTTAAATCTCCTATGCCTTGAATCGGTATTTTCTCACCATTAGCAATAACAACACTTCCATTAGTAGGTTCTATGTTCTTTAGCAGGTTCGAGTTACTAATCATGTGGTGTGAAGCACCCGAATCTACTACTAAGGAATTGTTATTTAGCTTTAGGGTAGAAAAGGTTTTACCACTTGGCTCCTTGAGAGCCAAGGACTTGAAGAAGGCCTCCAAGTCAGATTTCCTCACATAGTCACAAGTGGCCGCCTCCTCACCATTCCTTGATGAACCGTCGGTCGGAACTTGTTCGTCCTTTGTGTGAGTCACATTGGCTCTAGGATCCTTTTGGTGGTGACTTGGGCGCAAGTGAGGGTGGAGAAACCAACATTTTTCTTTGGTATGGTTCTTCCTCTTACAATGCTCACATCCTCCTTTTGGCTTTCGATCCTCCTGCTTGAAAACACCCTTGTTGGCCGTGATCAACTCCCCCTTTCCGCTAAACAAGCCAAGGGAGCCTTGTTCCTTTTGGATCTGTGCGCACACATCGTCAAGGCTTGGAAGCTTGTCTGACCGTAGGATATGTTTTATGAGGTCATTGAAGGTCGGGTTCAGAGTGAGGAGCAAAGCAAAGACTTTATCTTGTTCCCTTCTCTCGTTCAGCACGGCCGGGTCCATGGTGTTCGGTCGGAGCATCTCAAACTCAGCCCAAAGTGACCTAAACTTTCCAAAGTGCTTGTTGAACTCCATATCCTCTTGGCTCAGGTCGTTGATAGACTTCTTTACTTCAAAGACTCTGGTGAGGTTGGAGACATTGCCGAACACATTCTTAAGGGTCTCCCATAATTCGCTAGCCGTTTCACAATAGGAATAGGCTTCTAATATGGGAGCCTCAAGAGAGTTTTGAAGTATGGAGAGGACAGTTTGGTCTTCTTGAAACCACTTAGCTTCTTCTTGTAGCTTAACCTCTTCTTCATCTTCTTTGATGGATTCTTTTCCATCTTCTTGAGTGACTTTCTTTGGAACTTTTCCACCTTCGATGTGGCTCCAAAGTCCGCGGCCACACAGCGCAGTTTTGGTGGTCCTTGACCACAGTAGATAGTTTCCTCCCTTGAGGACAGTTGGTAGAACAAGCGGCTTGGTGTTCTCCATGGTAGAATGCTATTAACCGCCGGGTAAAGCTTTTGACCGTTGGATAATAGCGAGTAGAGTGAAAGAGAGAGACAAATGAGTAATGAGAATGAAGAATCAAGACTAGAGATTAAGAGAATTGAGTTGGTTTTGTCAAGAACATAAACCAAGCTCTGATACCATGTTAGAATTGTGGAAAATATTTAGAGAGAATTGAGAGAATAATGATAAAATAGAATGCTAAAGTTAGATTGTTTCATTTGTTTGTTACAATGCAATATATAGAAAGACAAAGGGCATATAGCCGTTAGGGATACAAATGAGAGAGAGATATGCTATTGGTTGACTTGTCTTGATCGGCCTTAATGAGGAAAGCGACAGCTCCTTCCTTTGTTGACTCGACCTTGCTCGTCCCAAAGGTAGACATGTGATTCTTCCTTCCTCTAGATATTTTCTCATTTCTAGATCCTTCTTATTCATGGGCTTCTTTATATTAGGCGGCTACTACACATCTTGATCCCAATGTCTATATGGCCTATCGTTAGGACAGCCTTGACCGTATGGATGTCCGTAAGGCCACCCTTGATATCAAGTCTATGGTCAATACTACCGATGCAGCAAATCGTTCATGGTTTGAACTTTTCTGCAGCCATAGATCCACTACATTGTAAAGCTTCAGTGCCGGGATCACCACCTCTCCCATATACAACTTATATCTATCTGTACAAAAACCAACAAATGTCTATCTATTAACAACCAAATGCTTGTTAGCACTAAAGAACTGATAAGATCCATAACTCAGCTTCCAATACATTCAAACGCTGTATCCTCTACCGTGCCATAGTGCATATAAAGATGCTTACCTCAGCTTCACTCTTGATATCTAGCTTCCTCATGAGGTACTTTTGGATGAAAGAAACTGGAATATTACCATCCCTGTCATAGAATGAGATAGCGGCTTATCTTCCCCAACAAAATGTAGCGACAACACAGGATATATAAAACAAAGAATACTTAAAATGATACCAAACCTACTTTATTCTCAAAACATTTGCTGGAATCTTAGGCAAAGAAGTTTCTCCTTCCCTGAAACCACCAAGCCCTTGTCAACACACCAGGAGAATAGAAATACTCTCACTTACGAAAGGAAAGAAAAAGTTTCATATATGAGAGCAAGAATCTCACTTATCATTGGAGGTCACAAGTGAGAACCAAACAGAACCATTTCTGCTCTCCTGTTTTGCACCTGACTCATCTGGCTGTGGCAAATTTCTTAAATCACCAAAAGTGGTTGCAGACCTTTTGCGTCGAGTCCTATGCAGTCTTTTAGGAGTAGCTGTTTCTGATGTTGTGGGATCACCAGGGTTACTCTTCTCATCCTCACCTTTACATTTGCTTTTCTGATCCTTAGTTTTGGTTTGATTGCGAGATGCAAGTGCCTGACCCTTGAGAAGCAGAAGACTTCAGGGGCTTTGTCCTATTTGCCACTTCAACCAGAAAGTTTAAAGGTTTCCAATACAGTTTGGAATCCCAGGGTTCATCCCCATCCTTGTTTTCTTTATTGGAGAAGGACTCTTTACGTGACTGAACAAAAAAAAAAAGTAAACTTAAATGATATGAAAGAAATATGTAATCAAAGCTTGTCAGATATGAAATGACACCAATACGAGAAAATAGAGCATTGTCGGGATCACCATCTTTAACTGCCTTTTATTAGTGTCGGGTGAACTTATGCCCTCTAGAAGCTCATCCTCAGATGATTCTTCTTTCTTCACACTTCTCTCAGCCAAAGAACCATCTTTCCTTGTTGCCGCTTTAGTTCTTCTTCCTGTTGTTCCACCATGTGCTGACACCCTAGGCGTCTTTACAACCAAAGACGATATAGATCTCGCCTTCCTATTTGCCGGTAAGGACACCATTTCAGGAGCTTTTACCTTTTTCCGTTTCAGAGGAAATATTTTGGCTCAAGTCTTGCAAATTGTGGTCAGGCCTAAAACCATGGATAAAAAAGTGGCTTCTTTAACAAATCTACAAATACTATATAAGATTCTACAAATCTCCCATCAATACATAACGAGTAAGAAAAAGGAAAGTACAAATGAAATCCCTTACAATCATTAGTGGAGAAACCCTCCTAAGTTACTCACATATTAAATAATCATATAATTAATAAATTAATTAAAGCAACCCTAAGAGAACTTTAGCAAAATCACCCCTCCACTAGAGAACCCAAAGAAGATTGCTTAATCATTATTAATTTTGTGTACAAGTGTTTTGAATTTAAACTTGACACACACTCTTAAAAGTGATTCAACAATGGAAAACTAGAATGTAGACAATGAAAGGGACATTGAAAGGAAATGAAAAAAGCTCAGCTAAAAAAGCTTCAAACTCAGGCTTGGAAAGATCTTGATACAAAGCTTCTGTGATGCATTTCTCCTTATCGCCAAACATCTTGGAAATGTTTTGAAGCTAAGAAATTCTCCATTCGTAGCTCTTTGTTCTACCAACCAGTGTTGAAGTTGGTTATGAGCTCATCTACAACCAAAACATCAAACTTTAAAACCAGAACCTGCATTTAAGAACCAAAACCAGAACATGCATTTTAAACTAGAACCTCCATTTTAAACCATAACCTGCAGTTTTTGAAAAATCAGAACCTGCAAATGATCCATTTAGTCACACTAAAACAGACTATTTTGTTTATACAATGCCAACAATTTATACATACGAACCATCTTAACGAAAACAACACTATGAGTTATGGTTTATATGACTAAGCAACACTAACGACAACAACACAATAAGACATATCAACTGAGCCCATCTTCAAACACATTCATACCAAAGACAAACCAACAAAAACAAAAACAAGTAAACAAGTGACTATCATCATTGTCTATATGACTAAGCAGTTGCACCAAGTGACTATTCTTTGTAACTTTGCTATCTATCCAAGACAAGACAAATATCTCTAGCTAATAGTCATAGTCATGTAACAGAGTGTTAGCAACATCAAGTTATATAGGCAAACGTAATGTTATGGGTTGATTTACAGGAGCAATCAGATGGCAGAAATTGCAAGGTATCAATCAGGTAACTCAGATCAAAATAGTAGAATTACCCCTGTTCTAAGAAACTTTCACTAAGAGCTGTACAAAATGCTTCATTGCTTCACCTTTCTGATGGAGTGGACGAAGATGGGTAGCTCCCACAGAATGCTTCATTGCTTCACCAGTAGCCTTGTTTACAAGAGCAAAACAAGGATGACCGTCTGCATCCTTCACCCGAGTGCTGTACTTCTCATCTTTGTACGAGTGTTGCGCATTCGTAAAGGAAGCAACAATCAAATATATAAATTGAGACTCTTCCAACAAACAACCACTAAGAAATATAAATAAACTATGATATCATCAGCAAGCTTGAAAATGATCAATCAATGGAAATATCCAGATCAATAATAGCCTATAAAAGCCGTGAAAACATGAACATCACAATAGGATCTGACAACCTAAACAACAAAACTAAATTATAGAGTCACAGATTCAATCTCTTAACTCATTCCAAACACATGGAGCCAAGTGGTTAAGTAAATTGCATCGTGGTGTGAGTGAGAGAGATGATTAAAAGATTTAGGACCCAATTATAAGAGTAACCCACAGAGAATCTTCCACTAATGATGCTCTCAGTAATTAGAGCATCACCAACGGGAGAATATATTTTGAGCCTCTTAAAATTTTTAAATATTTGATTGTGTTTTTAAAAAAATAAGAACTCCTAAAAAAGTAATTAAAATTTTGCTCCTCCAACAGTGAAACTGTTATTCGGGTTCTTATTTTTAAAATTTTGCACCATTCAATCAGATGCTTATCCAATCAGCAGGATTAACACCGTTTTCATTCAACACCTTGTGGTTCTCTTCTTTGGTTCTGTCTTTTGTGATTACTAGGAGCAACACAGCTGTCTGATCTGGTAACTCCGTTGTATACACATTTGAGAAAAATCTGCAGCAGCTTCTTGTCCAGCTAGTCATGGCCCATTGCAGGACATGCTCTTCTGCTTGTAATTTTGCTGATGTTGATAGATCTGCTGGACACCAAACACAGAGTACCTGCAGCAGCCTTTCTCATTGCCTGTTTTCATTATGTTATTGTAAGCTTTAAACTCAAAGCTCGAGTGATCCACAAACCACTGTAAGTAATCACACTAAAAACAGTTTAGACTTTAGAGAAAGAAAAAAAAAACACAACACAAGAACAGAGCAAAAAGAACACTTAACACTCCTAAGAAATTGATCAATTTAGAAATTCCAAGAACAGAGCCAGCAGGAGATTCCAAATCAAATGATGTTTTGAAATTTAAATGTCCAATCGCTAACACTAAATCGAGTTCATTTTTATAAAAAATATACAATATCAAACCTATTGATTGAGTTCTTGAGAGGCAACACAAGGTCCAGTAGCACAGCATCAGCAACCAAAACATAAACAACACTGAATCTCAGGTACCTGTTACAGAACAAGCGTGTGAGCTCTCACGTGTGAGGGAGCAACTTGAATAAGGACGTATCCAAGGAGGACGCGTGGCAACTGGAGGAAGGGGAATTCAAATGTGACCGTTAGAAGATATTTAGCTGGCTTCATTCTCATTTCTCTCTGATATCGAATCATTTGTAAAAATCTCTTAAAAAAAAAAACTAAAAACAATCTTTGCTGGGTTTCTCTCTTCTCGAGAGCTGGCTACTCAATTCTGTGTTTCTTGTTGAACATTGAGTTGATTGTTCTTGTGTGATATTGAATTGAAGAAGATTGTGTTCGATTGGGAAGTTTATTGTATTAAAGGTATCAGAGCCAGGTTGATCCTTGGAGCAGAGATGATGGGAACGAGATCTCAAGTCAGAGAATCGACGAAGGAGGAGGTCGTTGGTTCAGATCGGAAGGGAATTCCGGATCGGAAGGAGGAGAACGTGGAAGCGCGGATGTCTCGGCTGGAAACGCGAGTTGATGAGCAACATCAAGAGACTCTGCAACGTTTTGAGGATTTGTACGAGTTGTTGAAGAGAGTGACGACTCAACCGTCGCTGAGTGCTTCGGCTAAGGGGAAATCAGTACAGATCTCACCGGATGTGTCACCGAAAGCGAAACCGGAGGGATCGACGTTTTCTCCAACCGAAGGTGGTGGATCTGGAGTGAGAGAAGCAAGGCGAGAAGATCGACCCGATTTGGTAAGGCCTGAAGCTCAATACTATTACGGAGGTATTACTAGGTTGGGAAAGATAGATTTTCCTCGTTTTGATGGATCTAGGCTTAAGGAGTGGTTGTTTAAGGCTGAAGAATTTTTTAGTGTGGATTTCACTCCTAATGATATGAAGGTGCGAACTGCTTCGATTCATTTTGATGGCCACGCAGCATCTTGGCATCATGATTTCGTACAGTCAGGAATGGGGTTGGAAGTGTTATATGATTGGCAGGGTTATGTGCGTTTGATGAAGGAAAGGTTTGAAGAAGTAGGAGATGATCCTATGGCGGAGCTTAAACAACTGCAGGAGACCGATGGAATTGTAGACTATCACCAGAAGTTTACTCTGATTAAAATCAGATTGAATCTCTCAGAAGAATATTTGGTGAGTGTCTATTTGGCAGGGTTGAGGTTAGACACTCAAATGCATGTGAGAATGTTTCAGCCAGTGACAGTGAGGCATTATTTCTTATTGGGAAGATTGTATGAGAAGGCACATCCTCGTAAGGCTTCCAATACCAATTGGTCTTCTAGACAGGGGGGTGCAGCGAGAGGAGGAAACGAGGTTGAAGTTCGAACTGATCATCCAACAGTAAAGACTACTTTCAAGACACCTAGTAATCCAACTAAGAAGTTATCTCAGCAGGAAATGAGTGAGAGGAGAGCTAAGGGTCTTTGCTACTTTTGTGATGAGAAGTACACCCCGGAACATTATTTGGTTCACAAGAAGACTCAGTTATTTCGGATGGATGTAGAAGATGAGTTTGTAGATGCTGAAGAAGTGTTGATGTGTGAAGATGATAATATGCCACAAATATCTGTCAATGCGGTCTCTGGAATTTCTGACTACAAAACTATGCGAGTGAGGGGAACTTATAATAAAAAGGTTATGTTCTTCTTGATTGATTCCGGATCAACGCATAATTTCATGGACTCTAACATGGCAGCTCGGTTGGGATGTAAGGTGGAACCTGCAGGGTTAACGCGTGTGTCAGTTGCAGATGGAAGGAAGTTGAAGGTTGATGGAAGTATTAAAGATTTTAATTGGAAGTTACAGTCTACAGAGTTCCAATCTGATGTGTTGCTAATTCCACTACAAGGGATAGACATGGTGTTGGGAGTGCAATGGTTGCGCACCTTGGGTCCTATCACTTGGGATTTTATGGAGTTAGAGATGGGATTCAGGTTTAATAACCAAAGGGTGTTATTACACGGAATTAAGAAAGGATCAGTAAGGGATATTAAGGCTCAGAAATTGCAGAAGAAACAAGACGGACATGCACAACTTGCCATGGTATGTGTACATCAGGTTCAAGAGGAACAGGTGAGTGAGTTGTGTAGTCTTAATGCTATTACTGAAGTTTGCAAGGAGAGTAGTGTTGTTGAGAAGTTAGTAGAGGAGTTTCCTGAGATTTTTGTGGAGCCAACGGAATTACCACCGTTTAGAGATCAACATGATCACAAGATCAAGCTGTTGGAGGGATCTAATCCTGTGAATCAGAGACCTTATCGATATGCGGTTCAACAGAAGAATGAAATTGATAAGATCGTAGAAGACATGATTTCTGGTGGTACCATACAGATAAGCTCAAGTCCGTATGCATCTCCTGTTGTTCTAGTGAAGAAAAAAGATGGCTCGTGGAGGTTATGCGTGGATTACAGAGAGTTAAACGGTATGACGGTTAAAGACCGGTTTCCTATACCTCTGATTGAAGATTTGATGGATGAATTGGGAGGTTCAAGAGTTTACTCTAAGATAGATCTGCGAGCAGGTTACCATCAGGTTAGGATGGATCCAAATGATGTTCACAAGACGGCATTTAAAACGCATAGCGGTCACTATGAGTATTTGGTGATGCCATTCGGCCTCACCAATGCACCCGCGACCTTCCAGAGCTTAATGAACTCTGTCTTTAAGCCGTTCTTGAGGAAGTTTGTACTGGTGTTTTTTGATGATATACTAATTTACAGTGCAACATTGGAGGAGCATGTTAGGCACTTAAGGAGTGTGTTTGAGCTGATGAGACAAAATAAGTTGTATGCTAAGATGTCGAAGTGTGCGTTTGCAGTAAGTAAGGTGGAGTATCTGGGTCATTTTATTAGTGCGGAGGGCATATCAACTGATCCAGTCAAGGTTAAGGCGGTTGAAGAGTGGCCTATACCTAAGACTCTTAAGCAGTTGCGAGGATTTCTGGGGTTAGCAGGCTATTATCGCCGCTTTGTGAAGAACTTTGGTACTTTGGCTCGTCCTCTTCATGCATTAACTCGAACAGATTCTTTTGTTTGGTCCACGGAAGCACAACAAGCTTTTGAACAGCTTAAACTGGCTTTATGTCAAGCGCCGGTTTTGGCATTACCCTTATTTGACAAGCAGTTTGTTGTAGAAACTGATGCGTGTGGATATGGTATTGGTGCGGTGTTGATGCAGGAGGGGCATCCACTGGCGTATATAAGCAGGCAGTTGAAGGGAAAACAGCTTCACTTATCGATATATGAAAAAGAATTGTTGGCTGTTATTTTTGCTGTCAGGAAGTGGAGGCATTACTTGCTATCGGGTCACTTCATTATTAAAACTGATCAGAGGAGTCTCAAGTATTTGCTGGAACAGAGGTTGAATACTCCAATTCAACAACAATGGCTCCCAAAGTTGCTTGAGTTTGACTATGAGATTCAATATAAAGAAGGGAAGGAAAATCTAGTTGCGGATGCTTTATCCCGAGTAGAGGGTTCTGAGGTGTTGCACATGTCGATGTCAGTGATGGAGTGTGATCTAATGAAGATGATTCAAGCTGGTTACGAATCTGATATTGCATTGAAAGCTATTATAGAAGATCTCAAGAAGGATCCAGCGGCTAAGAAGAATTACTCTTGGTGTCAAAACATCTTGCGGAGGAAGAGCAAGATTGTGATTCCTTCTGATGCTTCCTTGAAGGATACAATTCTGCAATGGCTACATTGTTCTGGAGTGGGAGGTCATTCAGGTAGGGAGGTAACTCATCAACGTGTGAAGGGTTTGTTTTATTGGAAGGGAATGGTTAAGGATATTCAAGCTTATATCCGGAGTTGTGTGACTTGTCAACAATGTAAAAGTGATAATGCGGCTTATCCTGGTTTGCTTCAGCCATTGCCTATTCCGGATGCAGTGTGGAGCGAGGTTTCTATGGACTTTATTGAAGGATTACCAATTTCTGCTGGGAAATCAGTAATCATGGTAGTGGTAGATCGCTTGAGTAAAGCTGCACATTTCATCTCTTTAGCTCATCCTTACAGTGCCCTGTCGGTAGCTCAAGCTTATTTGGACAATGTGTTCAAGCTCCATGGTTGTCCCACTTCTATAGTCAGTGATAGAGACACGGTGTTTACAAGTGAATTTTGGCGTGAGTTCTTTACATTGCAGGGTGTGACTCTCAAGATGACAAGTGCTTACCATCCTCAAAGTGACGGACAGACGGAAGTGGTGAATAGATGTCTTGAAGGGTATTTGAGGTGTATGTGTCATGAACAACCACATCTATGGTGCAAATGGCTTGCGTTGGCAGAGTATTGGTATAACACCAATTTCCACACATCTAGTCAAATGACACCTTTTGAGATTGTGTATGGTCAGGCTCCTCCAGTTCACTTGCCTTATCTACCTGGAGAGTCGAAGGTTGCGGTGGTTGCAAGGTCTTTGCAAGAAAGGGAGAATATGTTGATGTTGCTTAAATTTCATCTTTTAAGATCACAGCATCGTATGAAACAGTTAGCGGATAGACATCGCACTGAGCGTGAGTTTTCAATTGGTGACTACGTCTATGTGAAGCTGCAACCCTATCGACAGAATTCAGTGGTTATGAGGGCGAATCAGAAGCTAGCTCCTAAGTATTATGGGCCATATAAGATCGTGGACAAGTGTGGTGCAGTCGCTTATCGTTTGGAGTTACCTTCGTCTTCTCAAATTCACCCTGTTTTTATGTGTCGCAGCTCAGGGTGCTAGTAGGTAACGTTTCTACTACAACTCAATTGCCTACTGTTATGCCTGATGTGTTTAGGAAGGAACCGGTTAAGATCCTTGAGAGGAAGATGGTGAATCGTCAGGGACGTGCTGTGACTAAGGTGTTGATTCAGTGGATGTATGAACCGGAGGAAGAGGCCACTTGGGAGTTTCTTTTTGACATTCAGAGGAGATTTCCGGAGTTTGATGCTTAAACCTTGTGGTCAAGGTTCTGCAAAAGGAGGGAGATGTGTTACAGAACAAGCGTGTGAGCTCTCACGTGTGAGGGAGCAACTTGAATAAGGACGTATCCAAGGAGGACGCGTGGCAACTGGAGGAAGGGGAATTCAAATGTGACCGTTAGAAGATATTTAGCTGGCTTCATTCTCATTTCTCTCTGATATCGAATCATTTGTAAAAATCTCTTAAAAAAAAAAACTAAAAACAATCTTTGCTGGGTTTCTCTCTTCTCGAGAGCTGGCTACTCAATTCTGTGTTTCTTGTTGAACATTGAGTTGATTGTTCTTGTGTGATATTGAATTGAAGAAGATTGTGTTCGATTGGGAAGTTTATTGTATTAGTACCATCGAAACTCTTTGACACATTGTTTAGTTTCCACTTTCCACCCAACCAAAACAATGGAAAGCCAAGCCAATGCCTCTACCATCAACGATGCAACCAGCTGCCCTTAGATAACACCATAGTCCTATTTCATTTCTTTCCTGAACTTTCATATCAACAAGAAGGGCTTATGAATTTAATCTCCACACGACCAAATGATTACGAATTAGAGTTACAGTTACTCATTTAAAGTCACCTCAAAGGGAGGAAGCACACGAGTCTCTTCATCAATGTCAAAGAGTGAGACTCCCATGACCAATCGATTCAATCTCCTTTGGGTTCAATCTATTCCGATTCCAATCGATTCTATTTCCTCCGATGCCAACTGATTGTGAAACAACTCTTGCAATTGGAGAGATTGAGACGGCGGGAGAGAGGAAGAAAAAGAACCACGATCGGGTAAAATTTTTTTTTAATATTAAACGGTTCATCCAACCAGTAAGTGACACTTCACAGTCTCTTATGCAAAATTCAGGTTACTATAAGGGCATCTTTATAGGCACAACAGTTTTTTGTGTTCTTAGATTAAATAAATTAGGAAAATAATCTAAGATCAGTAGTTAAGATTTTTTGATAAAAAATTAGTTATAGGAAAAACATGTTTAAGATCTTAAGATTTAATAATATAATAATCAATTTTTATTTTAGTTGATACATGAATATTGAAGTTACATAATAGCTAAAACTAGGAAATTTGTTCACAAATCTGCCTTGATGGTTCACAAATCTCTCTAGCTTTGATGGTTCACAAATCTAAAAACACACGCACAAAATAGAGAGGTAAAACTTTGATAAATGTTGCGGGGCAGCGAGGAGGCTGTCAAAGTTATACCATTCGCCATTCACTTTCCTAATGCAAAACCAATGGTCATGCAAGTGGCAGATAAAGGCGCTTTCAAGCTCAGGGTCTATTTGCGCAGGCTCTGCATCTGGACAATTGACTGGAATCACTTGTAAATCCCACACTTCCAAAGCTTTTTGCAAGACCTGTCAATCAAACCAGAAGCTTTCTCAGTGAAAAAAAACAATATGCATAGAGAATATATACTTTACACAACCTAGATGCACATGTTTGGAATGTTTTACCTCATCAAACTTCAACAGAACCATTAAAAAGACTTATCAACAAATTAGTTCTAAAACATGTTTGAATTGCTACTCAAGTGGGTTGCAAGCAAAATTGACTTGTGTGGCAACAGACTTATCAACAAATTAGTTCTAAAGCTTTGCAAACTTTATCAGCGAGTCCGTTAAGCTTAGCTCTAGCACTCTTGGAAACAGCTCTTTCAGCAAGTAAACGCGCACGAAGAAATTCAATAGTCACAGAAGTAGGATCTCGTGCGTCTGCAACCTCTTGAAATCCCTCATCAACCTCTTCCTTGCTGGAGTCGACATCCTCCTTTAGTCTAAATAAGAAATCAACCCAAATATTCATCACTCTGAGGTCTCAAAAACCTCTGTGAATCTTCGAATTACGACTGAACATGGTCAAATAAACTACCTTTTCACAGGTTCAGGTATGCTGAAACCTAAAACTGCTAAATATGTACTAGTTTCAAATCTCCCTAAGAAGTCCACGACCTATATAAAAGCTAACTAGCCTAGAAACAAACATCAACTGCAAAATATGGGAGAAAGTTGTATTAAAGACTAAGACTTGAGCCTAGAAAAAGAGAAACTTGTATCAAAGACTAAGACTTGAGCCTAGAAAAAACTTTTCACAGGTACAGGTATGCTAAAACTGCTAAATATGTACTAGATTCGAATCTACCAAAGAAGTCCACGACCTATATAACACCTAACTAGCCTAGAAACAAAGAAACTTATATTAAAGACTAAGACTTTAGCCTAGAAACAGCTTAAGATCGAATCAATTCACCAAAAAATATCCAAATGATGACAAGAAACAGCTCAAATGAAAGTAAAATCCACGGATCCAGCAAAGAGACAACAAGGATCTAAAAAGCACATGAAACACAAACTAAAGTATGCTGCACAAACATCCCAAAACACACAATTGTAATTCACTGTTGATTTAAGTTATGAATATGATCATAAGACTTTTCATATGTTTACCGATGGCAGAGGCAACTGAACAAGGATTCCATGGACAGAAGGATCATCGTTGAAGCCTGAGACAGATTTCAACACCTCCTCTTCTGATGAATCTTCAGCGAGACAAACTTCAAACGATTTAATTCCAACAGAGTCACAAGCTTTCTTCTTGTTCCTCACATAAGTTGCAGAATCCTTTCTGTCCCCAACAAGGATCACTGCTAAACCAGGAACCACACCAATTGATTCCTTCATTCTTGTTCACTTATGATTTCAACAGTCTAATTGTCAACAACACCCATAATTTTACAATTTTCCAATCGATTTCAAGTTCAGTTCCGTGTTCAAAGGGTTTAATTATTACCGGAAATGGAAGAGACGCGACGTCGTGGAGGAGGAGCACTATCAAATTTGCCGACGACGAAGACGAAGAAGATTCTGATGGCTGAGTATTGGAATCGGGTTGACGAGCAAAGAAGATGAAACAAGAGAAACGAGAGAAATCTCTAGACCGACCAAAAAAATCTTCCCAATTAAAATGGAACACGTCACACAAGAACACCACAAAAACTGTTCTCAAATAAGATCAGTTGTTGTGATCTAAGATCACTTTTTTATTTTTTCCAAATAAAAAAAACCTAAGAACACCCTATCAGATATACCGATAAAGATGGCCTAAGACCTTCCCCATCGCTGGGTTTATACTAGAGTTCTTAGTGTTTTGTTGAAAAAAAAAATCAAAACAAAAGAAAAAATGTAAGATCTCCTCTTATATAGTACTAGGATGTCGGCCCGTGCGTTGCCGCACGGGAAAGTAAAAACTTGAAATGATTAACATTGTTAATTTTACATTTCGAGTAAAAAACGAAACAAAACATTTGTTGGACCAACACATTGGAATTTTATATAAACAAAGAGTAACAAAAACAAAAAGGTGTGAAATAAAAAGGTGTAAAAATTAATATGATGTGATCTTTGAAACATTGAGGTACAACAAAAAGGTGTAAACATAGAAGTATGAAATAAAAAAGGTGTAAAAATAAAGGATAGATGTGATTTTTGAAACATGGAGGTACAACAAAGAGATGCAAAACTTAAGAAGTGTAATTTTTGAAAGATAGGGACACGACAAAAAGACACGATTAATAATATGCAACTGTTGGGATCATTAATAATTTTAAACAGTTAGATGGAAAAGTGGAACTAATCTCATCCATTGGATTAAAGTTGACACAAAAAAGTGGGTTTGCTATTATATATTTAAAAATTTTAAAAAACACTTCAATATAACAATTCTTAAGTTTTACTTATTAACTTGTAAGTTTTAAAAATACTCAGTAAACAATTTTTCGAAACTTGTTTATGTTGTCTAGAAAAGTTTCTATATAATAATCAAAGAGGTGTAAGACATAGAGGTGTGAAATAAAATGGTGTAAAATTTAATAGATATGATGTTGAAACATGGAGGTACAACAAAGAGGTGTAAACAGGGCCGGCGCAGTAGATATTTATGCCTAAAGCAAATTTTTTTTTTGAACCCTCTAAAGACAAAAGTAAAATGAAAACACAAAAATGCATCAAGTCTGGTTCGAACTCTCAACATATAAAACGTTCAAACATGTGTTAACCACTACACCACAACACACTTTTAAAATCTGATACCCTTACAACTTATATATTTTCGTGATGCTTAAAGCACGAGCTTCAAGGGCTTTAGCCACGGGCCGGACCTGGGTGTAAACATAGAGGTGTGAAATAAAAAATGTGTAAAAATAAATAGATGTGATTTTGAAACATGGAGGTACAACAAAGAGATGCAAAAATTAAGAGATGTGATTTTTGAAAGATGGGGGTACGACGAAAAGACACGATTAATAGTTTGCAACTGTTGGGATCATCAATAATTTTAAACCGTTAGATGGAAAATTAGAATTAGTCTCATCCGTTGGATTAAATTTGACACAAAAAGTGGGTTTGCTATTATATTTTTAAAAAACACTTCAATAAAACAATTCTTTAATTTTATTTTATTAACTTGTAAGTTTTGAAAATACTCAGAAAATAATTTTTTGAAACATGTTTATGTTGTCCATAAAAGTTTATATATAATAAACAAAGAGATGTAAAACATAGAGGTGTGCAATAAAAAGGTGTAAAAATTAATGGATGTGATATTTGAAACATGGAGGTACAACCAAGAAATGTAAACATAGAGGTATGGAATAGAAAGAGTGTAAAAATAAATATGTGATTTTTGAAACATGGAGGTACAACAAAGAGATGCAAAACTTAAGAGGTGTGATTTTTGAAAGATGGAGACACGACGAAAAGACACGATTAATAATTTGCAACTGTTGGGATCATTAATAATTTTAAACTGCTAGAAGGAAAAGTGTGTGCGGTTTTTGTTAGATTGAAGTTTATATCTGTATATCCACCATATATTAGGAATTGATTTCCCACTTATGTCTATGAATCGGTACCATCATGTTCTTCAATCAACGACAGGGAAAACAAAGTCGATGTGGTGAAACATGTGATAACAATACCTCACCTTTTGATGTTTTCTTCTATGGGTTAAACACTAATTTTAGAAATTACTTGCATTTTCTTTATTTTTTGGCAGATTCCAGATCACTCTAAAAGTAAATGTTATACATTATGTTTTTAAAAAATTGTATATACAGATTAATTAGAAAGTCATCAAAGACTAAATAAGTTACCTTTAGTAGATCTTTTCTTTCTAACTTGACTTGTCATTTGGTCGTGCTTACGCTTTCTAGAATTTGATTTTGTGTTGTCACAAGTATGTCTGACTTTTTCTTTGACACTCTCTCTTTCCATGCTCATTTGTAATATTTCTATATATTATCAAAATGTTTGATACCCAGAAAGTATAAGAAATTAAAATTCAACTAAAATTTTAAAAGCTTTATTTACAAAAGAATGGAAACTAGCCTGGATCATTTATATCTAATGGACATCCTACATATAAAAAAGGATTTTTACATTTATACCATGTTTGTTAAAAAAAATAAATAGGTTAAATAATAGAACATATATAAATTTATAATTATACCATGTTTGTTAAAAAAATTTGGCTTAGCATCACTGCATATCATCGTTCCTCTCGTAATTTGGTTTTGGTTTTTCCAGAAAGTCAAAAAATAAAATATGCACATTGAGAATTAGAAAGATTAGCCATGCAAAAAATTATAGCACGCGTATTTATTCAACGGATCAAAAACATGAAAACCGGAAAGGCTAAAAATATTGAAGAGACTAAAAGTTTACAAAACTAAGATTAATGTATGAACTTAGTAGTGTCGACTAACAATAATAATAATCTAACCGAAGAAGCACTACAGATCAGCGGAAATATTAAATTACCTTGAATTAGAGATTGATGCTTGTTAGTTGAAAAACACTTCAATTAAACAGTCTTTTAGTACTCAGAAAACAATTTTTAAAACTTATGTTGTCCAAAAAAGTTAATATATAAGAGGTGTAAGACATAGAGGTGTAAAATAAAAAGGTGTCAAAATTAATAGATGAGAAACATGGAGATACAACAAAGAGGTGTAAGACATAGAGGTATGAAATAAAAATGTGTTAAAATTAAGAGGTATAATTTTTGAAAGATGAGGGTGTAATGAAAAGACATGAATAATAGGTAAAACAAAGAGGTGTAAGACATTGAGGTATAACAAAGAGGTGTAACACATAGAGGTGTGAAATTAAAAGGTGTAAAAATTAATGGATGTGATTTTTGAGACCAGGAGATACAACAAAGAGATGCAAAGACTAAGAGGTGTGATTTAAAAGGTGTAAAAATGAATGGATGTGATTTTTGAAACCAGGAGGTACAACAAAGAGATGCAAAGACTAAGAGGTGTGATTTTTGAAAGATGAGGGTGCGACGAAAAGACACGATTAATAATTTTAAACCGTTGGATTAAAACTGGAACCAATCTCATCCGTTGGATTAAAAATTGACACAAAAAGTGGGTTTGCTATTATATATAGATGAGAAACATGGAGATACAACAAAGAGGTGTAAGACATAGAGGTATGAAAGAAAAATGTGTTGAAATTAAGAGGTGTGATTTTCGAAAGATGGGGGGTGTAATGAAAAGACATGAATAATAGGTGTGAAAATTAAAAGGTGTAAAAATTAATGGATGTGATTTTTGAGACCAGGAGGTACAACAAAGAGATGAAAAGACTAAGAGGTGTGATTTAAAAGGTGTAAAAATGATTGGATGTGATTTTTGAAACCAGGAGGTACAACAAAGAGATGCAAAGACTAAGAGGTGTGATTTTTGAAAAATGGGGGTGCGACGAAAAGACACGATTAATAATTTTAAACCATTGGATTAAAACTGGAACCAATCTCATCCATTGGATTAAAAATTGACACAAAAAAGTGGGTTTGCTATTATATATAGATACTGGAACGTGGGTTAAGAGACGCTACGTGTCAGCTGTCTGTTGGGCGAACAGAAAATACAAAATGAGAAAAAAAAACATCCGATTGATTTTATTATTTTTCCTCCTCTCTCTCTCTCTTTCTCGTTCTCTCGCGATTGGAATCTCCGAAACAGAACAAAAACTCTTCGACATGATTATGTAGATGGAATCAGAAGCTTCATGGGTTTGAATCGAAGGACCGAGAATGGTTTGGATTCAGTCGGGAATGGAGATAAGGCGATTTGATGGGATTGGAGAGAAGAAGATTAGTAGCGATGGCGATTTGGAAGCTAATCGCCAATTGCATGAATCGTGTTTCAGTTGAATAAATTGGAAGAGCTTGAACCATTTGGAATCACAAGGTACGTTTGTTAGTACAATTGCATGAATCACAATTTTTTTTATGATTAGGGTTCTTTGATTTTCGATCTCAAATTAGGGTTATTTGATGTTAGTTAGAAAATTAGGGATTTGCGTATAAGCCTTGTGATTTTGGAGTTGTTTTACTTTATCAGCCGTTTGATTGTCTATTTGAATGCATGACTGTTCAATTTCGAATCAAGTAGATGTTATCGAACTTGTATGTGGCATGTTGTAACATCCGCGAACCGGAATTCCGGTTTGGGATGTGCATCGATCGATGCAGTAGGAGCATCGATCGATGCTGGCTCAATTTTGTGCGTTTTGACTTAAGTCAAACGCTGCGTTTTGGGGTTAGGGAAAACCTTTAGATGCGAGTTTTGTCCCATTTGTGTTGTTTGGCCGTTTTTGAGAAAGAGCGAGAGAGAGAAAGAGTCTTGAGAGTTTCTGGAGTTTTCTTGGAGTTTTGGTGCGTTCCTGTAGAGATCTGTAGCTGGGATCGTTGTAGGAGCTACCTAGAGGCTTGTTCTTGAGTGTTTGTGGTTCAGATTCGTCTTGGCACAGGTAAGTGCAGGACCATGGCTTATCTAAGCTAGAGAATTCAGTGATTTGCTTGTTATTTGTTGATAGACGTATTAGATTGATGTTATGGACGTTAGGAAGCTTTCTTGTGGCTTGGGATTGAGTTTTGTGGTTGTAGGGACGAAATCCGGCGAGAAGCTTCGGAGAAATCACGGTGCTCGACGTTGCGTCGATCGATGCATACCTTGCATCGGTCGATGCAAGTGCGAGGACGGCGCGATGAACTTTAGGGTTTTTCGTGTGCGTCGAGCATGCGTCGGTCGATGCGGACTGGGTATCGGTCGATGCAAGTTATACTTGCGTCGATCGATGCAACTTCTGTATCGATCGATGCTTCTCCAGTTGGCATCGGTCGATGCTAGTGTGGCATCGGTCGATGCTAAGTCCTGTTTTGTGATTGACGTGTGGATTGTTGTGTGAAGATTACTGATACTCTATTGCTTGTGTGTATAGCCCAGTAGATGGGAGGATTGCCTTACTGAGTGTTTGTAAAATACTCATGCATTGCAATATGTGTTTGTGGTGCAGGTAAAGGCAAAGTGTGATCGTGGAATCCAGGGAATGAAGAGGAGGATGTTCTAGGGACTCGGATTTTATGTTGTCTGGCATTGCTAGGTTGCTAGAGTTGGGTCATTAGAACACTGCTAGGTTGCTGGTTCTATGATTTGTGTTGTTTTGGATATGGATTATGTTGAATATTGTTATATTTTATTATTGGATTATTATTGGATATTGGTTGGTTATTTCCGCTGTTGAATGTGTTGTGGTTAGGTGGCTAGTGGGTATGAGACCACTAGTTGTAGTTTATTATATTATATTATATTTATTATTTATTATTTTTTTAAAAAAAGGTCGGTCCTTTCACATGTTGATTTGATAACTTTATGTTTTTGTTCTGTCATAGCTTTGATAACCTTGGGTTAAGTATTAATGATCGAGACTCAAGATGATTTTGTTCTGTTATAGAGATCATTGATTCGTATTTTGTTCTGTTTTTCTTGATTATGTAGATGGATATATTTTTTGTTCTGTCATAGCTTTCATAACCTTGGGTTAACTATTATGATTGAGACTCAAGATGATTTTGTTCTGTTATAGAGATCACTGATGTGTTTTTTGTTCTGTTTTTTCATGATTATGTAGATGGATATGTCTTTGTTCTGTCTTAGCTTTGATAACCTTTGGTTAACTATTAATGATTGAGAGTTTAGCATTTTGTTCTGCTATAGAGATCACTGATGGGCTAATATACTTATGTTTTCCAGGATTATGTAGAGGAATGACTGATTACAGGAGAAGGATCCGTATTATCAACCAAGACATGAACAAGTACAATAAAGAGAGTACCAATCTCTTTGTTGTCCGGTTTACCAACAAAGACAAGAACAACAATACATCAGGTTGCTGGTGAGGACAATACAACAAGGTTTTTAGTTCTATATCTTTATTTTAGCTAAGCATGTGATGTTTGTTTTCCTTTCTAACTCTTTTTTTTTATTCATTTTTTAAAAGCTTAAAGAAAGCTAGATGATTAGTATAGAGTCCTTGTGTCTGTTCGACCATCAATGAAGGTAATTTGGGCAAAATTTGGAGTAAATCAGTATAAAAATTAATCATTCTCTCCATTTATAAATTGCACTTCTGTTGTAATATGTATTAATGTTTTTATTATGTTTTGTATGTTTGAAAATTAATTAAAATGCAATATTTTCTAATTTTATAAAATCTTAAATGTTTACACATTTATACCACTTCTATTCTATTTAAAATTTTTAAATTAAAAAAACAATATTTTCAAAAATAAGAGACCTAAAATAAGAACCTATCAGTGGAGAAGAAAATTTTAACTAAAAGATCATGGGTTCATAAAATAAAAAAATTACACAATTAATTCATATAATATTCAAACATTGTTTAACAACCCCCAATTAACATACCACCGATATTTATGCTATAAGAGCATTATCATCGGTAAGAGTATGACTCATACTTGTTTTGGATGTCTCAAAGTTTAAATATATATATATATATATATATTATTTTTATAATTTAATTTAATTTATTATTCAGCACCAATAAGAATACACCAGCTAGTTATTTTTTCTTTCATCTGTGTCTCTAGATGTCGAGGCAGGGACACTCCATTTCAAAATTAAACACACTCAATTTCTCATAAATAGTAAAAGGGCTACAAGATGTGGTATTACCAGACCACATGATTATAAGTGAACAAGATTCAGTAATTCATCTCACCAACAAGTCTATGAATAGGGGGGATGATATGTATATATTTTACACATTTTCATGATGTATTTGTCATTCATTTTGTTCTCTTAACTCATCTTTGTATTGTTTTAGTCTCTTTTGCATAACATGCATATCTAGGTAGTCTTTGCATTGGTCTTGCACGCATCTTGCATTTTGAAGTTGTTTCAGGTGTTTTAGGAGGTGTCCAAACCATCAAATGCAAACAAGGATCAGGACAGCAGTTAAGCGACTCGATCTACACTACCCAGCGACGCAAGCTTCCACGTCTTTGATCGAGTCGAGTGAAGATTTTACTTTGGGATTCAGCTTTCAACGTCTTCATCAAAGTTGTAGAGAATTGAGTCATCATTCCAATGCAGTTTATTTCAAACCAATCGGAGTTGTGGTTCATGAGTTATCGCTGTTTTAGTGGATGCACGTACGTTCAGAAGTCTGACACGACCCGCACGCAAAGGAGAGCTCCCACTCGATCGGATGTTAAACGCGACTCAACCAAGACGTCCCAGGATGGCTCCCAAGCACCCTCAAGATGCAACTCAACCAAGACGTCCCAGGATGGCTTCTGAGCACCCTCAAGACGCGACTCGACCAAGACGTCCCATGATGGCTTCGAAGCACCCTCAAGACACGACTCGATCAGCAGCTCTCAGACAACACTCTCACGTCGGGACTCGATCGACACTCTCACGATGCGACTCGATCGATGCTCTTAAACCGACATCCTGGTTTTGTCCTGAAGACGTGTCCGAGAAGGATTCCCGAACCGACGTTCTATATTGTCGTTTTATGTTTTAGAGATTTCCATGTTTTACTATAAATACGTTTTGTTAAGTTTTCACTCGACATCTTAGCTTTTATCTCGTTTTGTTCTTTCCCTTAAGGTTTACCCTAGCCACCAAAAAAACGTTTGACACTTTGTATCCAGATATCTTTGAATTTATTCAGTATTTTGATTTGATTTCTTCTCAAAACTTGTTCATCTCATTTTTATCTATCTTAGGATGCTTGATTCAATGTTTTTTGAGTTTGTATCTTTGACTATGATTTTCAGATCTGAGTAGTGCGTTAGTTCTTGAGGATGGGATAGATTAGGTGGAGGATCTTAGGATGTAGTGTGTTTAAGCTTTGATTGTATGATTCCCTTCTGGACTAGAGTTAGAAATACTAGTTTCTCTCTGATCAATTGGAACTGGGTTTTAGACATTTCCGCATCCAAAAGGTGTTTGATGAAATGTCTGACCAACTAGTGCTAGAGACTTACGTTCCTAGCCTAAGAGATTAGTTGTCTAGGATGTTTGTTGACGCGAAAGAACTTGATTTTCATGCCATGCTTGATCATGTTTCTCTAGCGAGAGCTAGGTTTGGAAGTGGTTGAGTTTGAGTAGCTTCTGTCAAGAGATTGGATTAGCTAAGTTGTGATGTTCATTGTTTAGGGATAGTTTGCTTGTGGCATGTTAAACACTCTGTAGACTAGGATACTCCACCGACATCAATTACTCCCATCCTTAGGACTTCTATTTGATCTGATTGTTTATGCATCCTTAAGCTTGTTCCTTATTACTGTTCCAATAGCTTGCTCATTTGTCTCTGCTCGTTTAGCTTATTTTTGCTCTCTTAAGTTATTGCATTTTAGCTCTTGTTCAGTAAACTCGTTTTGTTCTTGCATCTCTTTCACTTTAGGTTGTTAGACAAAAACTCATTTCGAATCTGGCTTAACTTGTGACTGCTTGATTACATTTGGATTGTTAGTAAAATTCCCCATTTGGATTGACACCTTCTATACTATATTGAGACCTGCTAGGATAAGACACACAAAAATCTTAGTATCAATTTGGCGCCGTTGCCATTTGGGATTCGTTTTGCTATGTTTAAGATTTCAAGTTTTGCAAGATTAAGTTCCGTTACACTTATCACTTTGAGTACTGACTTGCTTTGATTTTCTGCTTGTTTGTTTTGCATCTCAGGTACCTGTTGATCGCAACCTTGCATGCACACCAGATCAAGAGGGCATCAGAATCTCCTTCCTGTTATCGATGAAATCAATCGGTTGCAACGCCCACGACAAGCTCGTCAACCCACTGATCATCCCGTAAAAGTCACTATGTAACAACAGAATGAACCACATCAGGGACCGCGAAACATTGGTGCTGGAGATGCACCAAACACTCATACTCAGCGTGCTGGAATCGTCCCTCCCGCCGTACAGAACAACAAATTCGATATCAAGGGCAGTATGATCTCCATGATCCAGGGAAATAAGTTTCATGGGCTACCTATGGAGGATCCGCTAGACCATTTGGACGAGTTCGACCGTCTATGCAGTCTCACCAAGATCAATGGCGTCAGTGAGGATGGTTACAAGTTGCGCCTCTTCCCATTCTCCCTAGGAGACAAAGCTCATCAATGGGAGAAAAACCTTCCCAAGGGATCAATCACCACTTGGGACGCCGGCAAGAAAGCCTTCTTGGCCAAGTATTTCTCCAATTCCAGAACAGCACGCCTCAGGAATGAAATTTCCAGCTTTACTCAGAAGAGCTCAGAATCATTCTGTGAAGCCTGGAAGCGTTTCAAGGGTTACCACAGCCATTGTCCACACCATCGTTTCAGCAACGAGTCATTACTGAGTACTCTCTACCGTGGTGTCCTTCCCAAAATACGCTCAGTCCGACGGTAACTACGATGACGTAGATGAAGGTTGGCAACTGGTGGAGAATCTCGCTCAGTCCGACGGCAACTACGATGAGGATTATGACCGCACAGTTCGCAGCGACGCTGGGTCTGAGGAGAAGTATAAGAAAGACCTCAAGAATGTCAATGAGAAGCTTGACCGTATCTTGCTGAGCCAGCAGAGGAGCGTCCACTTTGTCTCTGAGGACGACCCTTTCCAAGTTCCAGATGGGGAGGGTGAGCAGAGTGAAGAGATCAGCTATGTCCAGAATCAGGGTGGATACAACAAAGGTTACAACCCCTACAAGACGTACCCCAATTTGTCTTACCGAAGTAACAATGTTGCTAATCCACAAGATCAGGTGTACCCGCCTCAGCAACAACAGCAAGGTCAACAAAAACCTATTGTGCCTTACAATCCGGGATTCGCCCAAAAGCAGCAGTTCCAGCAAGGTTACCAAGCTCCTTCAGGACCACCACCAGGATTCCGCCCTCAACAGGTTCAGCCTACTACAGCCCCAGATCAAGAAATGAAGCAAATGATGCAACAACTTCTTCAGGGTCAAGCTAGCGGTTCTATGGATACTGCTAAGAAGTTTGCTGACCTTAGTCAGAGGATTGAATGTTCCTACAATGATCTGAACGTCAAATTTGAAGCTCTAAATTCGAAGATAAGATACATGGAAGGCCAATCCGCTTCTTCTTCTGCACCAAAGCCTGGCCAATTCCCAGGTAAAGCTGTTCAGAACCCCAAGGAGTTCGCCAATGCCATTACGCTGAGAAGTGGGAAAACATTGCCTCCCAGGCAAGGAGTTCCAGACGTCACTGAGGACAGTGAGGAATTAGATGGGGAGGATTTTGGTCCGGATGACGCTCAGATGGGGAACCCAGTCGAAGCAGTCAAAGACCCGGTTGAACCAGTGAAGCAGTCTGAACCTAAAGCTTTTAAGGAGCCTGTTGTCTCTGAAGACAGACCTGCGAGGTTCATCCCTCCACCGTACAAGCCTCCTCTACCATTTCAAGTGAGGTTCAAGAAGCAGGTTACTGAGAAGTACAAAGCCTTGTTCAAAAAACAAGTCAAGGAGATTGAGTTGAGGATGCCATTGCTGGATGCATTCGCACTTGTTCCTCACTACCAGAAATTCCTCAAGGACTTGGTGATGGAGAGATCAAAAGAAGTTCAAGGCATGGTGGTACTAAGTCTTGAGTGCAGTGCAATCATCCAGAAAAAGGTTTTACCCAAGAAGCTCAAAGATCCTGGATCATTCACTCTACCCTGCTCCATTGGACCCATGTCTTTTGAGGTTCTTATGTGATCTTGGCGCTTCAGTGAATCTGATGCCATTCTCTGTGGCTAAGAGGTTGGGTTTCACAAGGTTTAAGGGATGCGACATCTCCCTCATCCTTGCAGATAGATCAGTGAAACTTCCACATGGTATCTTAGAAGACTTACTTGTCAGGATCAGAGACGTGGAAGTGCCAACCGACTTCGTGGTTCTGGAGATGGATGAAGAACCTAAAGATCCTCTGATTTTAGGAAGACCGTTCCTAGCGACTGCTGGAGCCATCATTGATGTCAGAAATGGCTAGATTGACCTCAATCTGGGCGACGACTTCACTATGAAGTTTGACATCAAAAATACTTTGAAGAAGCCAACAATAGGAGGACAAGTCTTCTACATTGAAGAGATGGATAAGTTGGCTGATGAGCTGTTGGAGGAACTAGCTGAGGAGGATCATCTCAGAACTGCTCTAACCAAAGAAGGAGAAGAAGGGGTTATGCATGGGGAGATCACTTGTTTCAAGCATCTGCTAGATTCCCACAGAGAAACGGATGGATCAGAGGAATTCGAGCAGCTATCTGACGCAGAGGAGGTACGTGCAGTTGAGACAGAGAGTTTAGAACGTGATATCTCCCACTCGACCGACGTCAAGACCCGACTCGAGACACTAATGTCCCGTTCGATCGAGTTGCACCCCTCTCACTTGACCGCGATCATTCCAGACTCCCATGCTCACGACTGGTCGGAACTGAAAGCCCCAAAGTTGGAACTCAAAACTCTTCCTTCCGGGCTCAGGTATGTCTTTCTGGAACCAATTCTACTTATCCTGTCATAGTAAATTCTAGGTTGAGTGATGATGAATTGGGGATGCTAGTAATTGAGCTAAAAAATTATATAAAGGCTATTGGTTATTCTTTAGATGATATCAAGGGAATTTCACCTAGTCTTTGCACCCATAGGTGCTAGTATTGAACCCCAAAGAAGATTGAACCCTAATATGAAAGAGGTTGTCAAGAAAGAAATCCTAAAACTACTTGATGCTGGAGTTATCTATCCTATCTCTGATAGTACTTGCGTATCTCCAATGCAATGTGTTCCTAAGAAGGGAGGTATAACTGTGATCAAAAATGAAAAAATGAGTTAATCCTAACTAGAACCATCAAGGGACATAGGATGAGCATTGATTATAGGAAGTTGAATGCTGTATCTAGGAAAGATCATTTTCCTTTTCCTTTCATTGATCAAATGTTGGAAAGACTTGCTAGTCATCCTTATTACTGTTTCCTTGATGGGTATAGTGGATTCTTCCAAATCCCTATCCACCCAAATGATCAGGAAAAGACAACATTTACTTGTCCTTATGGCACTTTTGCCTACAGACGCATGCCATTTGGTTTATGCAATGCTCCTGCCACCTTTCAGAGGTGCATGACATCGATTTTCTCGGATTTGATTGAGGAGTCAGTGGAAGTGTTTATGGACGACTTCTCTGTATACGGTTCCACTTTCTCCTCCTGTTTGTTAAATATGTGCAGGGTATTGACACGATGTGAGGAAATGAACCTGGTGCTTAACTGGGAGAAGTGCCATTTCATGGTTGGAGAAGGGATCGTTCTGGGACACAAAATTTCTGAGAAAGGGATTGAGGTTGACAAAGCTAAGATTGAGGTCATGGTTCAACTTCAACCGCCTAAGACAGTGAAGGACATCAGAAGCTTTCTGGGATATGCTGGGTTTTACAGGAGATTCATTAAGGACTTCTCAAAAATTGCAAGACCTTTAACAAGGTTGCTGTGCAAAGAAGTTGAGTTCGAATTTGATGCATCATGCTTGGAAGCTTTCAGCAAGATCAAGGAGGCTTTGGTTTCGGCACCCATAGTGTAAGCTCCAAATTGGGATAATACGTTTGAGATAATGTGTGATGCTTCAGACTTCGCAGTTGGAGCAGTTCTGGGACAGCGTATTGACAAGAAGCTTCATGTCATCTACTACGCAAGTCGCACCTTGGACGAGACTCAAGGAAGGTATGCTACCACCGAGAAGGAACTCCTAGCAGTTGTGTTTGCATTCTAAAAATTCAGGAGTTACCTTGTGGGTTCGAAGGTCATAGTGTATACCAACCATGCTGCTCTGAGACACATCTACTCGTAGAAGGATACCAAACCGAGACTGCTGAGATGGATCCTGCTTCTTCAAGAGTTTGACATGGAGATAGTTGACAAGAAAGGCATAGAAAACGGAGTTGCAGATCATTTGTCTAGAATGAGGATTGATGATGCTATTCCCATAGATGATTCAATGCCTGAGGAATAACTTCTGGTCGACCAGGTTTGTGAGCGGATGCATGACACAGTGGTTGAGAACCTCAGAATCAGATGCATGGTGATCACTTCTGAGACTGCACCATGGTATGCAGATGTCGTGAATTACAAGGTTTGTGGAGAGGTTCCTGATGACATGGATCCCTACAGGAAGAAGAAAATTTTCAGGGAGGTCAACCACTACTTCTGGGATGAACCCTATCTATACAAAAGAGGTTCTGACGGTCTGTTCAGAAGATGCATAGCAGAGGGAGAAGTGCTGGGAGTGCTTGAGCACTGTCACGGTTCCACCTATGGAGGTTCTTTCGCCACATTTAAGACAGCTCAGAAGGTTCTACAAGCAGGTCTCTGGTGGCCAACCTTGTTCAAGGACGCTCACAGTTTCATCACCAAATGTGATGCTTGTCAAGGGATGGGCAACATCACAAGGAGGAACGAGATGCCCCAGAATCCGATCCTGGAAGTAGAGATATTTGACGTTTGGGGGATAGACTTCATGGGACCTTTCAACCCTCCATCAAATGGTAATGTCTATATTCTGGTAGCAGTTGATTACGTTTCTAAGTGGGTTGAAGCCATTGCCAGTCCTACCAATGATCACAAGGTCGTTTTGAAGTTGTTCAAGAGTATAATCTTTCCAAGGTACGGGATACTCAGAGCAGTGATTAGTGATGGTGGAACTCACTTCGTCAACAAGGTGTTCGAGAGTATGCTGAGAAAGTATGGGATCAAGCACAAGGTGTCTATCGCGTATCACCCTCAGACCAGCGGACAAGTTGAAGTCTCGAATAAGCAGATCAAGGGTATCTTGTCAAGGATTGTTGGGGTTTCGAAGAAAGATTGGTCTGTCAAGTTGGACGAGACTCTCTGGGCGTACAGAACAGCGTTCAAGACGCCAATAGGCAGAACACCATTTCAGTTGATATATGGTAAAGCATGTCATCTCCCTGTAGAGGTTGAGTACAAGGCGCTTTAGGCTATCAAGTTGCTGAACTTGGATATTGATACAGCTCAGGCTAAGAGGACTCTTGATTTACATGAGTTGGAAGAAATCAGAGTTGTGGTTCATGAGTTATCTCTGTTTTAGTAGATGCACGTACGTTCAGAAGTCTGACTCAACCCGCACGCAAAGGAGAGCTCCCACTCGATCGGATGTTAGACGCGACTCGACCAAGACTTTCCAGGATGGCTCCCGAGCACCCTCAAGACGCGACTCGACCAAGACGTCCCAGGATGACTTCTGAGCACCCTCAAGACGCGACTCGACCAAGACCTCCCAGGATGGCTTCTGAGCACCCTCAAGACGCGACTCGATCAGCAGCTCTCAGACGACACTCTCACGTCGCGACTCAATCGACACTCTCACAATGCGACTCGATCGATGCTCATAAACCGACATCCTGGTTTTGTCCTGAAGACGCGTCCGAGAAGGATTCCCGAACCGACGTTCTATATTGTCGTTTTATGTTTTAGAGATTTCCATGTTTTACTATAAATACGTTTTGTTAAGTTTTCACTCGACATCTTAGCTTTTATCTCGTTTTGTTCTTTCCCTTAAGGTTTACCCTAGCCACCAAAAAAACGTTTGACACTTTGTATCCAGATATCTTTGAATTTATTCAGTATTTTGATTTGATTCCTTCTCAAAACTTGTTCATCTCATTTTTATCTATCTTAGGATGCTTGATTCAATGTTTTCTGAGTTTGTATCTTTGACTATGATTTTCGGATCTGAGTAGTGCGTTAGTTCTTGAGGATGGGATAGATTAGGTGGATGATCTTAGGATGTAGAGTGTTTAAGCTTTGATTGTATGATTCCCTTCTAGACTAGAGTTAGAAATACTAGTTTCTCTCTGATCAATTGGAACTGGGTTTTAGACATTCCGCATCCAAAAGGTGTTTGATGAAATGTCTGACCAACTAGTGCCAGAGACTTACGTTCCTAGCCTAAGAGATTAATTGTCTAGGATGTTTGTTGACGTGAATGAAATTGATTTTCATGCCATGCTTGATCATGTTTCTCTAGCGAGAGCTAGGTTTGGAAGTGGTTGAGTTTGAGTAGCTTCTGTCAAGAGATTGGATTAGCTAAGTTGTGATGTTCATTGTTTAGGGATAGTTTGCTTGTTGCATGTTAAACACTCTATAGACTAGGATACTCCACCGACATCAATTACTCCCATCCTTAGGACTTCTATTTTATCTGATTGTTTCTGCATCCTTAAGCTTGTTCTTTATTACTGTTCCAATAGCTTGCTCATTTGTCTCTGCTCGTTTAGCTTATTTTTGCTCTCTTAAGTTATTGCATTTTAGCTCTTGTTCAGTAAACTCGTTTTGTTCTTGCATCTCGTTCACTCTAGGTTGTTAGACAAAAACTCATTTCGAATCTGGCTTAACTTGTGACTGCTTGATTGCATCTTGATTGTTAGTAAAGTTCCCCATTTGGATTGACACCTTCTGTACTACAACTGCATAAGGTTAATTGAGACCTGCTAGGATAAGACACACAAAAATCTTAGTATCAGGGAAATAAGGAGCAAACAAAATTTATGACTGCTAAACAAAACTAAACTAGTTTTTATGAGAAACTGTAACATCCGCGAACCAAATATTACATTTTTTTGGTCTGAGTGTCGATCGACACCCTTGGTGTATCGATCGGCACCATGTTTTCCGGGTTGATCGGATTGGTTTTAGTTGATATTTGGTTCGGTTTGGTTCAATTAGAAATCCCTAAACCGTGTATATAAGGGAAAGTACGACCCAAGTTGAGGGTTTTTGTTGTTTTGGTCGCCGTTGAGTGAGAAAAAGATAGAAAAAGGAGAGAAAGCATTGGAGAGTTTCTGTGAGATTTTGGCTTGTTCTTGGTGGTTTTGGCGGGATCTGTAGTTGTGGAAGGGAGAGTTGTTGCTGGGAACGAAGGAGAAGGTTCCAAAGGTGTTGTTTGTAAGAGAATCCAAGAAAGGATTTATTAAAGCTAATGAAATAGAAAAGATATCAAATAGCTCATTGAGCTTTATTATGAAGAAATGTAAAGAGAAGGGGAAGAGCTTAGATTGTCACCAAGAACAAGGAGATTGTAGATTTATATATCATAAATGTGATGAAGGAGATTTGTCTCAATACAACTCTCAAGGTTACATCTCTTGCTCACATAACAATTCTATTTATATCACTTTCTAAGGAAACCCTAAGGTACATGGGCTTGCAATAACACATTGGGCTTGGCTTCTTGGATTTATGTTTGGCTTTTACCTTGAATGGTCTTATACTCCCCCGCAAACTCAGCAGCAGTGTGAAAACAATGATGCTTAGTTTGTATGCACAAAGGACGACCAACATCAAGCTTTAGCAAGTAGTAGGCTTGTAGAGCTGAAGGTGAACTTGACACTTCACAAAAACATTTGCAGATCATAAGGAGCGGATGAAGAACTTTGCTTCATTGTAGAGACATCAACTTCATTTGATCTTTAAAAAAAAAAAAAACCATGTGAGGTCTATACTTGTAGAGTTTTGATAAACTCTTTCAGAGGTACATTGACCAATTCACACTCAATTTTGGGTTTATACTTGTAGAGCTATGAGTGCTCTCTCAGAGGTATTCCCAATTTCCAGATTTGGGTAAAAACTTGTAGAGTTTTTCACTCTCTCAGAGGTGCGCCCAAGCTATTATTAAACAAAATCACTCTAACTACTTTGAGTGACTGTTTTGTAACCTCGCCATTGGCTTTGAATCAACCACAATGTCCCTTCTCCTTTTCACTTCAAGACTTCTGTCGAAATAAACCATAACAGCCTAATGCATTCAAACTTCTTGATTCCAAGCCAATAAGCCTAAACTAACCAGCAGCATTGTCTCTTATTTAGCCTAAGAAGAAAGTTCAGACACTTTACCGTAGTTGATGGAGGAGCTTTATTTTCAGTCCATGATCCCATGGATGAACATTATCTAAGTCACACTTTTATCTTCTAGAATCAGTCTCAATGCCAACAGATGTGAAGAAGTATTTGCAGCAAGATGAGATCAATAGAAGTGTGCTCCACAAACTCCATTATTCCAAGAATAAGTGCAGCAGATTGTGAGAGAAAAGAGAGCTCGAAGTCAGTTTGTTTGAAGTAGTCAATAGCCTCAGTTCACTCGAAGATCAATACTTAGTGTAAGATCTTTTCAGGTCTATCTTTGTAGCCTATTTATCTCACAAAGAGTCCGGGTTTTCTTTACCTCGTCTAACTCCCCTAAGATGCCTTGTAATGAATGTGAGACTCTTCCACATCTACTAACATACTAATCACTCTCAGCTTCTTCTTCAACAACCACAACAAAACAGATGATTAACAGTCCATCTAACCTTCTGATTTTCTCTTTAGCATTTTATCGAACAGCTTGTATGCGCTCAAGAAAACCAGACATATGCAGCCATAAGATCATATTTAGCATACCCCAAACTAGCATATTTCATCCGAATATCTCAATTCCAGACCTATAAATCTAAACCAACCATCATCCCTACTCATGTGTTGTCTCAAAGCAAAGGCCAAAAACATTACCGTTTGTTATGGTTTGGTAGTAGCGGGTTACGGTCTAGTTCGAAAACAACTCCAACAATTTCTGTTCTCAACATACGAGGGTTGCATAATCTCCTCTGCTCTTCTTTGTCTTCGTCTCAGCTCGTGAATCTTAATCATCACCACCACTGAACTCGTTTTCAACATTTGCCTTTTAGCTTTCTTCTGGATTAGATTGAGCGGAAGCTATAAGCTAAGAAAACCCATAAGAACCGTTTGGCTCTGATACCATGTAAGAGAATCCAAGAAAGGATTTATTGAATCTAATGAAATAGAAAAGATATCAAATAGCTCATTGAGCTTTATTATGCAGAAATGTAAAGAGAAAGGGAAGAGCTTAGATTGTCACCAAGAACAAGGAGATTGTAGATTTATATTTCATAAATGTGATGAAGGAGAATTGTCTCAATACAACTCTCAAGGTTACATCTCTTGCTCACATAACAATTCTATTTATATCACTTTCTAAGGAAACCCTAAGGTACATGGGCTTGCAATAACACATTGGGCTTGGCTTCTTGGATTTATGTTTGGCTTCTACCTTGAATGGTCTTATATTGTTTCCACCGTTTCTCAACCCAATCCTTCTGTAAAAGGGGTGAGTGCTTGACCATGGTTGATCTAAGCATGAGATCTCTTTTGTTTGGGTGTTTCTGTGTTGTTTGTGGTGTTTGCTTGCTTGGGTTCGTTGTTTTCATGTTTACCAGAGATTCCCGAGGTGTTTGGGTGAGTTCGAGACGGTTTCAAGGTGGAATGAAACGAAAGTTCGACGTTCGTGTTCGCGCAGATCGTGTCGGCAGAAGAGGCATCGATCGGCACCTTTCAGCATCGGTCGACACCGGGTCTTGTAGCATCGATCGGCACCGATGTAGCATCGGTCGACACTAGTCTAATCCGCGACTCGTTTTTCCTGGTTTGATGTATTGTTGTGTGTTTTGTTTGTTTGCTTGAACATGAGAGTCTCAAATGCTTGTGTGTATAACCTAGTAGATGGGAGGACGACCTCACTAAGTATTTATGATAATACTTACGCATCTCAATTGTTGTTTGTGGTGTGCAGGTATGTGACGTGGAATCATGGCGATGAGGAGGAGGATGATCTAGGGTCTCGTTTGTGTGTTATTGGATTTATTGGTTATGTTGTTGGAACCTTAGTTAGTGTTATGTTAGGTTGCTGGATAGAATGGTTAGAAATGTTATTGTATTGGTTTTGTATCATTGGTATGTTTCCGCTGTGCATGTTATGGGATGTTTAGTTATATATTGTATTTAATTATTAAAAAAAGGGGTCGGGTTGTTTCATTTTGGTATCAGAACCCTTACGGTTCTAGGATGGTTAAGTGAATGGTTTAGAGCGGTTTAGGTATTTAATTGGTTGAATTATCTTTCTTGTTGTTGGATGCATGATGTTGTGTGATGAAACTGATTATGCGTAGTTAGTCGATTTGCTTGTGGTATGGAATCCTAGTATCATCCTCTTCGAACCTTCAATGAGATTCCACGGTAAGATGTGTACTTCATGTGTGGTTTTTAATTGTGTGCTTAGCCTTCTGTTCTGGGTAGTGCAGATGGCTAGAGGGGATGCTGTTGGTCGCGGTCGTGGACGTGGTCGTGGACGTGGTCGTGGCCATGGTCGTGGTCGGGGACGAGGTCAGGTTCCTGAGGCCAGTGAGAGTGTGACCTAGAGCATGGCCAATGAAGAGGTAGCGGAGTCACAGGTTCATCCTAATGTGTCTGGAGACCAGGCTGGTTTGGGTGACGGTAGGGCGGATGGGCCCGGTGTCAGTCACGGTGTTGCCCCGGGTGTGAGGGTTGCAGCGGAGGGTGCTCCAGGCAGAGAGGATGTCTTGATGGACTTGCTAGCTCAGGTTTTGGAGCGGCTTCCAGCATCAGTGCCGCCAGTGGTTGGTGGACAGGTTCCAGCTGCAGTGCCGCCAGTGGTTGGTGGGTAGGTTCCAGTAGAGCCGCCAGTGGTTGGTGAGCAGGTTCAAGTCGTGCCGCCAGTGGTTGGTGGGCAGGTTCCAGTAGTGCCACTAGTGGTAGGTGGGCAGGTTCCAGCGGTGCAGCCTGTGGCGGTTTTGCAGGCAGGTGTGCAGCCAGGGGCCGAGGTAGTGGACGCTCAGTATGTCTAGATGATGGAGCAGCTGCAGCGAGTGGGAGCTGGGTCTTTCTCGGGAGGTACGGATCCGAGTGTGGCTGATGAGTGGAGAGAGCGGATGGAGGACCTTTTCCAGTCACTTCGGTGTCCTGACCAGTTTAGGGTGGATTTCACAGTGCACTACTTGTCAGGTGATGCACGAGTGTGGTGGAGGTCGGTGACAGCATGGAGGGTGCAGCGGGATATGACTTGGGGGGCATTTGTGAGGGAGTTTAACTCCAAGTATTTTCCAAAGGAGGCTCTTGATCGCATGGAGGCACGGTTTTTGGGGTTGACTCAGGGAGACCGTACAGTGCGGGAGCTGGATGCAGAGTTCAGTCGCCTTGTGGGGTATGCAGGCCGGGCATGGGAGCCAGAGTCGGCTCAGGTGCGGAGGTTCTTGTTGGCTTTACGGGATGATTTGAGGACTCGGTGCAGAGTGAGGAGCTATGCTATGAGGGCGGAGCTGGTTGAGGGTTCAGCTGGGATAGAGGATGATTTGAGGTCACAGTTAGTGGTGGTCAGTCCAGCGGCTCGTTCAGAGGAGACATTGGAGCAGACCATTCCAAAGCAAGGATAGGCAGTCGGAGCAAAGGCGTAAAAGGAAGCGGAAAGAGACGACAGTGGCAAACCAAGGTGGTCAGGGATGCTATGCTATGGGCGCGGGAGCACGGATCACGGGTTGGGAAGCGGTTCCAAGGGAGGTGACTTGTAGGAGTACCGTCGAGTGTGTTATCATTGTGGAGAGGAGGGGCATATCAGGGAGGCAGATGATGGAGGTTGTGGCGCAGCCGAAGGGAGGACCGGGTGCCCAGTCCGGCGCTTAGATTTAGCTTTTGTTTCTTTCTTTCACACGTATTTTTATTTTTATTTGGAGTTGTAAATGATTATTGCATTTGAGGTTCTAATAAAAGTTGGAGTTCTTTGGAATTTGGAATTGTGAAACCAGTGGAACGGAAATAGCTCGGGAATTCCGTAAATGGAAAGTTTCCATAAATGGAAGGTTGCTATAAATGGAAAGCTTCCATAAATAGAATGTCGTCATAAAAGGAAAGTTTCTAAAAATGGAAAGTTTTATGATTAGTTAAAGCTTGCATATTAATGGAAAGTGTTGAGGTAGATCTAGCCAGGAGATACTCGATGACATCAGACTTGTTTGCTCAGGATCGTGTGGGCCCAACTCATGTGATACCAGTAGCTCAATGGACTTTGTGGCCAAAGAGTGGGAGTGGTATGTTGCTTCGGATGACAATCCGAGAGCGCGCTTTAGGGTGACGATCCAAGAGCGGAATATTTGAGACTCCCTGTGATGAGAGCGCCGGACGCGGTTGACTGTCGAGTCGCACGGACGGACGGTCGCTACGGACGGACGGAGATATTTGCTCTCGGACAAAGGAAGCTAGGAGGGAGTTTCCTCGGACAAGGCTCGATAAATAGAGTCTAGAGAGAAAACAAACGGTGGAAACGAGAGATGAGCGGAAACAAACAAGCGGATCGAGAGATCCGGACTTTGGTCTCGGATTCGGTCGAGCGGATGCGGTAGCGGATGGATGGTTCGGTCGGGGATGGACGGTGGTTAGCGAACCGAGTAAGAAACTCGACCTCGATTCACTAGAAAGAGATGGAGTCGAAATGGAACACAACCAACGATCGGTATGACCGCGGTGCGATAGAGACGGTATGGTTCGAACGGTGGTGTATACGAGCGGTGGGAAGCGTCGTACGCCGTCTAGAGAGGTTGATCCCGGATCGGTCCTTCTAGGGTTTCTTTCAAGCCCAGTCCCGGACTAAGTTGCGAGAAAGAGAAGTGAGACAAGAACACAAAGAGTCTCTCTTTGAAAAAAGTATATTTCATTCAAGTCTAAAGAACCTAAGCTAGTGGCGTTGGACGCTTAAATAGCGTAAGGGTTTAAAGGGAACTAGGGCACGCGGACTCATAATGGACCACACACGTAGCCCTTGACGCGTCTCCACAGACGGTGAACACGTCACACTATTCCAACGTTCACAAAGGAAGGATCTAGAGAAAGGTTCAAAAGGCAAAGCTTAAAGAAAAAGACAAAATATACCACGTCCTTAGGCTGAACGCGGGAACCGCGTCATTGGCTTCAAAACGCGGTGTTGTGCGTCAGGACTCGTCGCCTCGTTAAAACCTTCTCCGGTAAACCTCATGGGAAAAACCCGAAGTAAGGAAAAAGAGTACGAGTCATGATCCTGACGTCTTGGCGCCCTCATCCTTGGGTAAGGACGAAGGCTGTGCAGACGGTCTCGCCGATGGTTGCCTCGTTCGAGTCGATCTCTTGGTCTTCTTGGACGAAAGCTTGGACGAAGTGGTTGATCTTGTGCTTGGATGTCCTGGCCGAGCTCTTGGAGCGAGTGGTTGCACCGGGAGTGATCCTAGGCATGCTGGTCCCGAGTTATCCCGCGGGTGATCCGAGTGTTCCAATGGTGTTCGGGTCTTGTGCGAGTGTTCCTGGTCGGATGTCCGATCCGGTGCTCACATAATTCCCTCCCCCTTGCGAAAGTTTTGTCCCCAAAACATCTTCGTCATCACCTGCATCAAACGGAACAAGATCAGCAACGTTAAACGATGTGGACGTATTGTACTTACCGGGCAGCTCAAGGCGGTAGGCATTATCGTTGATCTTCTCGACAATCCGGAATGGTCCGTCGCCTCGGGGGCTTAGTTTGTCCTTCCGTCTTTACGTGAAACGCTCTGGCCGTAGGTGCAACCAAACCCAATCGCCAGGTTGAAAGAGCATTCGCTTTCGGCCCTTGTTGGCAAAGCGTGCGTATTGCTCGTTTTTCCTCTCGATGTTGGCTCGGACCTCTTCGTGCAAACGCTTAACCATTTCAGTCTCGTCCGGTGGCAATGGTAGCAAGTCCATCGGTGTTAACGGTTTAAATCCGTAGGCGACTTCGAATGGTGACTTCTTGGTGGCCGAGTGAACCGCTTGGTTGTAGGCAAACTCGATGAGAGGAATGCATTCTAACCAGGTTCCTTTGTTGCTTGCGATAGCCGTTCGGAGTAATGCGCCAAGTGTCCGGTTGACGACTTCGGTCTTTCCGTCTGTCTGAGGATGCGCGGCAGTGGAATAGAGTAACTTTGTGCCCAGCTTTTTCCACAAGGTACGCCAGAAGTGACCGAGGAATCTCGGTTCCCGGTCCGAGATGATCGTCCGCGGAAGGCCATGAAGACGGACTACATGGCTAAAGAATATGTTGGCTAAGTGCACTGCGTCGTTGCTCTTCTGGCATGGGATGAAGTGCGCCATCTTGGAAAAACGATCGACCACCACAAAAATGGTATCTTTCCGATGTATAGGTGGTAGTCCGAGGACAAAGTCCATGAACAAGACGACCCAAGGACCTGTCGAGACTGGTAGCGGTGTGTAGAGTACGTGGGGATGAGTGGTTGATTTGGAGGCTCGGCACACCACGCACTGGCCGCAATGCTTCTCGACCATGCTCCGCATCCTTGGCCAAAAGAAGTGTTCTTGAAGCATAATTAAAGTTTTAGCCACGCCAAAATGTCCGGTCAGACCTCCACTATGCGCTTCTCGGATTAATAGGTCGCGGATAGAGCCGGCTGGGATGCAAAGGCGCCGACCTCTGAATAAATAGCCCTCATACACATAGAACTCCGCATAGTTGCCTTTACCGAAGTTCTTGAAACATTCCCCAAACTCAGCGTCTTCCGCGTACGCATCCTTGATGCTCTCGAATCCCAAAACTTTGGCGTCCATGGTGGTGATCAAGGCGTGTCTTCGGGATAGGGCATCGGTGACGACGTTCTCCTTTCCTTTCTTATACTTGATAACGTATGGAAAGGATTCGAAGAACTCCAGCCATTTCGCATGCCTCTTCTTGAGATTCGTTTGGCCGCGCAAATGCTTCAAAGTCTCGTGGTCCGTGTGGATAACACACTCCCGAGCTAACAAGTAGTGCTGCCAAGTCTCCATGGCTCGGACCAACGCGTACAGCTCTTTGTCATAAGTGGGATAATTAAGAGTGGCCCCGCTGAGCTTCTCGCTGAAATAGGCCACCGGTTTGCCGCCTTGCGTGAGAACGGCTCCAATGCCGACGCCGGATGCGTCGCATTCCACCTCGAAGGTCTTGTTGAAGTCGGGCAGGACAAGGAGAGGAGCTTGAGTGAGACGCTTCTTGAGTTCCAGGAAGGATCGTTCTTGTTCGGCTCCCCACTTGAACTCCTGGTTCTTCTTGATCACCGCGGTAAGGGGTGCGGCGACCATGCTAAAGTCTCTCACGAACCGTCGGTAGAAACTGGCTAGCCCATGGAACGATCGGACTTGGGAGACGCTGGTAGGTGTGGGCCATTCCTCTATGGCTCGGATCTTCTCGCCATCCACCTTAAGCCCCTGTTCACTGACAACAAAACCTAAGAAGACGAGTTCATTAGCAGCAAAGACGCACTTTTTCAAGTTAGCGTACAGTTGCTCTTCGCGGAGAGTGTTTAAAACAAGTTCCAAATGCTCGACATGGTCAGATAGGCAAGAGATATAAACGAGGATATCATCGAAATAGACCACAACGAACTTGTTGATAAAAGCTCTAAGCACATGGTTCATTAGACGCATAAAAGTCGACGGTGCATTAGATAGACCGAATGGCATAACCAACCATTCGTACAAACCTTGCTTGGTTTTGAACGCGGTCTTCCATTCATCTCCTTCTTTCATCCTCACTTGGTGGTATCCACTTTTGAGGTCGATCTTAGAGAAAATGGTTGATCCGCTGAGCTCGTCTAACATGTCGTCAAGACGCGGAATTGGATGCCGGTACTTGATCGTGATGTTGTTTACGGCCCGGCAGTCGATGCACATGCGCCAAGATCCGTCTTTCTTCGGAACAAGTAGGACAGGGACGACGCAGGGGCTAAGACTCTCTCGGACATATCCTTGCGACATGAGCTCGGATACTTGCCGCTCTAGTTCCTTAGCCTCCTCCGGGTTTACTCGGTATGCGGGACGGTTTGGAAGCTGGGCTCCAGGAATCAAGTCGATCTGATGCTCGATGCCTCGAAGAGGTGGTAGGCCTTCGGGCAATTCATCTGGGAACACGTCCGAGTATCGCTTAAGCACATCCTTGATATCGTCCGGGAGCGTATCCTCCAAGCCTCCTGTTCCTTCAACCAACAAATCTCTAAAAACCATCAATAACACTTGGTTGGAGTCCTTAAGGGACTTTCTAACGTCACTTGACTGAATCAGGAAGTTCATTTTAGAGTCCGAATCCTTAGACAGCTTGGATTGCATTTCGCGGACTTGCGTCGGTGTTAAAGGCTTTAAACTGATATGTTTGTTATCGTGTACAAACGTATACTGGTTGGTGCGTCCGCAATGTGACGTTCCCTTATCAAACTGCCATGGCCTCCCCAATAAGAGGTGGCTAGCTTGCATCGGTACTACATCACATAGGACTTGGTCCTTGTACGGTCCGACACTAAATGGGACGAGGACTTGGTCCTTTACGCGTATCACGGTTTTATCGTCTAACCACTTAAGCTTATAGGGCTTGGGATGGCATGTGGTGGGCAAGGAAAGTTTCTTGACCATGTAGGAGCTCGCTACATTCGTGCAGGAGCCTCCATCTATGATCAAGCCACACACCTTCCCGCTTACCGTGCATCGCGTGTGGAAGATGTTGTCTCATTGGTTGGAGTCGTCCGGCTCTTGGCTGGCATTGAGGATTCTTCGGATCATCAACAACTCTCCAACTTCGGGCTCAGCTACGGCTTCCTCCATGTCCGCTTCGTTTTGGTCATTTGCCTCGGACTTTTCTCCTTCGGACTCGAGTTCTCCGGACTCGGTGATGATCATGGTGCGGGCATTCGGACAATCGCGGGCATAATGGCCTCGGCCTTGGCATTTGAAACAAATGATGTCCCGACTGCGCGCGTCGCTTGCTGTTACGAAGGGCCGTTAAGGTGGCACCGATCTCCGGCGGGGGTAACAGAATCTCCGGTTGTTGTTGTGCAGCCATAGCGTCCGTGGTACGGACGGTGGTCGTACGGGTTGATGGTGATACGGTACTTGGAGCCGAGGGATTGATAGAAAACTCGAACGGTTGATATCTCGGACAGACTTCGGGTCACGAACGGTAGATATCACGATCGGGAGATAGTTCCCGAACGATGACGTGGACTTCGTCCGTACGCGATGCGCTGGCCGATTGAGTCATGTACCTCGTCCAAACAAAAACGAATATTCGTAAGTATAATGCGTCTAAAACTGGCGGATGAGATATTTCTTTGGGACAGTCAATGATTGAAGACAGCAAAGCAAAACGACAACCTATAACTAAACAAAAAGTGACTACACGCGCCTAAAAGCAAACTCACGCACAAAAAGCAAAACTTTAGGACCACAACACAAAAAGGAAAAGCAAACAAGCTACTTTATCGATCTAGCGATTCCTAAGCAAGAACTATGACGAACAAAACCCAGAAATAGATAAGGCGACGACACAACTAACGATCTATCAAAAGAACTAAGCATAAATCGAAAACTATCGGATCTACGCGACGCTAAAGACGATAACTAAGGAAATAGAAACGAGAAACTAAAAGAAAGGAAAAATACAACCTTTGGAGGAACTTCGGCTCTGATACCAGCTGATGAGAGCGCCGGACGCGGTTGACTGTCGAGTCGCACGGACGGACGGTCGCTACGGACGGACGGAGATATTCGCTCTCGGACAAAGGAAGCTAGGAGGGAGTTTCCTCGGACAAGGCTCGATAAATAGAGTCTAGAGAGAAAACAAACGAGCGGATCGAGAGATCCGGACTTTGGTCTCGGCTTTGGTCGAGCAGATGCGGTAGCGGATGGATGGTTCGGTCGGGGATGGACAGTGGTTAGCGAACCGAGATGGAGTCGAAATGGAACACAACCAACGATCGGTATGACCGCGGTGCGATAGAGACGGTATGGTTCGAACGGCGGTGTATACGAGCGGTGGGAAGCGTCGTACGCCGTCTAGAGAGGTCGATCCCGGATCGGTCCTTCTAGGGTTTCTTTCAAGCCCAGTCCCGGACTAAGTTGCGAGAAAGAGGAGTGAGACAAGAACACAAAGAGTCTCTCTTTGAAAAAAGTATATTTCATTCAAGTCTAAAGAACCTAAGCTAGTGGCGTTGGACGCTTAAATAGCGTAAGGGTTTAAAGGGAACTAGGGCACGCGGACTCATAATGGACCGCACACGTAGCCCTTGACGCGTCTCCACAGACGGTGAACACGTCACACTATTCCAACGTTCACAAAGGAAGGATCTAGAGAAAGGTTCAAAACGCAAAGGTTAAAGAAAAAGACAAAATATACCGCGTCATTGGCTTCAAAATGCGGTGTTGTGCGTCAGGACTCGTCGCCTCGTTAAAACCTTCTCCAGTAAACTTCATGGGAAAAACCCGAAGTAAGGAAAAAGAGTACGAGTCATGATCCTGACGTCTTGGCGCCCTCATCCTTGGGTAAGGACGAAGGCTGTGCGGACTGTAACGCCCCCGAACCGTCCTAGGACCACAAAGGCCTTCGGACAGCCACGGGACGCCACTTGCAGAATTGCGCCGAGGTGGTCCGGCCGAGGGACGGAAGCTGCAGACTTCCCGACCGATCCTCCCTAGCACAATCCCACCCGCAACCGAGGTTACTTAGGCTTTTCAACCCTCGCGGCCTGGTGCGTTGTGTTAGCCCGGACAAGGCCGATTATCATTTGCAACTTGCCATGTTTTCCTGAAAACCGTATATATATTACTTTAGTAAAATAATTCATCACAAACAAATTATTAAAGCAATATATATATAGATAGTCGGAAAAATATATACATAACCATTTGTAAAATCATAGGGTTTTACAAGGAACACAAGAAAACCTTATCCGGTACCCTACAGTTTGCTCCGGCTCTAGACTCACTTAGGCTTTCCTGCAAAACCACAACAACTGAGACATGAGTAATCTAAGATTACTCAGTGAGTCTGGGTACCCCCTTTTAATATCCTAAACAGGATTCTATTTCCCAACCCGACTACCCCGATAAGCAAAGAAAACAAGCAAGCTAAACAACTAGCAAGTTATCAAAGTACGCAACAAAAGCTATAGCGGAAGCAAATGAATTCACCATCAAACAAGAGAGGTTAGATCAACGTGACTCGACTCGACGCTCTAACTCTCTATACACCGCATAGGACGACTAAAGCTCACTGTAGACTCTTCACCTATACACACTCGCAAGGACAACTAGGATAAACAAGGAATACTTGAACTACCCTAAACTCCATAAGCGAACCACCAAACAAGACATCTAGAACACGACAAGGGACGCTTGAAATATCCTAGACTCTTTTCACCTCGCAACACACAACATGCAAAGACGCCTAGCCATAAACAAGAGACACTTGATTACTCTAGACTCTTTACACCTAGGGCCCTTCGATAATCTGTTCTGTTCCATACCATCCCCCTCATGCCGAGACCACAAAGGTCACCAGCAATGAGCCCACAACTTGGCTACATCGTCATGTAGCGGTTACGCTGGTAGCTAGCCAGCCGTAACAATGTCCCTGCGCAAGTGATCGTGGGAACTTACGCGTGACATATACTTTTGGAACCAGACTTATCGACACACTACACTAGCTACGACTCAAGAAACACATTCAAGAGACTAGCTAAGATAAAACGCACAAAAATAATTCAAGCAACGATTCATCTAGCACACATGCAAGAAATCGAGCAAGAATAAAACATGCAATAATCACACAAGAAGCGAGATAATAAATCAAGCAACTTAGGATTGTTGTATATGCATGCAAGCAATCACACAAGAAAACCCATCATGGAATAATCAACAAGAAGCAAGAAAATAAATCAAGCAACTTAAGATTATTCTACATGCATGCAAACAATAATAATCGACTTAAGCAAAAACAATGCAACAAGTTCTATTAAGCATGCAACCAAGTTAAGATTTACCCATTTAAATCTCAAGTCCAAATTAACATGCAACCTAACCGGTTTACTCATTTAAATCCTTAAGGTTAATTTAAGCATGTTCTAACCTCGATTAAAATTATGCAAGACAATGCAAATTATTTAATCATCTATTATGCATGCAACCGGATTTTAACAAGAAAATATTCAAGTTAAACTAGCTCATTTTAGCATGCAATTCTAACCAAATTTTAAGTCCCAATTTACTTAAAATATAACCAATTCAACATGCAAGGTGATTCAAGTTAGATGTGTATCTACACCTTTCACTAAAATGAATCCTACTCGGCATGCAATCAAATTTAAACCAACTCTACATGCATCTACTCTACATGCATTACCGCAGACTCACCTCTCGCGTATCGACGATGATCACACAGATTCACGGCACCACACGATCAGACGGTCTTCGCTTAACACTCCTCCGCTCCTTCAACCCTTCCCGTTATCGGTATACTTAGTCCAACCGCGTCTTTCTCCCAAGAGTTTCTTTGATAGAGGCTCCTTTCTCTCCAACAGTTTGATCTCGACACCACCTCCGTGTTTTCTCGATGACCACTTGGTAACAACTCCGCTTCTTTGCCTAAGGTTACTTCGGCAGCAACTCCTCCTTTTATGCGACTATCTCTCTCTCGGCGATCTCTCCTTTGTTTCTCTCTTAACTTTGAGAGAAAACAAAACTCTAAGTGTTTGAGTGTTTAGTGAGATGAGAGAAAATGAGAAACTTTGGTAATGAGCTTCACTCCCTCTATTTATAGGCTCGAGTTTCTCCTCCTTTCCTTAGTGCAATTCGACATGTGTTCTCCCCTTTCCTTGTTTACGCGACAAGTGCCTCTCCATCCAATTAAAACTCGCCAATTAGCCTCTTAATCCTCCCTATTAGTGCATAAAACTCCTCCTCATTAGTGCATGTCCTCCCTTTTTATTAGTGCATGTCGCTAATCACCACATAATTTTATAAGGCAAATGGGTGACTTGGCCCAATATGGTCCTCTTCTTCTCCTTAAGTCTCCTTGGTGAAAATTAGTGAGACTTGGCCACTTTAACACCACTTCTTCCTTAATCACCATGATTAAGCTTAATCTTCCACTATCTTCTTTAATCTTTTTGATTAAAATAATTCCCCCACTTATCTTGCTTCCTATTGGTCGAAATTTTGAGAAAATAATAAATTTTCCCAAAACTCTTAATCCTTTATCTATCACCTTTGATATTTCCCTCCAGCTCTTCTTATCTCCTTTGGACAATTTTCTAGGTCGTACGGCCGTTCCGTTCGGTACGCACGGTAATCTCTCGGGCAATACGGACAGTATGCCATGGTCGGTTCGGTCATTACATCTCGGGTGTTTTGACTGTGTGTCTCGACGATTCCTCTCGGGCCTTCGACTAATTTTCCCGGTACATGTTCCTTGGCAACACTTCTTGGCATTCTTCGGCCAATTTTCTTGACTCCTCGATCATCCTTAGGGTCCTGGCCATACTCCCGGTCACTCCGTCTTGGTTTGGTCATTTTTCGACTCCTAACTTTTCCCTCGGACATCTTCTGGTCGTTCTTCTTTGTTTAACATCGTCTTTCTTTTCAGGTCCTTTCCGGTCCATTCCCTTGATCTTTTATTTTTGGATTTTTACCCTTGGTGAGGGTCATTACATTCTCCCCCCCTTATAAGAATTCGTCCCCGAATTCTCACGTCTCCCTCTTCTTTTGGGTGACGCTTATACTTCTGGGCATAGGTGTCATCGCCTTGCGGTTACTATCTTGTTAATATCCCGTCTAGATTCTCCTTCCTTTGGCCATTTCTTTTCCGATGTTTCACTCCAATGCTTACCACCGTTTTAACTTTATATACTTGGACTCCATTGGCTGTTGCTTCTTGGAAAGCTTCTGCATCTCCAGCACTCACTTGGCCCTCTTAAACGTTAGGTTCCCCATACATTGAGACTTTTGCCTTATTGTACTATGGCTTCATCACCATTAACATCCTCGAGTCAATGCTTTCCTTTCTTTAGCTTGTTCCTGACTCTTCTTCCTTTCGTTTATAGTTTAACTCACTCCACCTTGGTATACTTCTCCATACGACTTGAATCTTTTCCTTTATTGGCCTCAACACCATGCTTCTTCGTTTACTCATTTCTTTATCCTCACACGCCTTAGGATTATCTCCCTTGTCCATTTTCTTCGGCTGGTTTTTGCCTCTTTAGCATGTTAGGCTTTGCCATTGTTGTTCCTTATTTTCTTGCACCCTCTTTGTCTATTCGTAGACTATTTTCTCCTTTCACACATTATCTTCTTGCACCCTCTTTGTCCTACTCCTTTTGCACTTTCTTGGTCATGTTTACTTTGACTCTTTCTGCACGTTTGCCGCTGTCGATTGATTTGCACTATCATTTCGGTTTCTTTGAGTTTGCCTCATCCCTTTTTTTTCTTTTCATCATCCCTCTTCTTTTCACTCCTCCTTCTTTTGGTTAACAATCTGAACTGATTGTTCGTCCTTAACCATATTCCCTTGTCCTCTCTCGAGCTTTCTTCTTTTTTGTCTGATCGCGTTCTGTGGTGACTTATGTGAATCGTTCGTCGACCGCGTTAAATTATGCAAGGTAATTATGTCATATAATTATCTATGCAAACCTATAAAACTCAAGCACAATCAAAGCAAGTAATAAAACATGCAAGGATTAGCAAGCAGTTAAATAGTAACAAACACCACAATCACGGCTAGAGAACATAAGGTACTTTTTACAAACCGATTGAAAAAGCTACGCAAGTTCTACACCAACCTAGCCGCTAATACTAAGGGTTCGGATCCTAGGCAACACAACAAGGTTAGTTCTAGGTACACAAAAGAAAATTATCCAACCCTTACACTTACGCCCAAAAAGAAAACAATCTTCCCTTACTCCCCAAGGGTTCTACTGGTTCCCGAGCCTAGTACACATTTCGCACGTGCACACACTAACTCTAGCTGGCTCATCAGGTGGCGGTTCAGCGGGAGACTCGGTTGAGGTAGAGGCAGCAGACGTCGAGGTTCCAGCTTGGTTCATCGGGTTCTCTTCCACTCGTTCAGCTCGCCTTAACGGATTCATTTCCATCTCTTCCCATCGACCGACTGGGCTTATTCTCTCTCGTACCATCCGGTACGGACATTCATGGACATAGTGTCCTCTCCCACCACATACGGTACATACCATATCCTCCAGGTTCGGAAAGTGTTGTGGTCTTGTCCTCCAACAATGATTATTCGGATGCCCTGGTTCTCCACATGCTTCACATCGCCTCCAGCACCTCATACGATTAGGATTTGGGCAACAATAAGAAAAGTGCCCTCGCAGTCCACACCACTCGCAATCTTGGTTCGTCGGGTCACATATGCGTCTTAACGCCGTCCTCCAACAGTTCTTCGTCCAATGCCCGACGCCTTCGCACAGCTCACAGTATGGCGTGTTCCTCATGTGAACTTGACTTGGATAGACTACTCTCTTCCTGGCAGTAGCTCGCATTCTCAGTCTGCCTCTTGGTTGAAACGTCACAGAGTGCATCTCCAACTCCCCTTTCGCCTGCAGCTCTTGGTAGTATTCTCTTGTTCTCTTCAAACTTGAACTACTTTCTCCCATCTCCATCCTTAGTCGTTCTCGGTTCTGCTTTCTTAACTCATATTTCTTAGCGAGCATCTCCAAATCTCGGTCCATTGGTTCCTCCTCTTCCTCCGGTAACACCATTTGTAATGGCACAGCTCGAATAGGGCTATCACGTCTCAGCACTATCTGGTTCGACACTACCGGGTCTGGTACTACTTGATCTTGCTCTTCGTGATTGCTCGAGACTTGGCTTGGTTCTCCTTGTTCTCTTACTACTCGTCTCGCACTACGTCTCAATCTCGCGTCCTCCATAAACTCCGTACTTGTATCAGCTTCTTGTTCTCGATCTCTTGGTATCGGGTCCTGCTCATCTCTTGACTCCACCACAAAAGTTGGAATGCCCTCATCATCACTTGACACTAGATCAATCACCTCCACAACTTTATCCCTTCTTGCCGCTGGTTCTCCGATCTTAGAATCCTCCTTAGTTAGTTCTTCTTCCTCTTTCGCGGATTGCTCTCCACTCGGACCTCCGGTCTCATGCACCACTCCTGTGCCGCTTGCAGCTCCTTCCTCCGGTACATACACGTCCGTCAAGAAATTAAGAATCTTATCAATCGCCTCCGGGTACTCCCTCATAAAGTTTTCAGGACTGATATCTTCGCCTTGGTCCTCCACAAGATTCAATAACAACTTTTGCAGCTTGTCGGCTAGCTCCACCTCCGCCTCTCCATGATCTCCCACAGGGATAGTTTCAAACCTCCCTTGCGCGTCCATCCGTACTTGAAGTCGACTTGGCTCGCCGATCTCCAACACTATTGTCTGGTCATCTTGATTAACTTCCAACTCCTCCGTTTCTTCCAGACATTCTGACGGATCGGTCTCGACAGACCAATTGGTGTCGTCGGCATCAAACACACCGTCCTCACTCTCATTACTTGAATCATATAGCCATTGGCCGCTTTCTGATTCCGTTGACAAGAACCCGTTACGATGTCCCCAATCCTCATGTCTCGGCCCCTCATCTCCCGAACCATCCCCGTAACCTGAATCACCTGAATACATCTAAAACCCACAAGAAACAAGGTCAGACGCTTAGTTCATTCTAAGGTTCAACCTAAACTAGACAAGCAAACCACCGGATAAAATTTCTTTGTTCTTGCGACACATTACTCGATAAAACTTTGAAATGCACAAGTGCTCGCGGGTTCGAAAACACCGCTCTGATACCACCGTTGTAATGCCCCCAAACCGTCCTAGGACCACAAAGGCCTTCGGACAGCCACGGGACGCCACTTGCAGAATTGCGCCGAGGTGGTCCGGCCGAGGGACGGAAGCTGCAGACTTCCCGACCGATCCTCCCTAGCACAATCCCACCCGCAACCGAGGTTACTTAGGCTTTTCAACCCTCGCGGCCTGGTGCGTTGTGTTAGCCCGGACAAGGCCGAGTATCATTTGCAACTTGCCATGTTTTCCTGAAAACCGTATATATATTACTTTAGTAAAATAATTCATCACAAACAAATTATTAAAGCAATATATATATAGATAGTCGGAAAAATATATACATAACCATTTGTAAAATCATAGGGTTTTACAAGGAACACAAGAAAACCCTATCCGGTACCCTACAGTTTGCTCCGGCTCTAGACTCACTTAGGCTTTCCTGCAAAACCACAACAACTGAGACATGAGTAATCTAAGATTACTCAGTGAGTCTGGGTACCCCCTTTTAATATCCTAAACAGGATTCTATTTCCCAACCCGACTACCCCGGTAAGCAAAGAAAACAAGCAAGCTAAACAACTAGCAAGTTATCAAAGTACGCAACAAAAGCTATAGCGGAAGCAAATGAATTCACCATCAAACAAGAGAGGTTAGATCAACGTGACTCGACTCGACGCTCTAACTCTCTATACGCCGCATAGGACGACTAAAGCTCACTGTAGACTCTTCACCTATACACACTCGCAAGGACAACTAGGATAAACAAGGAATACTTGAACTACCCTAAACTCCATAAGCGAACCACCAAACAAGACATCTAGAACACGACAAGGGACGCTTGAAATATCCTAGACTCTTTTCACCTCGCAACACACAACATGCGAAGACGCCTAGCCATAAACAAGAGACACTTGATTACTCTAGACTCTTTACACCTAGGGCCCTTCGATAATCTGTTCTGTTCCATACCATCCCCCTCATGCCGAGACCACAAAGGTCACCAGCAATGAGCCCACAACTTGGCTACATCGTCATGTAGCGGTTACGCTGGTAGCTAGCCAGCCGTAACAATGTCCCTGCGCAAGTGATCGTGGGAACTTACGCGTGACATATACTTTTGGAACCAGACTTATCGACACACTACACTAGCTACGACTCAAGAAACACATTCAAGAGACTAGCTAAGATAAAACGCACAAAAATAATTCAAGCAACGATTCATCTAGCACACATGCAAGAAATCGAGCAAGAATAAAACATGCAATAATCACACAAGAAGCGAGATAATAAATCAAGCAACTTAGGATTGTTGTATATGCATGCAAGCAATCACACAAGAAAACCCATCATGGAATAATCAACAAGAAGCAAGAAAATAAATCAAGCAACTTAAGATTATTCTACATGCATGCAAACAATAATAATCGACTTAAGCAAAAACAATGCAACAAGTTCTATTAAGCATGCAACCAAGTTAAGATTTACCCATTTAAATCTCAAGTCCAAATTAACATGCAACCTAACCGGTTTACTCATTTAAATCCTTAAGGTTAATTTAAGCATGTTCTAACCTCGATTAAAATTATGCAAGACAATGCAAATTATTTAATCATCTATTATGCATGCAACCGGATTTTAACAAGAAAAATATTCAAGTTAAACTAGCTCATTTTAGCATGCAATTCTAACCAAATTTTAAGTCCCAATTTACTTAAAATATAACCAATTCAACATGCAAGGTGATTCAAGTTAGATGTGTATCTACACCTTTCACTAAAATGAATCCTACTCGGCATGCAATCAAATTTAAACCAACTCTACATGCATCTACTCTACATGCATTACCGCAGACTCACCTCTCGCGTATCGACGATGATCACACAGATTCACGGCACCACACGATCAGACGGTCTTCGCTTAACACTCCTCCGCTCCTTCAACCCTTCCCGTTATCGGTTTACTTAGTCCAACCGCGTCTTTCTCCCAAGAGTTTCTTTGATAGAGGCTCCTTTCTCTCCAACAGTTTGATCTCGACACCACCTCCGTGTTTTCTCGATGACCACTTGGTAACAACTCCGCTTCTTTGCCTAAGGTTACTTCGGCAGCAACTCCTCCTTTTATGCGACTATCTCTCTCTCGGCGATCTCTCCTTTGTTTCTCTCTTAACTTTGAGAGAAAACAAAACTCTAAGTGTTTGAGTGTTTAGTGAGATGAGAGAAAATGAGAAACTTTGGTAATGAGCTTCACTCCCTCTATTTATAGGCTCGAGTTTCTCCTCCTTTCCTTAGTGCAATTCGACATGTGTTCTCCCCTTTCCTTGTTTACGCGACAAGTGCCTCTCCATCCAATTAAAACTCGCCAATTAGCCTCTTAATCCTCCCCTATTAGTGCATAAAACTCCTCCTCATTAGTGCATGTCCTCCCTTTTTATTAGTGCATGTCGCTAATCACCACATAATTTTATAAGGCAAATGGGTGACTTGGCCCAATATGGTCCTCTTCTTCTCCTTAAGTCTCCTTGGTGAAAATTAGTGAGACTTGGCCACTTTAACACCACTTCTTCCTTAATCACCATGATTAAGCTTAATCTTCCACTATCTTCTTTAATCTTTTTGATTAAAATAATTCCCCCACTTATCTTGCTTCCTATTGGTCGAAATTTTGAGAAAATAATAAATTTTCCCAAAACTCTTAATCCTTTATCTATCACCTTTGATATTTCCCTCCAGCTCTTCGTATCTCCTTTGGACAATTTTCTAGGTCGTCCGGCCGTTCCGTTCGGTACGCACGGTAATCTCTCGGGCAATACGGACAGTATGCCATGGTCGGTTCGGTCATTACATCTCGGGTGTTTTGACTGTGTGTCTCGGCGATTCCTCTCGGGCCTTCGACTAATTTTCCCGGTACATGTTCCTTGGCAACACTTCTTGGCATTCTTCGGCCAATTTTCTTGACTCCTCGATCATCCTTAGGGTCCTGGCCATACTCCCGGTCACTCCGTCTTGGTTTGGTCATTTTTCGACTCCTAACTTTTCCCTCGGACTTCTTCTGGTCGTTCTTCTTTGTTTAACATCGTCTTTCTTTTCAGGTCCTTTCCGGTCCATTCCCTTGATCTTTTATTTTTGGATTTTTACCCTTGGTGAGGGTCATTACACGGACGGTCTCGCCGATGGTTGCCTCGTCCGAGTCGATCTCTTGGTCTTCTTGGACGAAAGCTTGGACGAAGTGGTTGATCTTGTGCTTGGATGTCCTGGCCGAGCTCTTGGAGCGAGTGGTTGCACCGGGAGTGATCCTAGGCATGCTGGTCCCAAGTTGTCCCGCGGGTGATGCGAGTGTTCCAATGGTGTTCGGGTCTTGTGCGAGTGTTCCTGGTCGGATGTCCGATCCGGTGGTCACATCACCCTGGATACCGTAGCTGTGAGCTGCGGCTTGGCAGTGAGCCGGTATGTGTCGAGGGTTGCGACCCGAGAGCGGGGGGAGTGGGCGTGTGAGACTCCCTGGATACCGTAGTTGTAGGCTATAGCCTGGCAGTGAGCCGGTATGACTCGAAGGTTGCAACCTGAGAACGGAGGGAGTGTGAGTGCCTTCCTGGATGCCGTAGCTTAAGGCGGTTGGCATGATAGCGAGCCAGCATGATTCGTTGGTTGCAACCACGGACGAGGGAAGCACTGAGTTATGAGCAAATAGTGTCTTTGATGTGAGTATATTGGCTAGAGGGAGACCTCATGGTTCAGTCGGAGGTGTGCGGGCTGTTGCGACAGTGCACGGGAAACCTTTGCTGATGGTGTTCATTCTGGTCGAAGGACGTGCGGGCCGTGTTGACGGTGGCACAGCGGTCCTTGACGGATGGATGGTGCTGCGGGATTCGAGGACGAATCCTTATTGGTAGGGGAAATTGTAACATCCGAGAATCAAATATTCCATTTTTTTGGTCTGAGTGTCGATCGACACTGTAATGACCCTCACCAAGGGCAAAAATCCCAAAATAAAAGTCCGAGGAAATGGCCTGGAAAAGAACTAAGATAAAAGAAGAAGAAAATAAAGGAGAAAGACCAAAGGAAGTCCAAAGAAATATTCGTGTGTCGGAGAATGGCTGATCGGGAGTTGGGAGAATCGGTCAAGTGGCCGAGAAAAGTTGTCAAGAAAATCTGCCGAGAGTGCCGAGAAAAGTTGCCGAGTGTTGTACCCACGATCTGTCACCTCGGGCAATAGGCAAGAGGGCCTAGGCCGGGCTTGTCTAATGGACCAAGAACGTATTACTGATCGGCCCATCATGCCCGGAGAAAGGAAGAGAGCGCGGAGATGCTTCGTACTGGACAGCTCGCAGCTCGGGCCTGGTCAAAGATTCCCGCATTCAAGAGGATTAATTAGACCGCGCAAATCGCGTCCTATTAATTGTGCATTAATTGGGTAATAATTTGGTCGGTATAAATATGTAAGGGGGTTGTCGCTTGTAAGGGATCGAACATTTTTCCAAAAAAGAAATACAAATTCGAATACTCAAAGACTCTCCAATAATTCAGCTCGGAACTATTTAACAGCGATAAGCTCCTCCGCATTCGAATCACTTCGGAAGGAGGAACTTGATTTCAGTTCTCACATTTGGCGCTAGAAGGAGGGGAGTTATCGCCTGACTCTCATCAGTTCCGACTTCATACACAAACACACTCCACAAAACCACCGCTATGGCAACCAGTTCTCCCCATCAGGCATCCTTGGAGGTGATCCAGAAGCTCCTGCAGGACTTGTCTGAAAAGTCCGACCATCAGCAAGCCGCCTCCGCCGCTCTTACTGAACGTTTCAACAGCTTGGAGGGTCAGATCTCCGCTCGTCTGGAGGAAGTCACGACGTCCGTCGCAGACCTCTCAGCCTCCCACCGCGCGTACGCCGATCGGGTCGATCTCCTGTCCTCTGACCAAAACCCATGTCGACGTGCCTTGGATTTCTCCGGTGTGACTCCACTTTCCACCTCGCAGGTGGCAGCAACAAACGTCACTCCGGGAGATTCCCTCCCGCCTCAAACCAACACGCAAACAGCGCAACCGCCGGTTGGCAATGGCCACACTCCGGTTCAGCCCGGTGTCGACCAATCTTCCGAGGTCCCAGTCCGTCTTCCTCTCCCTGTAGATGGAAACACTTCAACTTCGGGGTATGCTACCAGTCCCGAGATCTTCCGCATGCAGAGCGAAATCCGGGACATGTAGTCTGTGATGCAAAGTGCAACCACTTTGGCTCCGGATATCTTTCGAGTGATCGAGGAATCGAGGCGAACTCCTTTTTCCGATCAAATAGCCCGAGTCCGCATCAAAGATACTGGCAAAATTAAGTTCTCGAGCTACGAAGGAAAAGGAGATCCGACCAGTCATCTCAAGACTTTCTTGCTGACAGCTAGCCGAGTGGATCTCGAGCCCCACGAAGCAGACGCTGGATACTGCAAGCTGTTCGCAGAAACGTTTACTGGACCGGTACTGCTTTGGTTCGCATCTTTAGCAGCTGGCTCCATAACAAACTTTACCAAGCTGTCGACCTCGTTCGTCAAGCAGTATTCCAGCCTAATCGAAACTGCGGTAACGGACGCTCAGCTTTGGAACTTAAGCCAAAAGGCTGGAGAGTCTCTTCGGTCTTACATAACAAAGTTCAAGGAGATCCAGGTCAAGATTCCCGGACTCTCGGACTCCACAGCCCTGGCCGCGCTTAAGAACGGCCTCTGGCATGAATCTCGCTTCCGCGAAGAGCTGTCCGTGAATCGGTTCTCAACCATTCAGGACGCATTGCACCGGGCTTCGAACTGGATAGTCGCGTAGGAAGACAAAATCGCCGCTGCACAAAAACAAAACGCTCCGCCTACAGGAAAACCACGGTTCGAATCGCCCGCCAAAAAGACTCCGCCTACGACTCCGAAGTCCGGGCCGAGCACATTCGCAGTCACTCAATCCCCTAAAAAGAATTCTCCAAAGAATTCACCATCCAAACCGCCTTTTTCACCGCGCTCCAAGAGTGGCGTACTCCCAAGTAACAAGTGGGTCCGAGATGAGGACACGTACTTCGAGCTCTACAAAACCAACAGTCATTCCACTCGTGACTGTAAGAAGCTGATGCACCTCCTCGCAGAAAAGTATGTGGCGGGGGAAATGCCAAACGTAACAATCGAGGAGTTAGAGCAAAAATTGACTCCCGTGGTGGACGAAGATGCTCCACCTTCGAAAAAACCGAAGCAGTCCGATGGCAATGAAACCCCCAAGAAAAGAATCGACGTGATAATGGGGGGATCGCGTCTCTTTCGGAACTCCATCACTGCGATCAAAGACCATCAGCGGAAGCTCACTAACCCCCAGCCAAAGCGAGCTAAGGTAGCAGCAAGCGTACTACCTGAAATTTCTTTCTCCGAGAAGGAAACTGAGGGGCTGGACACTCCGCACGATGACGCACTCGTCATTTCACTTGACCTGGCGAACCACAAGGTCTGCCGAATCCTAATTGACATTGGGAGTTCGGTAGACTTAATTTTCCTCGAGACGCTCACTAGAATGGGCATCGGGAAACAACACATCGTAGGACCGCCCTCACCTTTGGTCTCGTTCACCAGCGAGACGTCAATGTCTTTGGGCACGATCACATTACCGGTGTCCACTCAAGGAGTGGTTAAAATGGTGGAGTTCACGGTTTTCGACCGACTTGCGGCCTATAATATTATTTTGGGAACTCCCTGGCTCTACCAGATGAAAGCAGTGGCTTCAACGTACCACCAGTGCGTCAAATTTCCGACCCCGCAAGGAGACCGAGAGGTTCTAGGAAGCCAAAGGACGGCAAGGAGCTGTTACCTCGCAAGTCACAAGCTCCTGATCCAATAGCAACCACAGCTCGAGGTCCTAAGAACCCAGTTCGGAAGCAGTTAAAAGGTGACCTCACTGAGTCCATTTTCATCAATGATAAGTGTCCCGATCAGGAAATCAAGATCGGAGTGGGATTGGATAGCTAGCTCTGCGCCAGTCTGATAACCTTCCTAAAAGAAAGAATGGCCACCTTCGCGTGGTCCGTAGACAAGACGCCCGGCATCAGTCCAGAAGTTATCTCTCACGAGCTGAATGTGGATCCTACGTTCCGACCTGTAAAGCAGAAGCGTAGGAAGCTGGGTCCTGAGCGAGCTGAAATCGTTAACAAAGAGGTTGAACGTTTATTGAAGGCAGGGCAAATACGCGAAGTAAAATACCCTGAGTGGCTCGCAAACACAGTGGTAGTCAAAAAAAAGAATGGAAAGTCACGAGTCTGCGTTGATTTTACCAACCTGAATAAGGCGTGCCCCAAAGACAGCTTCCCACTTCCGCATATCGACCGGTTAGTTGAGTCCACTTCGGGTCACGAGCTGATGTCTTTCATGGATGCATTCTCTGGCTACAACCAAATTCTCATTAACCCGGACGACCAGGAGAAGACTGCATTCATTACGGACCGCGGGATCTACTGCTACAAGGTGATGCCTTTCGGACTAAAGAATGCGGGAGCAACTTACCAGAGACTGGTGAATCGAATGTTCGAGCATCAACTCGGAAAGACCATGGAAGTCTATATTGATGACATGCTGGTAAAATCAATGGAAGCCAGCTCGCATCTCGCTGATCTGAAAGCCTGCTTCGACATCCTGAATCAGTTCGGGATGAAGCTTAACCCCACGAAATGCACCTTTGCAGTCCCATCAGGGGAATTTCTGGGGTATATCGTCACAGAAAGAGGAATTGAAGCGAACCCGAGGCAGATTAATGCTTTCCTGTCTATGAGTTCTCCTAGGACCTTGCGTGAAGTGCAACGCCTTAACGGAAGGATCGCAGCTCTCAACCGTTTCATTTCTCGATCTACGGACAAATGCCTCCCTTTCTACCAGCTGCTGCAGAAAGGGGGAAAAAACTTCTTATGGGATGCGAAGTGCGAGGAGGTGTTCGCCCAGCTCAAAGCCTATCTATCTGAACCGCCGGTCTTGGCTAAGCCTGAGTTCGGTGAGCCGCTCTTTCTTTACGTAGCTGTATCGGACAGTGCGGTCAGCGGAGTCATGGTTCGTGAGGAAAGGGGGGAGCAGAGACCAATTTTCTATATCAGCAAGTCATTTACTGGGGCGGAGTCCAGGTACCCTATGATGGAGAAATTGGCTCTAGCAGTGGTCACTTCGGCAAGGAAACTGCGGCCTTACTTCCAGTCCCATACAATCATAATCCTGACGACGCAGCCACTTCGGACGGTATTACATAGTCCGAGCCAATCCGGGCGGCTAGCTAAATGGTCTGTCGAGTTGAGCGAATACGATATCGAGTTCCGGACTCAAACCTGTGCTAAGGTGTAGGTGCTGGCTGATTTCTTGATTGAACTCCCACTAGCCTCTTCGGTTAGCGACAATGTCGAAGCCCCGTGGACATTGTATGTTGATGGTGCTTCTTCCAAATCGGGAGCAGGATTAGGGGTCCGCCTCACTTCTCCTACAGGCGAAGTGATCGAGCAGTCATTTCGCTTGGCTTTCAGTGCGTCCAACAATGAAGCCGAGTACGAGTCCTTCTTTGCTGGCTTGCGCCTCGTAGTGGGGATTGGTGTCCGAAAACTTTGAGCTTTTGGCGATTCGCAACTGGTCGCCAACCAGTTTTCGGGGGAGTATGAGACAAAGGATGGTCGTATGGAGGCTTATTTGTCCACAGCTCCGCTGCGGACGCTTTAGCATCTTTGGCATCCATTTCGGATCCCGCGATGACAAGGATTATCCCCGTCGAAGTTATCCAGTTTCCAAGTATCCGACTTGAGAGCTCAAACGTCGTCACCCGGGCGATTAAAAAACAGTTGGCTGCTAAGGAGGCAGCTCGTAAGGCGGCTGCGGACTCCGTACCCTCGGAGGATCCGGCTCCCGTTATGCCTACTCCTATGGAAGTTCACCCACCTCTAGCTGAGCTAGACACAGATCCAACTCCGGAATCGTCAAGCTCACCAGTTGACAGTCAAGCTGTTATCCCATATGCTACTTCGAGCGGCACGAATTCTAACAGCTGGGGGGCAAATGACTGGCGGAGCCCGATCTGGGCTTACTTAGAAAAAGGGGAACTCCCAACCGACAAATGGGCAGCCAGGAAACTCAAAATTGTCAGTGCGCGGTATTGCGTTCACAACGGAATACTTCTACGCCAAAGTATAGCTTGTCCTTATCTAACATGTGTGGCTGGTGAAGAGCCTGCGATGCTAATGCGAGCTGTTCATGACGGTCCCAATGGAAATCATTCCGGAGGTCGGACTCTGGCTTTCAAAATCAAAAGGCAAGGTTACTTCTGGCCTACCATGGTCACGGACTGCGAAAGATATTCGCGAGCTTGTGAGAAGTGTCAAAAGCACTCCCCGTCAATTCATCAACCCACTGAGCTCCTGTCGTCAGTGTCCGCACCTTACCCATTCATGAGGTGGTCGATGGATATCATCGGTCCGTTGCATCGAGGACCAGGAGGAGTTAAGTACATGCTTGCTCTTACTGACTACTTCTCCAAGTGGGTGGAAGCGGCAGCCTATGCGAAAGTAACAAGTGACGAAGTGGAGCAGTTCGTGCTAAAAAGTATAATCTATCGCTACGGGGTCCCCCACGAAATCGTCACGGACAATGGTCCACAGTTTATCTCCTCGAAGTTTGAAGAGTTCTGCGCGAAGTGGAAGATTCGACTCAATAAGTCAACTCCTCGTTACCCGCAAGGTAATGGGCAGGCTGAGGCGATGAATAAGGTTATTCTTGCTAACTTGAAGAAACGGCTCGATTCTCGCAAAGGGCGCTTGCCAGACGAGCTGCAAGGCGTTCTTTGGGCAATTCGAACAACACCTCGCCGGGCCACTAGTGAAACACCTTTCTCCTTGGTCTACGGAGTCGACGCCGTAGTCCCAGCTGACATAGAGGTCCCTGGAGTCCGTACCTCGCTGAACCCACTCCGAGCTGAGGAAAATGAGGAGTTCCTACAGGATACTCTCGATACAATCAACGAGCATCGGGACCAGGCGTTAGTTTGGATCCAGAATTACCAGAACGCGGTAGCTCGATACTATAACTCCAAAATCCGAGGCAGACCTTTGGCAGTGGGCGACCTTGTCCTCCGGAAAGTCCATGAGAATACCCAGGAACTCAATGCAGGAAAGCTGGGAATTAACTGGGAAGGACCATACAGAATTACTCGCGAAGTCCGAAATGGAGTCTATCAGCTTGAGGATTCAGAGGGAAAACCAGTCCCGAGGTCTTGGAATTATTTACACCTTAAACTCTTTTACAATTAATCTTTTTGTATCGAACTACAATTTGGCTTTATCCCGATAAGGGTACGTAGGCAGCCCACTTCGGGTCCAGCTACCCATATTAATAAAACTTAAAAGTTTTTCTTAAACTTTTTTATTAATAATGGTTCTCAAAAAAAAAAAAAAAAAAAGCCGAAGTCTGACTTCGCATCTATCATATAAAGCCGAGGTTTAACTTCGCAAACCTAAACCGAAGTTCTCACTTCGTATTCAAAGCTTAATGTTGCGAAAACTCCAAACCGAAGTTCTCACTTCGTACTCAAAGCTTAATGTGGCGAAAACTCTAAACCGAAGTTCTCACTTCGTATTCTGCTTTAAAATCAAAGCTTGGTTTCGCAAATTTCTTATTAAACCGAAGTATTCACTTCGTACCCAGCTGTACTTATTAGAGTTGGGGTGCCATGTCTCGAACTGTTTAACCGAAGTTCTCACTTCGTGTTCAATTCTGCTCGTCATCTTTTCAAAACAAAAGGTTGTGGAAATTTAGTTCGCATTTCGAATGGCACAACAAAATTTTTTTTATGGAGTGGTCACCATGACCAAAACACTCCAAAGAAGTCGGAAAAAAAATATTACAAACAGGGGGCAACTCGTTCAAAAACAACACCAAAACAAAAAGCTAAGGATTAGGGAGAGCAGGATCTGACGCCGCTTCGGATAGGGCCAGGCCCGTCTCTGCGAGTTCCCCTTCCGACCTGGTCTTCGCTAGATAGTCGTCCATCCCCTGATTCGAGATTTGCCCGAGGTTACTACCAGACTCGTCGATCGTGACGCTAAGCGGGTGCTCGCTACACAAGAGATCGGGCGTATCCGCCAAAAGGTCCGAGAATGCAGCGAGGTCGAGATCACGGGGAGTTACCTTTGAAACCTTATCATTGGCTTCCTCCTCGTCAGTTTTCAGGAGCCCGAGCTCGGCCTCCATATCTTGGATCTCGCCCCTGGAGATCTCCTCGACCAACATCCGGTTTGCCCTCGGCAGCCCGGATCTGGAGCGGGGCTAGCTTCTCCCTCTCTTAGAAGGTGAACTTCACCTCCTCAACCAAGGTCCCCCGCCTTCTCGAGTAACTGATTGTGGAGTTTGATCTCGTGCAATTTGTTTCTCGCTGCCTTGGCATCTTCCACCGCTTCAAAGTAAAGGTCCCCCGCCTTCTTCAGCTTGTCGCGAAGGTCTTCGTTAGCAACCCCGAGGTCAAGCACCTTAACCTCAGCCTTCTTCATCCGAGCTCGGATCCGCTCGGCTTTCGCCACGGTGTCAGCATTCTTGGCTTCCAGTCGGGCATACTCCTTTACCTGAGCTTCTAGGTCGGCAATCCTTTCTTGAAGGAGATGTACTTCGGAAGGCGAGGAGGAAGCGAACAGTTGCTCCTCATAGGATGCCACCGAGGAGTTAAACTCGATCATTAGCTGAAAAAGATAGCCTATTAAGCGACTGTTTGGCAAAAAAAAAAATGTATATATATATATATATACATTTACCTCGCCGATTTTATCCGCGAAGCGAAAGAAGTTCGCGCGATTGACCTCGGTCATGTCAGCAAATAGCGGAATCCGAACTCCGGGTCGAATGTAGCTCCTCATTAGATCGACTGGGGATGCAGGGGGGACTGAGATTTTCGAGCAAGTCATTTCAGTCACCAACTATCGAATAGTCAAAGGTATAAAAGTAAGTGCAACTCAGAAAAAATTTTACGTCAGACGAAAGGACGTTGTTCCTTCAAAGGGTTTCTTCCAGAGGAGTCTCCGGAGTCTTTAGGCGGTGGGGCCTCCTTAGATCTCCTCTCCGAGGAGGGACCCCTATCTTTCGAGCTAGATCTACTTCGCTCATCCCCTAATGGGCCAGTCCGGGCTCGCACCTTTTCGCGAGAAGAGGAGGCGGTCTCAGGCTCTTTCCTCTTCTTTGATGAGTCAGTTTGCTAGGGGAGGCCTCAGCAGAGGTTTTCTTCGGCACTGGGGGGGGGGGAGCAGCGACCTCCCGTGGCTCATCGCTAGAATCAGCAATGACAATCACGGGAGGAATCAACGGGCCAGCAAGAGCCCTGGTTGATTCTGTACCAAGCTCGGGAGAGCCAGTTGGAGGCGCGGAACTCCCGCTCACCTCGGGAACGGATGAGCCGGAGGAATTCTTGTTAGAAAGGCGAGCTTTGCCTTCGGCGAGAGCCATCGCCATCTGTTTCTTTGCCTCTTTTTCGGCAGCTCGGCACACCTTTTCTTCCCTGTAATTCATCTCCGAAACGCTCAAGGGGATGGAACAGACGAGAGAACGCCTTCGAGCCTCGCCGTGGACTCTCTGATCCTTTCGCAAGAAAAAGAATCCCAAGCGATCTGTCCCTGGCTGCAGAACCTCGAGAAGAACTCTGCGAATGTGGGGCAAAGCAATCCGCGCTCGAAGTGATCTGAAAAAGAAACAGTTAAAAGGTGAGACGGAAAGTCAAGCAACACTTAACTCGGACCTAGCAAGGAACTCCATTCTACCAATTCTCGAAGTCCACTTCGATACGTGCAAACTCACGCGGTGGCCGAAAGTGAGCTCGTTAACCGGGAAGAAGAAGTAGGACTTCCGCCACTTTTCGTCCTTCTCGGGCAGGTCGTCAAAGACCTTTAGCCCGGCAAGCAGGCTTACGTAAAGCGTGCCATTGGTGCGACCGGTCTTCACCGTGTACACCTGGAGGAAGTCGGCTAATGACAGCTGGTAGTTGAACTCCTCCCCCAGAGTTTGAAGGCACAAGACAGTCCGACCAAAGTTGGGGCACATCTGAGGGAGAGCGAAGCCCAGTTCGAACATCATCTTCACGATGAGTTTTGGAAGGGGGAATGACAGACCGCACGCAGAGAAGAAAATCTCTAACGCGCAGCAGTACCCTGGAGGGGGATTCTCCGGAGACTCATGAGCCTCCGGGAATCTGATCTCGACCTCCGACGGAATCCCGGTGGATCCTCTAATCTCGGCTATGTTCTCCGCAGAGAGAATCGACGGCTGGTGGGGGCCGAAAACGCCCGGAATCAAGGGTTTTGCGGTTTTTCCCGATGAGGATTTTGGCGGAGACATGCTTTCCGGTAAAAGCAGCAAGAAGTAAAGGAAGAGTGAAGGGTTTTCCGGCGAAAGTAAAAGAAGTTCACAGAGGAAAAGAAAGAAAATCGGAGAACGGAAAACACAAAGTACAATTGGGGATTAAGAGTGAAAGAGAGAGAAGTCGAGTTTACCTTTATACACGGAACCAGGGAGCAATGATTACCTGGGGAAATGAAAGGTCTCGCACCGTTTTCTCTCTCTCTCTTATAGTTAACACGCCACCTAGTGGGCCCCGAGGCTTGTTCGGGAAGGCAAATCCCATCATTACCACGATCAAATCGTGGAGATTTGGGGAATATTCAATTTCCCGAAATTGATCGCTTGAGGATTAAAAGTCCCCCGAACTGTTCAGCTCGGGAGACTTGGGGGGCAACTGTTGTACCCACGATCTGTCACCTCGGGCAATAGGCCGGGCTTGTCTAATGGACCAAGAACGTATTACTGATCGGCCCATCAGGCCCAGAGAAAAAAAGAGAGCGCGGAGATGCTTCGTACTGGACAGCTCCCAGCTCGGGCCCGGTCAAAGATTCCCGCATTCAAGAGGATTAATTAGACCGCGCAAATCGCGTCCTATTAATTGTGCATTAATTGGGTAATAAATTGGTCGGTATAAATATGTAAGGGGGGTGTCGCTTGTAAGGGATCAAACATTTTTCCAAAAAAAAAAATTCAAATTCGAATACTCAAAGACTCTCTAATAATTCAACTCGGAACTATTTAACGGCGATAAGCTCCTCCGCATTCGAATCACTTCGGAAGGAGGAACTTGATTTCAGTTCTCACACCGAGAAAATCTGCCGAGAGAGCCGAGAAAAGTTGTCGAGAAAATCAGCCGAGAGTGCCGAGAAAATTTGTCGAGAAAATCTGCCGAGAGTGCCGAGAAAAGTTGCCGAGGAAATCTGCCAAGAAAGCCGAGAAAAGTTGTCGAGAAAAGTTGCCGAGAGTGCCAAGGAAAATTGTCTGAGACGTATCGCCGAGACATCCGAGATGGATTGCCCGAGTCGTCTGAGGTGTACTGTCCGGGTTGTCCAAGAGTTGCCGAGTATTGCCGAGCGAAGCGTGCGAGCGAGAACGAGAATTACCGAGAACTGTCGAAGGTGTCGGACGACAAGGACGAGTTTTGGTCGGAGAAGACCGAAAAATCGTTTCTCTGATGAAATGGACCAATCAAATTACATGCATCCATGCAGAAATATTTTGTTGTTATATGAAGTTTTGGCGAGAGATGATTGGGCGGTGCAATGCACGCGCTGCATGCAAGCAAGGAAGAAGCAGAGAAATGGAGCCTATAAATAGAGTGGGATCGACTTCATTTTTGTGTTTACTCTCATTTTCTCTCAAACCCTAAAACACAAAAGCTTTTGTTCTCTCAAAGTCAAAAGAGAGAGAGATCGAGAAAGAGAGATTATCGACATTGTGTCGAGAAGAGAAGGTTGTTACGTAGAGAGGGGATCGAGAAGAGAAGGAGTTTGTGTCGAGAACGAGACGTCGAAGAAGAGGAGTCTTGTCGAGATATCATCATTGAAGTGACGGTGTTTCTGTCGAAGAATTCATCGAGAATAGACGAAGAACGTGTCGAAGAGATCGTCGAGAAAATCCGGTGTTAGTGTCGAGAAAGAAGACCAAGAAAAGACGACGATTGTGTCGAAGAAAGATCGAGAAGAGAAGCGGTTTGTGATCGAATAAAACCAAGAAGCGAGATGCGGTTTTGATCGAACAAAAGACGATAGTGAATCGGTGGTTGCGGACGAGAAGCCAGACGCTTTCTGACGCAAAGAGGGTGGAGTTTGTCTGATCGAGTGGTGCGGTGAAATCCGGTAATCATCGTCGGCGTGAAGAGGTGAGTCTGCGGTAATGCATGTAGAGTAATTGCATGTAGTTGTGGTTTAAAGTGTGATGCATGCGAATATGGCAGAATTCATGTTAGACTCACCATGGGAAAATGAACTAGGTTGCATGCTAAATAAATTGGACTCACTCAAAATTTGGTTAAGGAAGAACTTGGTTGCATTTTAAGTATAATCCGATCACTTAAAATTTGGATAAAGGGTTGCATGCATGATCGAACCAAGTGAATTTTGCGAGTAGTAATTCTTGCTTAGAATGGGTTCCTTGCATGATTAAACGGGTGAAGTATTTTGCATTTTATTGCATAATATTGAGTGAGGTTAGTTGCGTGCTTAAACGAACTTAAGGATTTAAAGAATTAAATCGAATGGCCTTGCATGCTTAAGTTGGATTTAAGGATTTAAAGCGGTTAAATCAATTTGGTTGCATGCATGTAGAATAATATTAAGTTGCTGGATTTGTATTTCTTGCTCCATGTTGATTATTGCATGTTGTATTCTTGCTTGATTTCATGCTTGTGTGCGTGATTTATCAGTGGTCGAATTGTTGTTGAATGTTTTAGTTTGGCTTAGCCTCTTGAATTTGTTTCTCGAGTCTTAGCTAGAGTAATGAGTCGATATTCTGTTCCATACGCGGTTGTCACGCGTGAGTTCCCGACGACCACTCGCGCGAGACACTATCACGGCTAGCTAGCTACTAGCGTTACCCCTACATGACGATGTAGCTTATTTGTGGGTTCATGTTGGTGACCTTTGTGGTCTCAGCATTGGAAGCCGTAAGGAACGGAACAGATTATCGAGGGCCCTTAGGTGAAAAGAGTCTAGCGTATTTCAAGCAATCCTTGTTTTATTCTAGATGTCTTTGTTTGGTTGATTGGTGAAGGAGTCTAGGATAGTTCAAGTGTTTCTTGGTTATTCTAGATTGTCCTTGCGAGTCGTGGATGAGTTAAGAGTCTAAAGTATTCTTTAGTCGTCTTTCCATGGGTGTAGCGAGTTTAGATCGTCAAGTCGAGTCGTGTCGATCTAACCTCTCTCGCTTGTGTGTTGATTATTTGCTTCCGCTGATGTTTCTGTTGCGTTGCTTTGATTACTTGCTAGTTTGTAGTAGTTGCTTGTTTTCTTTGCTTGCCAGGGTAGTCGGGTTGGGTGAAGTAGAATCCTGTTTAGGAGAAAGGGGTACCCAGGCTCACTGAGTAATCTTAGATTACTCATGATAATACTTTTGTCTTGCAGGGAAGCTTAAGTGGGTCTAGAGCCGGAGCAAACGTTAGGGGACCGGATAGGGTTTTCTTGTGTTCTTTGTAAAACCCTATATTTTCATAAACGATTATGTAAAATTATCCGACTATCTTTATATATTGCTTTAATGATTTATTTACAATGAATATTTTGTTAAAGTAATATATTCGGTTTTCGGAGAAAACATGGCAGGTTGCAAATGATACTCGGCCTTGTCCGGGCTAACACTACGCGCTGTGGGACGCAAGGGTTGCAAAGCCTAAGCGAACCTCAGCCACGGGCGGAGTCGCATCCAGGAGGACAGGTCGGGAAGTGTGCAGCTTCTGTCCCTTGACTGGACCACCAGGGTGCGGTTCCCACAACAAGTAGCGCCTCCGCGCCGTCCAATGGTCTTCGTGGTCATAGGACGGTTCAGGGGCGTTACAACGGTGGTATCAGAGCGGTGTTTTTGAACCCGCGAGCACTTGTGCATTTCAAGGTTTTATCGAGTAAATGTGTCGTGAAAACACAAACTTTTTATCCGGTCGTTTGCTTGTCTAGTTTTAAGTTGAACCTTAGAATGGACTAAGCATCTCACATTGTTTCTTGTGTGTTTTAGATGTCTTCAGGTGAATCAGGTTGCAGGGATGGTTCAGGAGATGAGGGGCCGAGACATGAGGATTGTGGGCATCACTATGGGTTCTTATTGACGAAATCAGAAAACAGTCAAGAGCCGAGTGATTCGAATGATTGGGATGAGCGGAGTCTTTGATAATCACGATGACAACTGGTCCATCGAGACCGATCCGTCCGAGTGTCTAGAAAAAACGGAGGAGGTGGAAGCTGATCAAGATGACCAGACTATAGTATTGGAGATTGGAGAGCCAAGTCGTCTTCAAGTTCGAATGGACGCACAAGGAAAGTTTGAAACGGTTCCAGTTGGAGATCATGGAGAGGCGGAGGTGCAGCTCGCCGATAGGTTACAAAAATTGCTGTTAGACCTTGTGGAGGATCCGTCCGACGATGTTAGTCCCGAAGATCATTTGAGGGAATACCCGGAGGCAGTCGAGAAGATTATAAATTTCTTGACGGATGTGTATGTGCCGGAAAAAGGAGGTGCCACTAGTGGTACAGGAGTTGTACCCGAGACAGGAGGCACTAGTGGGGAGCACCCTACGGGAGAGAGACCTAAAACGGTTGAAAGGATTCTTCTGATGCTGAACGAGATGCGCTCGCCGGAGCGAGTGAACGAAGGCGACGGAGAAGTTATTGTACCGGAAGCCAAGGGAGAAGAGAATCCAACCGATGGAGACTCTAAGTCCGAAGAACCAATGACAAGAAGGGAGAGAGTTGTGGAGGTAATCGAAATCTTATCGAGTGACGATGAGGGGATTCCGACTCTTGTAGTGGAGCCAAGGAATGACCAAGACCCGATACCTAGAGACCAAGACCGAGCAGTTGATGTAGGCGTGGAGCCGAGGGAGGATGCGAGAACGAGAGCTAGTACGAGCCAAGTTGCAAGAGACCAAGGAGAGCCAGATCTCTTAATGCCAGACCAAAATGTACCAGACCAAGCGGAGCCGAACCAGATTGTGCTAAGACACAATAGTCCCATTAGAGCCATCCCTTTGCGGATGGTGTTGCCGGAACAAGAAGAGGAACCAATGGACCCAGATTTGGAGAGGATGGCTAGGATGTATGAGTTAAGGAGGCAGAACTGAGAGCAAGCAAGATATGAAAGAGAAGAGAGTAGCTCGAGTTTGAAGAGGTCGAGAATGTATTCCCAGGAGTTACAGTCAAGAGGTGAGTTAGAGGTGTGTTCCATGACCTTTCAACCGAGAGGCCGACTGAGAGTGAGAGCCACTGCCAGGAAGAGGGTGGTGTATCCAAACAAAGTCCATATGAGGAACCAAGCGTACTGTGAGTTGTGCGAAGGCATCGGACATTGGACGAGGAACTTCTGGAGGACGTCGTTAAGACGCATGGTTGCACCGGAGAACGCGGAGTGTGATTGGTGTGGTATGCGGGGACATTTCTCCTATTGCTGCCCAAACCCTGACCGCATGAGATATCGAAGGAGGTGCGAGTCTTGTGGAGAACCGGGGCACTTAAACAACCATTGCTGGTGGACAAGACCACGACATTTTATGAACCCGGAGCGTGTCGTTTGTACGGAGTGTGGAGAGCCGGGACACTCGAACCATCATTGTTGGAGAGCAAGGCCGAATCGTCCGATATTCCAAGAACCAAGAGGATGTACCGAGTGTGGTGGAAGTGGACACTTGCCTCATAGTTGTCCATATCGGATTGTGCGAGAGAGACTGAGGCCAACCAGTCGATTGGAAGAGACGGGAGAAAACCCGATAGGTCGAATTGAACGAGTGGAAGCGAACCCGACGAACCAAGCTGGAACCTCGATGTCTGCTGCCTCTACCTCAACCGAGTCTCCCGCTGAACCGCCACATGATGAGCCAACTAGGGAGTGCGTGTGCATGTGTGAAGCGTGTACTAAGCTCAGGAACCAGTAGAACCTTTAAGGAGTAAGGGAAGTTATTTTTGGGATTTATGTGTAAGGGTCGGATAGATTTTCTTTTGTTGTTTCTCGACCTAACCGTTATTGTGTTTGTCTAGAATCCGAACCCTTAAGATTATCGGCTAAGTGGTGTAGAACCTTTGTGTCTTTTGTAAGAGTACTTTGTGTTCTTTAGCCGTGTTGGTGTTATATAACTGCTTGCTAATCTTTGCTTGTTTGAATTACTTGCTTTGATTGTTGCTTGAGTTTTATAGGTTGTATAGTTAATTATTTGCATAATTAACTTGTACGCGATCGATGAGGATTCAAGTAAGTCACCACAAAGCGCGATCAGACAAAAGAGAAGACGTCCAAGGGAGTCCAAGAGAGTTCAACCAAGGCAGAGCAGTCAGTTCAGACTAAAAGTAAAAGAAGGATAAGAGAAAATTAATGGAGGAAGATGAAACAAATTCGAAAGAAATCGAAAGAATAAAATAATGGTGCAAATCAAACAAAAGTGGCAAACAAAATTGAGAAGGTCGAAACGGATATGACCAAGGCAGTGCGAAAAAATAGTGCGTGGCTCAAGAATTATGACAAAGAGGGTGCAAGAAGATAATGTGTAGAAGACGAAATTATCAAAAGGATAGACAAAGAGGGTGCAGGAAAATAATAAACCGCAAAAGAAGCAGCATTATTATGCTAAGAGGTAAGAAATGGGTAAGGTTATCAAACCAAATCTCATACATAGCGGAATTAGAAGGAGATGGGCGAACCGGTAGATCGACCAAGGAAAGAATCGAAGGAGTTAAAATCCAAAGGAGCGCGAAGCTAAAGGAATCGGAGAAATAAAAGGGAGTATACGGTTAAAGGAGCCGGAGTATTGTGATCAATAAAGACGAGAAGATATAATTCGTATGATGAGCATACCAAGATGATGGAATGTATCAAGCTATAAATCGAAGGAAAGAGAAGAGTCAGGAACAAGCTGAAGAAAGAGTAGCATTGAATCAAAGAAGTTAAAGTAGTGGACAAGACATGGTGCAACAAGGCAAAAGCCTTAGTGTTTGGAGAACATAAAGATTATGAGGAGCCAAGTGAATGCTGGAGATGAAGAAGCTTTCCAAAAACATCAGTAAACGGTGGTATAAGGATGAAATGTGACTATGGAGACGAAATAACCAAGGGAAAGGAGGATTCCAATAAAGATAGTGACGTGGTAGTAATCACAAGGCAACAACACTTATGTTAAGAAGTATCGACATCACAAGGAGAGAAGAAGAAGGCAGGAGAATTCGGGGACGAATTCTTATAAGGGGGGAAGTATGTAATGACCCTCACCAAGGGCAAAAATCCCAAAATAAAAGTCCGAGGAAATGGTCTGGAAAAGACCTAAGATAAAAGAAGAAGAAAATAAAGGAGAACGACCAAAGGAAGTCCGAGGAAATATTCGTGGGTCGGAGAATGGCCGAGCCAAGACCGGAGTAACCAGATGCACGATCGAGACCCTAAAACCGATCGGGAGTTGGGAGAATCTGTCAAGTGGCCAAGAAAAGTTGTCGAGAAAATCTGCTGAGAGTGCCGAGAAAATCTGCCGAGAGAGCCGAGAAAAGTTGTCGAGAAAATCTGCCGAGAGTGCCGAGAAAATTTGTCGAGAAAATCTGCCGAGAGTGCCGAGAAAAGTTGCCGAAGAAATCTGCCAAGAAAGCCGAGAAAAGTTGTCGAGAAAAGTTGCCGAGAGTGCCGAGGAAAATTGTCCGAGACGTATCGCCGAGACATCCGAGATGGATTGCCCGAGTCGCCCGAGGTGTACTGTCCGGGTTGTCCAAGAGTTGTCGAGTATTGCCGAGCGAAGCATCCGAGCGAGACCGAGAATTACCGAGAGCTGTCGAAGGTGTCGGACGAGAAGGACGAGTTTTGGTCGGAGAAGACCGAAAAATCGTTTCTCTTATGAAATGGACCAATCAAATTACATGCATCCATGCAGAAATATTTTGGTGTTATATGAAGTTTTGGCGAGAGATGATTGGGCGGTGCAATGCACGCGCTGCATGCAAGCAAGGAGGTGGCCACTTGTCAAAACGCACTAAGGAAGAAGCAGAGAAATGGAGCCTATAAATAGAGTGGGATCGACTTCATTTTTGTGTTTACTCTCATTTTCTCTCAAACCCTAAAACACAAAAGCTTTTGTTCTCTCAAAGTCGAAAGAGAGAGAGATAGAGAGAGAGAGATTATCGACATTGTGTCGAAGAGAAGGTTGTTACGTAGAGAGGCGATCGAGAAGAGAAGGAGTTTGTGTCGAGAACGAGACGTCGAAGAAGAGGAGTCTTGTCGAGATATCATCATTGAAGTGACGGTGTTTCTGTCGAAGAGTTCATTGAGAATAGACGAAGAACGTGTCAAAGAGATTGTCGAGAAAATCCGGTGTTAGTGTCGAGAAAGAAGACCAAGAAAAGACGACGATTGTGTCGAAGAAAGATCGAGAAGAGAAGCGGTTTGTGATCGAAGAAAACCAAGAAGCGAGACGCGGTTTTGATCGAACGAAAGACGAGAGTGAATCGGTGGTTGCGGACGAGAAGCCAGACGCTTTCTGACGCAAAGAGGGTGGAGTTTGTCTGATCGAGTGGTGCGGTGAAATCCTGTAATCATCGTTGGCGTGAAGAGGTGAGTCTGCGGTAATGCATGTAGAGTAATTGCATGTAGTTGTGGTTTAAAGTGTGATGCATGCAAATATGGTAGAATTCATGTTAGACTCACCATGGGAAAATGAACTAGGTTGCATGCTAAATAAATTGGACTCACTCAAAATTTGGTTAAGGAAGAACTTGGTTGCATTTTAAGTATAATCGGATCACTTGAAATTTGGATAAAGGGTTGCATGCATGATCGAACCAAGTGAATTTTGCGAGTAGTAATTCTTGCTTAGAATCGGTTCCTTGCATGATTAAACGGGTGAAGTATTTTGCATTTTATTGCATAATATTGAGTGAGGTTAGTTGCGTGCTTAAACGAACTTAAGGATTTAAAGAATTAAATCGAATGGCCTTGCATGCTTAAGTTGGATTTAAGGATTTAAAGCGGTTAAATCAATTTGGTTGCATGCATGTAGAATAATCTTAAGTTGCTGGATTTGTATTTCTTGCTCCTTGTTGATTATTGCATGTTGTATTCTTGCTTGATTTCATGCTTGTGTGCGTGATTTATTAGTGCTCGAATTGTTGTTGAGTGTTTTGTTTTGGCTTAGCCTCTTGAATTTGTTTCTCGAGTCTTAGCTAGAGTAATGAGTCGATCTTCTGTTCCAAATGCGGTTGTCACGTGTGAGTTCCCGACGACCACTCGCGCGGGACACTGTCACGGCTAGCTAGCTACTAGCGTGACCGCTACATGACGATGTAGCTTATTTGTGTGTTCATGTTGGTGACCTTTGTGGTCTCAGCATGGGAAGCGGTAAGGAACGGAACAGATTATCGAGGGCCCTTAGGTGAAAAGAGTCTAGGGTATTTCAAGCGATCCTTGTTGTATTCTAGATGTCTTTGTTTGGTTGATTGGTGAAGGAGTCTACGATAGTTCAAGTGTTTCTTGGTTATTCTATATTATCCTTGCGAGTCGTGGATGAGTTAAGAGTCTAAAGTATTCTTTAGTCGTCTTTCGATGGGTGTAGCGAGTTTAGATCTTCGAGTCGAGTCGTGTCGATCTAACCTCTCTTGCTTGTGTGTTGATTATTTGCTTCCGCTGATGTTTCTGTTGCGTTGCTTTGATTACTTGCTAGTTTGTAGTACTTGCTTGTTTTCTTTGCTTGCCGGGGTAGTCGGGTTGGGTGAAGTAGAATCCTGTTTAGGAGAAAGGGGTACCCAGGCTCACTGAGTAATCTTAGATTACTCATGATAATACTTTTGTCTTGCAGGGAAGCTTAAGTGGGTCTAGAGCCGGAGCAAACTTTAGGGGACCGGATAGGGTTTTCTTGTGTTCTTTGTAAAACCCTATATTTTCATAAACGATTATGTAAAATTATCCGACTATCTTTATATATTGCTTTAATGATTTATTTACGATGTAATAATTTATTAAGGTAATATATATTCGGTTTTCGGAGAAAACATGGCAAGTTGCAAATGATACTCGGCCTTGTCCAGGCTAACACAATGCGCTGTGGGACGCAAGGGTTGCAAAGCCTAAGCGAACCTCGGCCGCGGGCGGAGTCGCGTCCAGGAGGACAGGTCGGGAAGTCTGCAGCTTCCGTCCCTTGACCGGACCACCAGGGTGTGGTTCCCACAACAAGTAGCATCTCGGCACCGTCCGATGGTCTTCGTGGTCATAGGATGGTTCGGGGGCGTTACAGACACCCTTGGTGTATCGATCGACACCATGTTTTCCGGGTTGATTGGATTGGTTTTAGTTGATATTTGGTTTGGTTTGGTTCAATTAGAAATCCCTAAACCGTGTATATAAGGGAAAGTACGACCAAGTCGAGGGTTTTTGTTGTTTTGGTCGCCGTTGAGTGAGAAAAAGAGAGAAAAAGGAGAGAAAGCACTGGAGAGTGTTTCTGTGAGATTTTGGCTTGTTCTTGGTGGTTTTGGCGGGATCTGTAGCTGTGGAAGGGAGAGTTGTTGCTGGGAACAAAGGAGAAGGTTCCGAAGGTGTTGTTTCCACGGTTTCTCAACCCAATCCTTCTGTAAAAGGGGTGAGTGCTTGACCATGGTTGATCTAAGCATGAGATCTCTTTTGTTTGGGTGTTTATGTGTTTTTTGTGGTGTTTGCTTGCTTGGGTTTGTTGTTTTCATGTTTACCAGAGATTCCCGAGGTGTTTGGGTGAGTTCGAGACGGTTTCAAGGTGGAATGAAACAGAAGTTCGACGTTCGTGTTTGCGCAGATCGTGTCTGCAGAAGAGGCATCCATCGGCACCTTTCAGCATCGGTCGACACCGGGTCTTGTAGCATCGATTGGCACCGATGTAGCATCGGTTGACACTAGTCTAATCCGCGACTCGTTTTTCCTGGTTTTGATGTATTGTTGTGTGTTTTGTTTGTTTGCTTGAACATGAGAGTCTCAAATGCTTGTGTGTATAACCTAGTAGATGGGATGACGGCCTCACTTAGTATTTATGATAATATTTACGCATCTCAATTGCTGTTTGTGGTGTGCAGGTATGTGACGTGGAATCATGGCGATGAGGAGGAGGATGATCTAGGGTCTCGTTTGTGTGTTATTAGATTTATTGGTTATGTTGTTGGAACCTTGGTTATTGTTATGTTAGGTTGATGGATAGAATGGTTAGAAATGTTATTGTATTGGTTTTGTATCCTTGGTATGTTTCCGCTGTGCATGTTATGGGATGCTTAGTTATATATTGTATTTAATTATTAAAAAAAAAGGGGTCGGATTGTTTCAGAAACGGTGGAGCTGAAACATAGAACAAGATTAGCTTTACCTCAGCTTCTCCAATGGGATGCCACCAAGGTCAATATTGCATACAGGACAACTCTCTATCTCATCCTCTGTGATTTTCTCATAGATGCATTTCCTGCAAACTGCAATAGGAAATTAACCTTGCAAGTTATTTCATTACAGTAGAGACAAGTAACTTATTAAGAACATGATTTGTATTAAATGTGACCAAATATCATGAATTGGTATAAGAAACACATAATTTGTGAGATGCATTCATAATCTATGAATCCCGTCCAACACATACACTTGGGATAAAACTAACAAGTATGCCCCCTACATAATCAATTTAACAACTCTCATATCACGTATTACCATATCCTCCCCAAACATGTCTCACGTGTATCACAAAACTGAGTATGCCATCTAATATACGTATCCCCAGAGACCAAATGCTGAAACCAAGTAACAATATACCGCCAAATTGAAGAAAAGGAAGGAGAAATTGAAGCAGTCAGAATTGCGTATTATTATTATTTTGGTCAACAAAGAACTATTCATTGACTCATAGGACGACGAAAGGAAGAAGAAGAAGAAGCTAGAGACATATAACTAAACTGAGAGCTATAAATATTCCAAATTGGGAAGAAACTAAAGCAAATGTGAGCGAAATTCGAAACATTGAGGAATTGGACTGACATGTGTGAACTTGAGAAATAAGTTAACCGAGCAATGGTTAAGGGTGATAAAGCAAGTATATTTGAGAGATATTCAAATATACATTTTGGTATTATAGGAGATATCTAAATAAGTTATGTTTCCTAATTGTTTTTTGGAAAAGTGTCTTTGAGGTTTTATATATATATATAGAGTTGTCAAGGTGTGGTAAACCTATGAGTTTGTGAGAGAGAGATTGAGAGACTTTTTTTTGAGAGATTTTTAAAGCTAATAAAATAAGTGCTTTTATATCTTAATCTTGCTATACAAATTCTAAATTTGGTATCAGAGCAACCCAGGTTCGTTTTGATATTCAAACTCCTTGCTAAAGACGTATTGATCGTAGAAGAGAGATGAGTGAATTGGCAATTGCAACTGCAACAACTACTAACAAGACGAAGGAAGGAGGTTCTTCGTCTCTACAATGTCCGATGCTTGGCACCTCAAACTATACAGTTTAGGCTATGAAGATGACGGTGGTACTGCGAGTAAACAAAATCTGGGAGACGATTGATCCAGGGGTAGAGGATATCGAGAGGAATGATCTTGTCAAGGCTTTGCTGTTTCAATCCATACCAGAGGCACTACTTATGCAGGTTGGTAATCATGAGAAGTCCAAAGCAGTCTGGGATGCCATTAAATCGCGAAACGTTGGTGCTGACAGAGTGAAAGAAGCTCGACTACAGACCTTGATGGCTGAATTTGATAGATTGAAGATGAAAGATACCGCCACAATTGATGATTTTGTAGGTAAAATCTCTGAAATATCTAGTAAATCGGCATCTTTGGGAGAAACGATTGAAGAAACAACAATTGTTAAGAAGTTCCTCAAAAGTTTACCTAGGGAAAAATACATACACATAATTGCAGCTCTTGAACAATTTCTTGATCTCAACACAAATACGTTCGTGGACATAGTTGGGAGATAAAAAATATATGAAGAAAGAATTCAATAAGAAAAAGATTCACAAGAAGGCCAGGGTAAACTCATGTTTGCAAACGCTGTTTCACAAGAAGGACAAGGGAGGCTTCTGTATACAAACGCACCTGCTTCACAGCTACAAGAAACCTATGGTGAAGGCAGAGGAAGAGGTTTTGGTCGTGGCCGCGGAGGAAGGTTTAATGGTGGATGCTCTGGTTATCAACCAAGAGAATACGGTTATCAAACAAGGGATAAGTCCAAGATAACATGTTTTCGGTGTGACAAGTTGGGACATTATGCCTCTGAGTGCCCATACAGATTACTTAACCTAATCAAACTTCAAGAAGTACAAGAGAAGGAAGAGGAGGACACTCACACTCACGAGGCAAAATCTCTTTTGATGCATGAAGTAGTGTATCTTAATGAGAAGAATGTAAAGCCAAAAGAACTTGATGCGAGTTCAGACAAAGTGTGGTATCTTGATAACGGCGCTAGTAACCACATGACATGATACAGAGCATGGTTCCGTACAATCGACACAAGGGTCACAGGAAAGGTGCGCTTTAGTGATGATTCGCTAGTTGATATAAAGGGAAAAGGCTCTATTTTGTTTATAACCAAGAACGAAGACCAAAAGATATTAGTAGAGGTTTACTACATTCCATACCTTAAGAGCAATATCATCAATCTTGGTCAAGCAACTAAATTTGGTTGTGATGTACGAATGAGGGAAGATTTCTTAACACTGCATGATCGAGATGGAAACTTGCTAGTGAGAGCTATTAGATCGAGAAACAGACTGTACAAGGTAGATTTGGAGGTCGAAAACACAAAGTGTCTGCAGATTGCAGGGTCAAACGAAAAAAGTAAGTGGCATGCTTGATTGGGACATATCAACTTTGAAACTATTAAAAAGATGGTGATAAAGAACATGATTACTGGAATATCTAATGCTCTTAAAGGTGGAGAACCGTGTGCATCATGTTTGTTTGGTAAACAAACTCGACAAACATTTCTAGTAAGGACCTCTTATCGAGCAAAGCAAGTATTAGAACTCATTCACGGAGATCTCTGTGGACCTATTTCACCGACTACAGCTGCACAAAGGAGGTACATCTTTGTATTAATTGATGACTATTCGCATTATATGTGGACTATTCTTCTGAAAGATAAGAGTGAGGCGTTTGAAAAGTTCAAAAGCTTTAAAGTTTCGGTCGAACATGAAACTGGAAGCACTATCAAGACACTTCAAACTGATAGAGGAGGATAATTCACATCTCAAGAATTTCAACTGTTTTGTGAAAAGGAAGGAATCACTAGACATCCTACCGCACCTTACACACCTCAACAAAATGGTGTAGAAGAAAGATGGAACATAACGTTATTAGGAATGACTCGGAGCATCCTAAAACACATGAACATGCCGAATTACTTATGGGGTGGTGAGACATTCAACCTATCTTATCAACAGAGTGGGGACAAGAGTGCTAGAAGATCTTACACCATATGAAGCTTTTAAAAAGAAAAAGCCAAATGTATAACACCTTTGTATGTTTGGTTGCATTTGTTTTGCCAAAACCGAGACTCTACATCTTAAGAAGTTAGACGACAGATCGAAAATGCTTGTTAATCTAGGTACAAAACTGGTTCTAAAGCTTATAGGCTTCTCGATCCTGTCAGTCGAAGGATCATTGTTAGCAGGGATGTTGTGTTCGATGAAAATAAAAGCTGGATGTGGAGAAATTTAGAAGAATCTTCTATGGATTCAAGGATGTTCACTCTCAGTTTTGGAGCTTTTGGGAACAATGGAATCAGAGAAGAAGAAGTGATTGCAGAAACAGGGGAAAATGGAGAGAATGAGAACAATGAGGATGTTTTAGAAGAAGAAGATTGTTCCGATGAAGAACTAGAACCAATATCGGCTGAAAGACAAGATCAACCGATACAAGCAGCATCCGTTTTGAGGAAATAAGGAAGACAAACTAACAAGCTGAGTTACTTGAATGATTATGTGTTGCTAGCAGAACTTGAGGGAGAACAGTTGTTACTTATCATCGATGGAGAACCTGCATGTTTTGAAGAAGCGATAATGCAAAAGGTTTGGAGAGATGTATGTTAAGAGGAGATTGTGTCGATCAGCAAGAACGAAACATGGAGTCTGGTTGGTCTTCCATTAGGATGTAAACCAATTGGTTTAAAGTGGGTATTTAAGGTGAAACACAACTCTGATAACAACATAAACAAGTACAAAGCGAGGCTGGTGGCAAAAGGCTATGTACAGAGACATGGGATTGATTTTGATGAAGTGTTTGCACATGTGGCTAGGATCGAGACAATACAGTTCATTATTGCTCTTGCAGCATCAAATGGTTGGGAGATACATCATCTGGATGTTAAGACTGCATTTCTCCATGGTGAATTAAGAGAAGATGTATATGTTACTCAACCTGAGGGTTTTGTTACTCAAGGGAAGGAGGAGAAAGTATACAAACTACATAAAGCTCTTTATGAATTAAAGCAGGCACCTAGAGCATGGACACTAAACTGAATAAAATTCTCCTAGAGTTGAAATATGAAAAGTGTTCCAAGGAACCTTCTGTTTATAGGAAGAAAGAACAGGGCCATCTTCTCATTATAGCTGTCTATGTGGATGATTTGCTAGTAACGGGTTCTAACTTTGAGTTGATATTTGACTTCAAGGAAAGAATGGCAAGAAAATTTGAAATGAGCGATCTGGGAAAACTTACATACTATCTTGGCATCGAAGTTTTGCAGAATAAGGATGGAATCATGCTAAAACAAGAAAGCTATGTTAAGAAGATTCTTGCTGAGACAGGGATGAGTGATTGCAATTCTATTCTTATTCCTATGGAGTTTGGTTTGGAACTTTCAAAAGCAAGACATAAAAACCCGATTGATGAGAAACACTATCGAAGAATCATCGGGTGTCTTAGATACTTGCTCCATACACGGCCTGATTTGTCGTATTCTGTTGGTGTCTTGAGTAGGTATCTGCAGGAACCTAGAGAATCACATGAAGCTGCGTTAAAACAAGTATTAAGGTATCTTCGAGGAACATCTTCTCACGTCTTTACTTCAAGCAAGGAAACAAAACCGGTTTGATAGGTTTCAGTGATAGTAGCCTCAGTGTGGATTTAGATGATGGAAAGAGTACTGCAGGTCATATCTTCTATTTCAATGAGTGTCCAATCACATGGTGCTCCGAGAAACAACAAGTAGTGGCTCTTTCTTCTTGTGAAGCAGAATTTATGGTCGCTATTGAAGCAGCTAAACAGGCAATCTGGCTACAAGACCTGTTTGCAGAGATCAGTGGAATCAAGAGTGAATCAGTGACAATTCGAGTTGATAACAAGTCTGCTATCGCACTCACCAAGAACCCTGTTTTCCACGGACGAAGCAAGCACATACACCGGCGTTACCATTTCATAAGAGAATATATCAAGAATGGTCTGGTTACAGTTGAACATGTTCCCGGAGTTGTGCAGAAAGCCGACATTCTCACAAAAGCGCTTGAGAAGAACAGGTTCAAGGAATTGAGAGCTCACGTTGGTGTGCAAAAAGTCATGAAGAAGAGTTTCAAGCTTATGGGGGAGAATGTTGGATAAGCTTGAGGAATAAGTTAACTGAGCAATGGTTAACGGTGATAAGGCAAGTATATTTGAGAGATATTCAAATATACATTTTAGTGTTATAGGAGATATCTAAATAAGTTATGTTTCCTAATTGTTTTTTGGAAAAGTGTTTTGAGGTTTCATATATATAGAGTTGCCAAGGTGTGGTAAACCTATGAATTTATGAGACAGAGATTGAGAGGCTTTGTTTTGAGAGATTTTCAAAGCTAATAAAAGAAGTGCTTTTATATCTTAATCTTGCTATACAAATTCTAGATCCTGGAGGATATCGTCGCAGAGAGGACAGCTCAGGCATGCCCTCACAGTGGCGGACCTACGTAGAAGGAAGGGGTGTCAGTTAACCCCCCTAAATTAGATAAATAGATGAGTTTTGCATGTAAATAGATGAAATGTCGGTAGCAAAGTTGGTTTGTCCCCCTAAGGATGACCTCCCTAACCTGAGATCGATTCCTGGGTCCGCCACTGTGCCCTCATCGTCTCCCTCTTCACCTTACTCACCATCTCTTCCTTCTCCTCTTTCTATCTATTGGGTTTAATCACTCGCACGTTGCTATATCCCCTCCCCACAAAGCTGTATGTTGACGAAAACGGCGAAGATGTGTTCGTCTATCTCTCCCTTGTTTGGTCGCTGGTGATGATCTGCGGAATAAATGATACGGTAAGAGAGAGAAATTGGAGAATTTGACGTACGATTCGGACAAGAAGAGAAGAAGAGGCCGTCGTCGTCTATTAAAATTTAAAAGACGAGAGATATGACACTTTATTTTAGGAAAAAAAGATACTCAGCTACACGAAATATTGTTCAATACATGGCCACACATCTCAATTTTAAAAATGTATTGCCAACTATACGAAGTATATGTATTGCATGGTCACATATACCAACTATATGATGACATGTGCTCAACATCACAACCATCTTATTCCGGTACACCATTCATCAGAATCCGAGGTTGACCAGTGTTGATCGGCGTTGACCGATATTGACCAATAAAAATATGCATTTTTTTTTGTTTTTAATATTAAAAACCAAAAAAAAATTAGTTGAATTATTTAGGAATCATTTATGCTGTTTTATAATGTAAAACATATATGGATCCAAAGTAAAGATATATTGTATATAATTCCATTAATTTAGTCTTATAATAGTTATCTTTTTCAATTTCAAAACTTAACTAAAATTGAAATAAAAATCATTCATAAGATATTAAAACTTAAATTCAAACCAGATAATCTTGTTATAATAAATCAAATAAGAAAACTATTTATTTTAACTTTATTAATTTAGAAACATCAACTTCTTACTTAATTTATCTAAATATAAAATTAATATTATTTAATATTCCCAACCACAAAAAATATTTCTACAACAAAAATACTTAGAACCAAACCCAATACATATCAAAATCATTAGAGTTATTGAAATTTTTTATTACTCATGGTAAAATAAAAATTTTAATATCTGAAAAAATTATTAATGATTTTTTCTTTCACTTTTATTAATTTTTGCAATATAAAAATATATCTATTAATTCATCCAGTCTATAATAGTTAGTTTTTTTTCTATTTCAATTAAAAACATCAATTTATTATTTGATTTATTTAAATACAATGTTTTTTGTTATTTAATAAAAGAAATATATTTGTTTGTAAACAAATAAAACACACAATATTTATTTCTAATATATAGAATATCCAAATAATTGAGTTTGCAAAACAATATATTTGACTGTAGAAATATTAATATATACATATATAATTAATATATATATATATATATATATAGATATATGAATTTAAAATAATTTTTAATAATTTTTATTTAACTATTAGTTTAGCTTCAAAATTAAAATTACTAATTATAAGAATGAATACATTAAAGATGTAAACAATTTTTTCTTTTTGGTTTCTAATATTAAAAACAAAAAAAAAAATGCATATTTTTATTGTTCAACATCGGTCAACGCTGGTCAATACTGGTGAACATTGGATTCTGATGAACGGTGTACCGAAATAAGATAGTTGTGATGTTGAGCACATGTCATCATATAGTTGGTATATGTGACCATGCATTACATATACTTCATGTAGCTGGCAATACAATTTTAAAGCTGGGATGTGTGACCATGTATTGAACAATACTTCGTGTAGATGAATATCTTTTTTCTTTTATTTTATTGGAACAAGGGTTTTGTTTCCGTGTGTTCTGTCTATTCTCGTCGACAATAAAACGAGTGCTGGATAGGGATGTTGTGGTGGATAAAAAAATCTAGTCCAGCCTAAACCCGAAAAAGTGCCTAAAAAACCCGAATTTATAAAACCAGATTGGGTTTTAAGTTTTGTGGGTAAACCCGAATGGGTTTTAAATTTTGTGGGTAAACCGTGGATACCCAGATATATTTAATAGTTTTATCAAACCAAATCACGGGTTAATAAAGATACATAACTGAAAGGAAAAATGATTGCTAACTACTTGAAGTATACACCAACAAATAGCCACACATACAAACAATATAAATGTCTTGTTAACTACGTGAACTATTGTTATCACATAAAGACATCCATAAACAAACATATGTTATGTCTACAACACCATAAACGTTCGAGGTTAGCCGGAATCCGGGGTTGACCGGTATTGACCGACGTTGACCAATATTTACCGGTGTTGATCGGCGTTGACCGCTGTTGACCAGAAAAAAAATATTCAAATTTTTTGTTTCCTAATAATAAATATTTTTGTTTTTATGTATTTTCGAAAATACAAAATTAAAAACGATATTTAAATAGAAAGAGTATAAATTTGTTATTGTTTATGAAAAAATCTACTACACATCAAATTTTGGTGGTATAATTTTATTATATTATTTTTGGTATATCCCCTATATATTAATAGAGAAGCATTTGGTTGAAAATGCTGATGTGTCGTCGCCAGAGCGATTTGAAAATTTAATTGCAATTAAGTATTTCAAGATAAACATATTTACAAAAATAAGTCTTTTGATTTATTAAATATGCCATTAACGTATATAAGGAAATTTTTCTTTCACTATTATTTACATAATTGTGTCATTAGAATGTATAAGGTAATGTTTCTTTCTGTTATTTTTTTTTAAAATAAAAGACTTTATCAACTATTAAAAAAAGAAAATATCTTTCATAATTTAATTATCATTTTGATAATATATTTAATTATTTAAAGTAAATTACATTTCATAAACTATTAAAACCCTTATTCATCTATTTAAAATTTTGAAATACAAAACTTACTCTCCGATTTTAAAAAATTGGATGACTATTCAAGTACTTTCTCTGTTTCACAATAAGTGTCATTTGGACACATTTCACACAAATTAAGAAAATATTAAAATATACATATATGCCCTTATTTAATAAATGTTTAATGGGTTAATTTAGTCATAGATTAAGGGTAAAACTAGAAAATCTAATGAAAAAGATGCATTGAAAATATAAAATAGTGCATTGGAAATGTAAAATGACACTCCTTGTGAAACAAAAATAAAATTCTAAAATGACACTCTTTATTAAACAAAGGGAGTATATATTAAAAATTAATTATTAAAATAATCTTAAAAATAAATAAAATTATCACAATTATCACAATAATTAATAGTATTTTCCACATTTCACGGGTGAAATATATTTTAACACAAAATTAAATGTAAATTTTTAATTAAAAATATCTATAAAATTATTATTATGACACCTTAAATTTCAAATAATAATTTTACTTATAATAATTTTATTTGAGTCGATTTATCCCGCATATAGTGCGGGTTGTTACCTAGTTTTCTGTATTAAGAAACAAACAATTCGTGGGTTTACCCATACGGGCGAACCTCTCTTATTCATCCCCTTTAAATTAAGGAAACAAATCTTAATTAAAGAAACAAAATATGTTGATCAATCAATTTTAAAATTGTTAATTTTAATATTATATTACAGTTTTTAATTATCACATCTAAAACCCTAACCATTTATTATAAACTCAAACTGACATATAATTTTGTTTAATTGTAAAATCTAAACCCTAAACATTCTTTTATAAATCCAAACAGGCATATAATTTTATTTAATAGTAAAATCTAAACTCTAACCACTCTTTTGTAAACCCAAACCGATATATAATTTCGTTTAACTGTAAAATGTATACCCTAACCACTCTTTTGTAAACCCAAACTGACATAATTTTATTAATAAAATATCTCTTTTTAAAAATATGATATGACATGCCATATTATTGTATTCTGATTTGTTAATTAAGAGGGATGAATGAGAGTTGTTCACCCCTAGGCTTAACAAAATTAGTTACTTTATATACCACAAATTTTTTTTTCATATTATTTTTATTTTTATTTTGGTAAATAATTTTCTTGTATTTTTTTGGTTGTTATATGTTGTTTTTGTAAATTATATAAATCATTTATCTTTTTTATTTATTTATCAAAAATACATAAAAACAAAATCATTATTATTTTTGAATATATTTTTTTCTGGTCAACGCCGGTCAATACTGGTCAACGTCGGTAAACTTTGGTCAACGCCGGATTCTGGCAGACCTCGAATGTTTATGGTTTTGCACACATAACCTATGTTTGTTTATAGATGTCCTTATGTGATGACAATAGTAACAAGACATTTATATTGTTTGTATGTGTGGCTATGTGTTGGCGTATTCTTGAAGTAGCTGGCAATCATTTTTCCTAATTGAAACCATAAAATTGAAACAGTCACGGGTTAATGGTTTTACCACAAAGAACAAAATTATGCGAAGAACAAAATTTTGATTTGGTTTGATAAAAATCGTTTTGATAAAATCGTTTACGTACATAATGGAAGACTTATCCTAAGACTAAAATAAATCAAAAAGCCAGTCACGGTTAATCGTTTTGATGAAACGAGAAGCAACTCACACCAAAACCACTTTCTCGATTTGATAAAGAGAGAAGAATTAAAAAGCTAAAATCTTAATTTTGATTTCTGGGTTATAATTTGAACTGGGGGAAAAACTTAATCTGCAAATTCAAGCCAAGCACAGCAGGGTCGATGAAAGAACAGCCGACGAGAACGAGATATCGAGATTGTGTTTAACCTGAACTAGATTAAATGAATGAAAAAATAAAAACGTCGTCGTTTAATATATTGGAGTTCAGAAAAAAAATTCCGATAGTTTATTAGAGCATCATTAGTGGAGTACCTCTCCTAAGTTACTCTCAAATTAATTAATCATATAATTAACACTAATTTAAGTAAAGCAACCTAAGAGTTTTTTTTTTTTTTTTTGGTAGAGGACCGGGAGGCAATCCTCCCAGCTTTTATTAATTAAACAACAAAATTACATTCGAACGAGACGAGGACACGCAGGTCCTGATAAGTCTGCATCCAGCAAAGGCACGACAAATGAAGGAACCATATCTAAAACATGATAACCTACTGGCAAAGTAAAAGCATAGTTAGCTAAACCATCCGCGAGGCGGTTAGCTTCTCTATACACATGAGTAACCCGAACTATCCAGTCCCGTGAAATAAATCCATGGCACAGCCGCATCAGGAAAGACAACGGATGAGAGTCACCAATCCCCGTTGTAAGAAACCGAACCACCAACTCAGAATCCACCTCCAACTCCATTCTCTCAACCCGTCGTTCCCAAGCTAAAAGAAGACCATAATACACACCCCATAACTCGGCTAAGGGTGCAGAACAGCGACCAATGTTAAGTGCGAAACCCCACGCCAGCTCCCGTTTCATCCCGCAGTATACCACCCGCAGTTGCTAGCCCTGGGTTACCCTTGATGCTCCATCTGTGTTCACCTTATACCAACCCACCAATGGAGGCACCCAATGTACTAAACACTCTCTCTTCTCTGCTACGGGTCCCTTTGTCCTTTCGTTCGCAGCTACAACCACCGTTGCTAATTCTCGGAGAAATTTAACTCTGTCACGCCAAAGAGACGTATCACCAAAAACATTTCCACACCGCCATTTCCATGCCCACCACACTGTTAACGCAAACAAAACAGACCAGTGACTACGAACTGAACCATCCCCTTGACTAAGGTTCGTGAATAACCACTCTAACAAGGACTGGGAGAAGAACATCGGATGCTTCCTTCGAGGGACCAGTCGCTGCCAGACACCCACCATAGCCTGACAAACTCTAAGAACATGAATGATCGTTTCTATACCACCTTTACAGACCTGACAAATATCATCATCACACAAGTGCCGACGACACCTCTCTGTGTTCGTCATGATGGTTTGTCTCGCCACTTGCCAGAGAAAAAGTCTCACCCTTTCTGGTGCCTTAACTTTCCACACTTTATCATAAAACGAACCCATGTTCTGTGTTGGGAGGGTGTCCCGTATCAACATAGAGTAGGCCGAACTAACAGTAAAATTCCTATCCATTCCTCCACTCCAAGACAAGCGATCCCTGGCACCAGTCACTATATCCAGAACCACGGATGCCAATTCCAACCTTTGATCACGCGCCAAATAAGGACCAATATAATCCCACAACCAACCCGAACCATCCAGCCAATAATCACGAACTGTAGCCCTTTCATACCCAGCAGGCAACGGTTGTATAACAAGATCCATTAAAGGTCTACTCAGCAACCAACGATCTGTCCAGAACTTCACAGTCCTGCCATCCCCAACGACCCAGCTCAGCCCCATTAGAATCACCTCACGGAACCCAACACTAATGCTACGCCATGTTGAAGACCATTGACTCTTGCTCTGCAACCACCCGATATCATGAACACTACCAACTTTGTATTTCGCTCTGACTACCCTCGCCCATAGACTAGCCTGATCATGAAGTAATCTCCAACCAATCTTTGCAAGCATAGCCTTGTTCATCTCTCCCGACACCCGTATCCCTAAGCCACCTTCACACTTTGGTCTACAAACTTTCTTCCAAGAAACAAGATGTAACTTCCTCTTCTCCGGAGTGGATCCCCACAGAAAGTCACGAGAAATCCTGGCTAAACGACTGAGAATACTCGCAGGAAGCTTTATCGTACTCATCGTGTGAATTGGTATCGAAGATAACACTGACTTCGTAAGGGTCAACCTACCCGCAAAGCTCAAACATCTGCCCTTCCAGCCTGCTAAGCGAGAGGAGACCTTCTCAACAACACTACTAAAAGTCTCTTTGTTAATTCTCAACCTAAGAGTATTTTTGTAAAATCATTCTTTTACTAGAGAACCCAAAGAAGGTTGCTCAATCTTTTAAATCCAAAACTTTTTATACAATCCAGACATTAACAGTAGTAGTAACTAGATAAAAATCCCAAACACCAACAAGCATTCATAACAACAACAAAAAAAAGTAACAAGGCTTTTGATTTGATTTGGGGATTGCTCTCCCTTTCTCCTGAAAGAGCATCCTTCAGTGAGCTTCGCCCTTCCTCCTGTAGGCTGGCACAGAATTGTCTTAACTCCAGCTTGTAAGCTTCGGGCATCAAAACTTTCAGTGATGAAGATCACACTATATTACAATGCTAGAACTAAATCTTAAACCATTGTTTATAGTCACTTGTGATAGAATCCTAACTAAAACACAGTTCTAGATATTCAAGAAGATATTCTTAACATGTCCACAACTCATAAACAAACCAGCAAGATCAGAGTAAAGGTTAAAGCTTTAAAACCTGTTGATCAAGATCAGAGACTGAGTCCTCCAAAGTCCACTAGTTGCATCCAAGAAGGCTTTGAACTGAGCAGCCATCATACCAAATCTTGTTGGGAAGCCAAAGACAAACCCATCAGCTTCAGTTAGCTCGTTGGGAGTGATGATTGGGGATTCACTCTTTGGTGGTACGCTCATCTTAGAAAGTGCTTCTTCTGGTAGCATCTCAGGTACCGATGGCCAACAACAATTCATCAATTTCAATGATTCACATAGATTTATATAACTAAGCCTAATGGTAATTCATGATTTGAGAATATGCAACAACACATGTTATTGTAAAGGAGTTGCAGAACATGTAACCTTGATAAGCAGAGTCCAAAAAAGAAACATGTCCTCTTAGTCAAATCAAGTCAGTGAAGCAGAACACGTAATGCCATATAGCAAGTAAACAACGCAGAGAAAAATAATGAAGCTCTCTATGAGTCTAGAGGTTGCAAAAGGAAATGAGCAGTCAAGAATCCATAAATTAAGAAACTTGAAAATGGCAATTGCCCAAACTACTTAAAAGACTCAATGATAGTATTAAAGACATTCATAGCATCTTTGTGTTATTGTGAAATTGACAATGCAAGAGTACTTCATCAACAGAAACAAAGTAGTTAAACCCCTTCTCACCTGCCATAGCTTGGCTTCAACACCTTCAACAGAGGCAGCTCCTTTCCTTATCTCTTCAGCTAATTTCTCCACATGACCATACATAGATGAGGATGACGATACTCAGTTCGAAATTTAGTTCGAGAACAGAGACATAACGATCTAGAACAGAGATCACAACTTCAAACTCCGACACTTGTTTCTCGATCATCAATTTGTCCGACAAACTCATCAAAGCCACCACTTTTTGATTTCACCTGCTCCGCGAAAACTCTCAGCCCAGATGCTGCGTCACCTAAATCATCATACTCCGACTCGGACGCAACTCTCAGATTTATCTTCTCCAATAAATCCAGATGGTTTTTCGTTCCCTGTTTTTATCTAATTCCAATTAAAGATTTTGTAGCAATTCAGCTAGATCATCACGCGATTCCGCCATTGTTAGCAGAGAGAGATACCAACACTTGGAAGACACAAATATATGGTTGATACGATAGCTTGAAGCTTCGTCAAGAGAGAGAGAAGAGTTTTTTTAATATTTTATTTGGCAGAGTATCGATTGCTCCAATTCCTTCCCACAGTATCGATACTCTGATTAATGGATTCAGAAATGGGTTTTTTATTCACTTATTGGGGCCCAATTTGAGAATAATCCACAGAATACTTACCAGTAAAAATGGTCTTAGAGTAAACCCGAATAAGACTCTATCAATACGGGTACCTGCCAACCCATTTTTTATTTTATTTTAAACAGATCTTTTTCCCCTATATTTTAAATGGGTTTCGGGTACCCGATAGGTTATTACCCATTTTTAACATCCCTAGTGGTGGAAGACGTTTTTTTTTTTTTTTCTGCTTCTTTTTTGCTTTGTGTTATTTATTGGAAAATTACTAGGTCAAAAAAAAGAAAAAAGTCTATGGTAACATTTTGTTTTTCTAAATATTCCTTATGAGAAGAAAGAATGAATAAAATATTCCAGCGTGGGTATGAATCTGGCGAATCAGCGGCCAAAAGATAAAAAAATACTTGTATTGAGGACGAGATATCTCTAGGTAACGTCGCGGGATGATCGGATGAGTCTCTTGCATAGTTTATGTACTCGTTCATCTGTTCAATCGACGCGTCAATGAAGTGTTAATGGTATATAATTAAAAAAAAAATTTGGGTTATTTTTGAGTTTTCGTCTCAAAACTCCTTAAAACATTTCTGACACTCTCAAAAGTCCCTCTCTTTTTTGGCATTTGTTTTTGATTTTTTTTTAAATCGAGAATGTGTTGTTTTACATTCTTGTCCATAGAAAACTTAGATATTTACAAAAAATACCTGGGTAGTATCCACCAAAAAAACTAAATCGGATCTAAGACCCAAAAAAAACTAAATCGGTTTTTTTTTTAAAAAAAAATGTAAATTAAAACTGCTCTCTCGTCACTCTTCTCTTTCTTTGAGAAATTCGAATCGATTTGGGTGAAACAGTAGAACTAGGGTTTTCTCGTTTTCATTCAATCAACCAAAAATCGAGTAAGAAGATGGTGAAAACAAGGGGAGGTCGTGTGAGGAGGAGTGAGCGTTTGAAAGAGAAGAAGATCTCAGAAGGAGATGGTGGTTCGAAAGCAAAATCTGATTCGCCGGAAGTAGGTGTGTCGGGTTTGAGTCCGGCGACAGTAGGAGGAGAGAGAGCTTTGAGTACGGTGGCGGAAGAAAGTGAAAGTCGCGTTCGAAGGAACCCAATCCGGTGGTCGGAAGAGAAAATGCGAACGAAGTAAAGAAAGCAAAATCCGCTACTCCGGAATCAAGTAATGGAGAAGAAGATGATGAAGAAGGAGGAGATAACGAGAGATCTACTTCTCTGGAATCAAGCGATGGAGAAGAAGAAGGAAACAATGAAGGGGAAGAAGGAAACGATGAAAGAGAAGAAGAAAAAGATGAAGTGGAAGAAGAAAACGATGAAGGAGAAGAAGGTGAAGAAGGGGAAGAAAAAGACGATGAAGGTGAAGAAGAAAACGATGAAGGAGAAGAAGGTGAAGAAGGGGAAGAAAAAGACGATGAAGGGGAAGAAGAAAACGATGAAGGAGAAGAATCAGAAGAAAAAGACGATGAAGGAGAAGAAGAAGAAGAAGATAAGGCGGGAAGTTCGAACTCGGTAGGTAACTCGAGAAGGAGTACAAGCGAAAGTGAGATGGAGTACGACGAGGACAACAATGCAAGTGTAAGTACAACAAGTCTGTGTCATCGTTCGGAATTTGAAAACTCATTGGAATTTGAAATCGATCAAGTAGAACTGGTAAAACTGGTGCAACTATTGGGTGTAGAACTAGTAGAACTGGTACAACTAGGTGGTGTAGAGCTAGTAGAACTGGTACAACTAGTTGTTGTATAACTGGTATAACTCATGTAAAACTGATATTGTTGCAGGAATCGGAGGAGGAAACATAAGCAATGCAACCTTTAGGAATGCACTTCAATTCTAGTCAGTACAACAAGAAAATCAAGCTATCGACAAGGTGTCATATTTTTGAAACTGTGGAAACGCTGGATAAATTAGAGCACTCACTGACTAGTTATGAGAGGGATTGGTTTGAGAAACATTCACAATTCAAGCACATTTTCCACATGCCAAGGGAACCAAACCACAAGCTTATGGGAATGTGGTTGCTATTACTTCAAACGGCTAAAATCGAAAAAAGAAGGAAGTATGGTTTGTTGTGAATGGTGTTCCAATCCGGTATGGTCTGAGAGAACATGCTTTGATGTCTGGATTAGATTTTCGGTGCTATCAACTTGATTACAAGGAAGCCGGCGGTATCGAGTTTCGAAGGAAGTATTTTTTACGAAAAAAAAAGATTACACTTCAAGATGTGAGGGGAAGGCTAATGGTAATGCAACCCGATGGTACTCGTGATAGGTTGAAGATGTCGGTTCTCTACTTTTTAGGAAGCATCATTTTAGGCTATACAAAAGACTCAGGGAGAGATGCCATGGGTATCGATGATTTTGTTGTAAGAGCAGTGAATGATCTAGGTTTTTGTGTGTCTTTTCCTTGGGAGAGATTATCATTCGAGAACATGCTAGAAGAGATTTCCCATACAATGTCGCATTTTTATAGGGTCGTGCATAAAGAGAATGTGAAATGGCCTGTTCCATGTTTCTATATTCCATTGGAGGTTAGTTAGTTTAAAATTTGAAGTTTTCTCATTTTTGATATTTCTTATAAGTGAAGCTGATTTTAGTTTTTTTTTGTGTTGTATAGTTTTTACTATTTGAGGCAGTTCCAATTTTGGCGAACACTTACGTTGACCAAATTCCTGAGGCGGATGCAAGTTGTCCTAGGATGTGCAGGAGGAAATTTAAGAGTACCGGTCAGAAAGGTTTTCCTCTTAAGAATATAGGAAATACACTTGGTACAACAACGGTTAGTTATCCTAGCAATTGCCATTATTAATCATTTGAATAAATTGGTTTGTAATGTATCTAAAGTAGGTCGTTTACACAGGCAATTGCTAGTGTGATCCCTCATATTGATGAAGAAATTCCTCTTCTCGATTTAATCATTGAAGAAGCTGAGGAAGACGATACCCATGATGTCGTAGTTGACCCTTGGATGTGGCGCATTCGTAGAGGACTACCTGTACTTTTGGAGGAGATGTACACAGCCGATGTGGCTTCTCCTTTGGAACAAAACGATGCGAATGAGGAAATAGACGGCAATGAACAACCGAGAGAAGATACTATTGAGTTGGTGGATCTTCTAAGGACCATGAAGCAGGATATGAAAACCCAGTTCGATAACATTTCAGCAAAGATTGATGGGCTTGAAAAAAGGATCGAACCATTGGAAGTACATGTGAAAGAGCAAGAGAAACCAAAGGTAATACTTCGTAATACTATAGTAATACTTGATAATACTAGAAGGTGTTAACAAAATTTGGTTTCATGTCAGGCGCCTGTAGATGATGAGCAACCGAGTACTTCGCAAGAAGGAGGGAGAGGGACGAAGAGAAAAAGGTCTAAGAAGTAGTAAAACTATGTTATTTTCTTTGATTTGTCATCGTAGTTTTAGTAAAATTATGTAAAACTACGTTATTTTCTTGGATTTTCCGTTCGTATTTATCGTAAAACTACGTAAAACTAAACAAAAATATAGAACATGATTCAATTCAAGGAGGCATAATCCTAGAAGTCACATAGAACATCATGATTAAACAAGAGAAGTCACATGAAAGATAAGAAACTGATTCAACAAGAGAATTCAAGGAAAATATAAGAAACAGAAACTGATTCAACAAGTTTTAAACCAATGTAGAATGAGATCGACTCAGATAATTTCGATTGATATTATCAATCGAAACACAACCTATCCAGGAGATCGACTGGAGTGGTAAGCAACGCCAACTCCTCCTTTAGTTTGGCAATCTCGTCACTCTTCTCCTTAAGTTCTATCTGCAAATTATAGATCTTAGTATGATGGGGTTCAAATTCCTTTAATCTCTTCCAATGGTTATCAACATCTTTCCTTAAGGTTTGGGTTTCTTCTTCAATTTCATCAGCCCAATTTTTCCGCCTGTGTAATCCATCATCCTGCAAAATATATCAACGAACAGACATCATACTCAGGTCTTTCAATTGTATTTGATTAAATTTAATTTACCTTATACTTAACGCAAGTAAACCATCTCTTTTTCTCTGTTTCTGTTGGAGAGATCTCATTGACGATTCGTTTGCCACATGGGCAAATTCGAGGCATGCCAAAATCACCATCGGCTATGGCTTCTCGCCACGCTTCTAACTTCCTCGCCCTCTTCTGATCAGCATAGTATGGGTCGGCCTCAAATTGTTCCATAGTTTGAGAAGGAGAGAAATAGATCTAGGATCTTCGACTTTGAAGATGAGAGAAGAGAAGACTCGGTGTACTTTAGGTTTTGAAGAAGAAAATGAATGAATAGATGAGAATGAGCTGGAGTGAAGATAGATAAAAAAATAAATCTTCATGCTGTCGTGAAGCAAGAAAGAAAAAACGAAATTCTGGCCAAGTGTAAAAGATGTGTGCGTTCGCACTGCGTGTTCACACACAGTTTTACCGAGTAATGCGGTTGCACTAAACTTGCAAATAGTTGTACTTTAGAGGTTTCTCAGTTTAATTAGTTTTACTAAACCTTAGCATTACTTTTTTTAGTTTTACAGTTTATTAAACTTAACTAACATACAATTACAAGTTTTTGGCAACTTCATAAGTTAAAACTTATAATTCTATAACTTTTTCATGCTTACTTGGTAATTATTTACAAAGTGATATTAAAAGTGTAAGGAAACACTTGTTGAGATTCTTTCATAAATAAATTAAAATTGGTATATTTTCGAAAATTATTCATTTATAGTAGAAACCTATGTAGAACATTTATACAATATGTATTATACAATATGTATTGGTTTTAATTAGTACCAATTTTATTATTTTTACCAGTTTTATCTTAGTTCTGCCAGTTCTACTCTCTTATATACACATATTTTGAAAGAAGAAAACATTAATAGACTTCAAATTAAGTTTCAAACCAAGTTTTACATTAAGTTTCAAACCAAACACAATTGATACATGAAGAGGTGAATCAAACATGAACATTATCTCCAAAAAACAACCATTGGAGTCCTTGTCTCCGGCGCCTTTTATTCTGCGTCCTAGGTCGAGTTTTTGGTCGTTTTCCCCCAGCAGATGCATACCTTTTTGTTTTCTTTCTCCCCCCTTTTATTTTCCGATTCGGAGGCATGATCTCCATATCTTGGACGTCATCTACGACATCCCATCGAGACTTATCAGGTACTAAATAAATTGTCCTGCAATATGCAATTGCCCACAGCTCCGTCCAATAATACTTAGAACACAACTCATGTAACTCGAAATCCTTACCTCCATATTTTTGGAATGTAATGAAAGACGCCAATGCATGCACACAAGGATACTTTTGTATATCGAAAAACCTGCAACTGCAACTTCTCAATCGCAACTTCACCAAATAAGGCTTTCTGTCACTGTCAATGACATTGTATTCAAGCTCGAAACCATTTAGCTCTATCACCTTTAGTTTCTCAGCAGTTGCCCATAAATCATGTAAGTAGTTCTCCACTAAAGGCACCAATTTATTTGCGACTGATCCAGACACAGCATTTTTCCGATGTTCATTAAACCATTCAGAGAATTTTTTAAGTATTGCATCAAGCATGGGTATCAAGGTTGCTTGTGTCTAGGTTGTATCTATCTCCTGGAAAAACACATCTTGCCCATCTTTCTTTCTGGGTAGATTCTTCAAGATACTTAGCAGCAGAAGGATATCTTGTCGTAAAAGATGCGTAAGCAATGTTGAAATCAGCCATTGTGTAAAACCTACTACACTCCATGAATCTCCATGCAACAACGTCTTTGTTCACGTTACGAGCATAATCTTTCACATTTTGGGATAAATGCCATATACAAAAACCATGATGAGCCAGAGGATACACATTAGCTTTAGCTTTTATGAGACTTGTATTTCTGTCAGTCATAAATACTATTTCAGAAGAATCCCCAACAACGGTTTTCAACATCTCCAAAAACCAATTCCAACTTGCATCATTCTCACCATCAAGAACACCAAACGCCAAGGGATAATGGTGACGGTTAGGATCTTGAGCCGACGCAAAAACAAGAACACCCTTATATCGGTTCTTTAGAAAAGTTGCATCCATAGTTATAACTTTCCTCATGACTTTAAATCCTTCAATGCTAGCTCCCAAAGCTATGAACAAGTACATGAATTTATTATTCTCATTGCAATGGACATATGATCTTATACCATGATTAACCTTCTCTAACATGTGCAGATAACATCGCAGCATCTTGTAACTTTCTTCTAGGCTACCTTTCAAATCAGTAACAGCTTGATTTTTCTCTCTCAACGCCGTGTAATATGATATATCAACACCTAATTTTGTCTTGACAAGATCCATGATAATTTTCGGAGGTGGAGTTTCCATTTGCCCTGGATAATCACCATGTAAAAGAGAAGCAACTAATTGTGGAGTGCCTTGCCTCTTACTATTGCTTGAACTTTGATTAGCCCGAGAGCATGTATGCATCTTGTTGTGCCTTCTAATCGAGAAAATATATGTACCTCGAATCCTACCACCTCGTAAACCCCAGTTAAATCCTTCTTTAGGACATTTGACCACATAACGCACCTTGTCCGACTTTACTATTTCAAAACTAAAACAGTTAGCGAATGAAGCTCTATCCACCACATCTTGCAATGCCTTCTTGTTTTGAAATTCTTGAAGTTTAGTCAGATCCAAACCGTCATCCCATGGTTAAATATACTTACACGGTTCTACAACAGGGCGCGGCTCAGTATATTCATCACCTTCATCAGGTGATTCAGCTTCACCCTCTACAGCCTTTTCTTTGCCTACGTAGACAACAATGGCGTTAGGTCCAATTTCACCATCCTTCGCATGTTGGTTTTCATAGTTCATACCAACAGAACTTTGGTCCACTATGGGCACTGTGGGCACTTTGGGCACTATGGGCACTATGGGCACTATGGGAACTTGCTCAGGCTAAGGCTCAGAAGGGATGACATTCACAAACAACATACATCTTCGCTTCTCATAATTAACGGAGTCTTGATAAACATTAACATCCTCATCATCATTAAGCTCACAATGCTCCAATGTTTCTACCAGTAGTGGCTTGTAGCTCAGCTGCAAGTGAACGTTACTTTCAACAAACCCAAGCTTCCTCTGTATCCTTGCTTTTAACATCAACAATGTTATATTCCTCTTGAACATTATACTATACATGTGTCCTTCGTATTTAAAATGTAGGCTGATGTTCTCGCATATTGTATCCTGCCAAACCAACCAATATAAAAAAATCATAATTAGTACTACTACTAGTTTTACTAGTTTTACTAAATATACCAGTATTACCAGTTTCACCACCTTATCTCTCCTATCAAAATCGAATCGAATGGTAGACGAGTTCTAATCGAGTTAATTCACTGAAATCGAAAGCCAAATCCCTTTCTTATCTAATAGATAGCTCAATCGACCAATAAACCTTTGTAAAACACCCAATGTGCTAAGCCTTCTTTGATCTAAATCCAATTGAATTTCTAAATTTACAAATCAAAAACAAATTCAACCAAAAGCAACTATAAAGTGAAGTAGTGCACCTGCATTTTGAAGAACAACTTGATGCAACTCGATTTGGTGAAGAACGACAGCAGTAGGAGCTCCGACGAAGGAAGAATCGCCGGCGGCTGGGTCGAGAGGTCGTCGGGTGAGTTTCTCGGGTCGAAAGAAGCTGGGTTTGAGAGACTCGTTTTTGTTTTTTATTTAAAAAATTTAATCTCATTCAGTAAAATAAAAAGGGTAAAATCGTCTCACCACATATTATTCAAATAGCTGGGGGTATGAAGAATAGAGAGGGAGATAGGAGATTTGTCAAATTTTTTTAAAGACTTCTGAGACGTTTACTCGTTAGTTTTGCTACTAGAAATCGTGGTGTGAAAAAGTTTTGGCACGTGCCTCAAACGCGCTTCTCCCTTCTTTCTGCTCTTTCTCCTCTTTCTCTTCGAACTCAGATCTAGGTTTTCGTTTTGTTTTCTCTCCGGTTTGCTTTTACGGGGCCGGAGGGACTCGGCTCTTGTTCTTAATGAAGGTCTGGACAAGTACAGTGAAACAGGAGTGAGCAAGCCTCCTTCTCCGACAACGACGAGGTGTGGAGTAACCTCCGGTTGATGCGGCTGCGGCCTCTTCAAGGTGGTCGAGAAGCTTCACTTTTGTTTCTGCCTTGGTTTCAAGACGATCAAGAGAAACATAGTGAGGTTTCTCGAGGCTTAGCCACTTTGTTGGTCGCTGCGGTTGCGGCGGAAGACGTCGAGGTTCGGTGGGTATCGTTGCTAGTTCAGTGATTAACTGTGGATCTTCGGATCTTAGATGGCCGTCGTGGGTTTTCGGCTACTGAGGGATTCATTGAGCCAGCTTTCCTCTCTAGATGCCGCGACTTGCATTCACTGGACCGGATTGAAGGGTGGTTTTTTTGTCTCAGGGATGTCAGAGGGAGCGCGGTATGGTGGTCGGGTGTTAGATCTGTTGACGTTTTGCTAGGTCGGGGATTCATCAACAGAGGGCCAGCTTGTCGGAAACTGGATCTGTCCGGGAGGCATGTTGAGGGATTGGCTATTCGACGGTGACGCTTAGGAGACGGGAACCGAATACTCCAGTCAAGATTCGTAAATCCGTTGTTTGTGCCGCAAATCAGTGAGCCTTATATTCGCCGGAGTTACAGCCGTTTCTGCTTCCGGTTAACGCCGAGATCCGATCTCAATCACTGTTCCATTTAACCTAATGTCTCCTCTTTTTGTAACTGTGGATCTGTAGTTTTACCAGGCCTAAGCCCATTTGGGAAGGCGTTTTAATAAAATCTTTGTTATTAAAAAAAAAAAAAAATTGTGGTGTGAATCTTTAATTAAATGACTAACAACTCTAACCATTATCTTTTGATATATTATGTATATTTTATAATATTGACAATTTTACCCCATTTACATAATCAATATACACCCTCTACACAGTGCATACTCTCCTCCCCTCTATATATACAATAAGGATCCGCCTGATGTGCGGGTTTTAAACTTTTGTAAATAAAATTAAATTTAACAAAATTTATTGTATGTTATTGATAATTTTTTTTTTACTATAATATACTTGTTTATATCCATTTACAAATTTTGATGTATGTTACAATTAAACATGTATTTCTTTACACCTAAACATATTGTATGTTACAAATATATTCTTTACCACCACCTAGGAAAATATCTATATAAACACATTAAGCCAATTATTATTTGTCTATTTATTTTCACTTTTGCATAGTTTCTTTAATCACTAAAATTGTTGGTTCAAAAAACTTTTCGAAAAAAAAAATATTACATAGTATAATAATCAATGATATATCATCACAATAATGTATGACCAACCATGAAGAGAACCTTGGCTCCGCCCTCTTTCTTTATGGAGAGAACCTTTTGTCAGACCTCCTCCACCATGAAGAGAACCTTGGCTCCGCCGTCCTCCTTTGGGGAGATAACCTTGCATGCATCTGACCTCCTCCACCATAGAAAGAACCATGGCTCTGCCCTCCTAATATGTAGAGATAACATGTTCACGTCTTTTAGCTATCTCAAAGTGGCATGCTCTTGCAACCAATGAAACTAAAAGTCATTTTCTAACATCACAAAATCTTTTGATAGTAACTAATGTTAAATTTTCCAATGTATATATGGAAGTGTCTTTAACACATCATGATGTAACCTCTATCTCCGAGCTCCTATGGATCTATCAAAAACGGTTTATGTTTTTCCAATCTATATATCTATGTTTGTTGTAAACTTGTGTTTAATTAGCCTATTTTATCCAACCATTAACTTGATAGGGTTCTACTCTTAATCTCCTTTTGGGATTAATGAATGGTAACAATTATGTTTGCATAAAAAAATGGTGATATATGAATCTCAAATCAAAGATGAAAATATAAATTAAATTAAATAATCTAAAAATTCTACAATAAAAATTTAAAATACAGTATTAGAAAAAGAAGACACATATATTAATTTTACATTTTTGTTTCGGTCAACATATTAATCTTATAGAAGTGAGTATTTATATTTTTTAGAATGAATAATTAACTGTACATTTTCCCTAATCCTTTTTTTTGTTAAATTAATAACTTAAAATTAAAAATAAGTTAATAATGTTATAATTTCAAATTTTATGAAATATTTAATCTTCTTATAATTATTTTTTAAATAACTGTTTAATTTTTGTAATTTTTTACAATTATCTCTTTACATAATTAATATTGTTTAAACAATGAGATATTTCTCCTAATGATATGTCTATATTTTTTCTCTGCTAAGCATGTTTTTGTCACGCATCTAGTTAGGATAACTAATTGTTTTGCATGAATTTCTACTCTCTTTTGTACACTTTTCATATTTAGGTAGTTCTTGCATTATCTTCGCATACATCGTGCATTTTGGAGTATTTCAGGTATTTTGGAGACTTTAGAGTCAGGCTGTCTCGAGTCGCGCCATCATTCCATCATCACACATCCACTTGGGTCACGCCATCATTCCATCGTCACACATCCGATCGAGTCGCGCTGTCATGCCGATCGAGTCGCGCTGTCGTGCCGATCGAGTCGCCGTTCGAGTCGTCCTTCGAGCCACCGGTCGGGGATTCGGCTTTCGACGTCTTAATCAAAGTTGTATAGAATTGAGTCATCTTTCCAATGCCGTTTATTTCAAGCCAATCGGAGGTGTGGTTCAAAAGTTATAATCGTTTTAGTGGAAGCGTATACATCCAGCTCGAGTCGCCACCCGTCGACTCGACCCTCCCGTTCGAGTCGTCCTTCGAGCCACCGGTCGGGGGATTCAGCTTTCGACGTCTTCATCAAAGTTGTAGAGAATTGAGTCATCTTTCCACTGCCGTTTATTTCAAGCCAATCGGAGGTGTGGTTCAAAGGTTATCATCGTTTTAGTGGAAGCGTATACATCCAGCTCGAGTCGCCACCCGTCGACTCGACCCTCCAGCTCGAGTCGCCACCCGTCGACTCGACCCTCCAGCTCGAGTCGCCAACCATCGACTTGATCCTCCTCCACTCGAGCCAACACCATCACCCACTCGAGTCACTACTCGTTCGCACATGTCAGGAAGACGTTCCGTCTTACACGCTTCAGGAGATTCCCAAACCGACACTTCATCTTGTCGTTTTAAGTTTTAGGAATTTACATGTTTTTACGATAAATACATTTTGTTAAGTCTTGTTTTGATATATCTTAGTTTTTATCTCGTTTTATTTTGTAAAGTTTCCTAGCCACCAAGAACCGTTCTCAGACTTTGTATCCAGATATCTTTTGATACATTGAGTATTTGCATTTGATTTCTTCTACAAACTTGTTTATCTTATTTTTACCTATCTAAGAATGCTTGTTTCAATGTTTTCTGAGTTTGTATTGTTGATGATGATTTCTGGATCTGAGTAGTGCGTTAGTTCTTGAGGATGGGATAGATTAGGTGGAGGATCTTAGGATGTAGGGTGTTTAAGCTTGATTTGTATGATTCCCTTCTGGACTAGAGATAGAATTACTAGTTTCTCTCTGATCAATTGGAACTAGGTTCGAGACATTTCCACACCCAAAAGGTGTTCGATGAAATGTCTGACCAACTAGTGCCAGAGACTTACGTTCCTAGCCTAAGAGATTAGTTGTCTAGGATGTTTGTTGACATGAATGAACTTGTTTGTCATGCCTGCTCGACCACGTTTCTCTAGCGAGAGCTAGGTATGGAAGTGGTTGAGTCTGAGTAGCTTTTACCAAGAGATTGGATTAGCTAAGTTGTGATGCTCATTGTTTAGGGATAGATTGCTTGTGGCATGTTAAACACTCTGTAGACTAGGATACTCCACCGACATCAATTACTCCCATCCTTAGGACTTTTATCCTTTTGATTGATATTACATTCCTGAGATTGCTTCGCTTCTTGCTTTTTAGTTCATGCTTAGACTCGTTTCCGTTTTTATTAATTTTCATTTCTTGTCTTGCATTCTCGTTTCTAGTTCCAGAACACATTTCCGTTTGCACTTTTTGTCATTCTAGGATTGTTAGAAAAAACACTCTTTTTGAATTGGCTTGACTTGTGATTCCTTGATTGCATCTTGATTGCTAGCAACATCCCATTTGGATTAACACCTTAAATACTACAACACATAAGGTTAATTGAACCTACTAGGAGACACACAAAAATCTTAGTATCAATTTGGCGCCGTTGCCATTTGGGATTCTTTTTGCTACATTTGAGATTTCAAGTTTTGCAAGATCAAGTTTTGTTACACTTATCATTCCGAGTACTGACTTGATTTTGTTTTCTGCTTGTTTGTTTTGCATCTCAGGTTCCTGTTGATTGCAACCTTGCATGCACACCAGATCAAGAGGAGAACAGAATCTCCTTCCTGTGATCGACGACATCAACCGGTTGCAACGCCCACGACAAGCTCGTCAACCCATTGATCATCCCGCACAAGTCACTATGGAACAACAGCATGAACCACATCAGGTACCGCGAAATATTGGTGCTGGGGATGCACCGAACACTCACACTCAACGTGCTGGAATCGTCCCTCCCGCCGTGCAGAACAACAACTTCGAGATCAAAAGTGGTATGATCACCATGATCCAAGGCAACAAGTTTCACGGGTTGCCTATGGAGGATCCACTCGACCACTTGGACGAGTTCGACCGTCTGTGCAGTCTTACCAAGATCAACGGCGTGAGTGAGGACGGTTACAAGTTGCGCCTCTTCCCATTCTCCCTGGGAGACAAGGCTCATCAATGGGAGAAAAACCTTCCCAAGGGATCAATCACCACCTGGGATGGCTGCAAGAAGGCATTCTTGGCCAAGTTTTTCTCCAACTCTAGAACAGCACGTCTCAGGAATGAGATTTCCAGCTTCACTCAGAAGAGCTCAGAATCATTTTGTGAAGCATGGGAGCGTTTCAAGGGTTACCACAGCCAGTGCCCACACCATGGTTTCAGCAACGAGTCATTACTGAGTACTCTCTACCGTGGTGTCCTTCCCAAAATACGTATGCTGCTTGACACCGCTTCTAACGGTAACTTCCTGAACAAGGACGTCGATGAAGGTTGGCAACTGGTGGAGAACCTCGCTCAGTCCGACGGCAACTACAACGAGGATTATGACCGCACATTTCGCAGCGACTCTGGGTCTGACGAGAAGTACAAGAAGGACCTCAAGAATGTCAACGAGAAGCTTGACCGTATCTTGCTGAGCCAGCAGAGGAGCGTCCACTTCGTCTCTGAGGATGACCCTTTCCAAGTTCCAGATGGGGAGGGTGAGCAGACTGAGGAGATCAACTATGTTCAGAATCAGGGTGGATACAACAAAGGTTACAATCCCTACAAGACGAACCCAAATTTGTCTTACCGAAGTACTAATGTTGCTAATCCACAAGATCAGGTGTACCCGCCTCAGCAACAACAACAAGGTCAACAAAAATCTTTTGTGCCTTACAATCCGGGATTCGCTCCAAAACAACAGTTCCAGCAGGGTTACCAAGCTCCGTTAGGACCACCGCCAGGATTCCATCCTCAACCAGTTCAGCCTACTCCTACCCCAGATCAAGAAATGAAGCAGATGATGCAACAAATTCTTCAGGGTCAAGCTAGTGGTTCCCTGGATACTGCTAAGAAGTTTGCTGAACTCAGTCAGCGAATGGAGTGTTCATACAATGATCTTAATGTCAAGTTTGAAGCTCTTAACTCGAAGCTGAAGTACATGGAAGGCAAGACTGCTTCTACCCAAACACCTGGCCAACTACCTGGAAAAGCAGTTCAAAACCCCAAGGACTATGCTACTATCAATGCTATCACCACCCAAGCTGTAGATGTACGGCTCACTGAGGACAATGAGAGTTTAGATGGGGAGGATTTTCTTCAAGATGAAGTTCAGATAATAGATCGCGTCAAGGTGCTCAAGGATCCAATTGAGTCAGCCAAGCAATCTGATCCTCGAGCTACTAAAGAACCCGCTGCTCCCAAGGATAAACCTGTGAGATTCATTCCTCCACCATACAAGCCACCTTTACCATTTCCAGTGAGGTTTAAGAAGCAGCTTACTGAGAAATATAAAGCTGTGTTCGAAAAACAAGTCAAGGAGATTGAACTTAGGATGCCTTTGCTTGATGCATTTGCACTTGTGCCTCAATATCAAAAGTTTTTAACTGACTTGGTAGCCGAAAAGACCAAAGAGAAGGAGGAGATAGCTAAAGGAGCTCAAGCTAAGGCTCTGGAAGATGAGAGGGCAGTGCATGACATAGGTGGGGTTTCTCATGAATGCAAGGCTGTTATTCAGAAGATGATTATCCCAAAGAAGCTAGAGGACCCTGGTTCCTTCACCTTGCCTTGTTCTCTAGGTCCATTGGCCTTCAAAAAGTGCCTCTGCGACCTTGGTGCTTCAGTAAGCCTCATGCCACTCTCTGTAGCTCAGAGGCTAGGATTCAACGAATACAAGTCATGTAACCTCCGCTTAATATTGGCTGATAGGACTACTAGATTGCCTCATGGTCTATTAGAGATCCTGCCCATCAAAATTGGACAAGCTGAGAATCATACTGACTTTGTGGTGCTGGGAATGGATGAAGAGCCTAAAGATCCACTAATCCTGGGAAGGCCTTTCTTAGCTACAGCTGGAGCAGTCATTGATGTCAAGAAGGGGGTGATTGATCTCAATCTGGGTAAGAATTTTAAGATGAAATTTGATATCAAGGATGCTAAGAAGAAGCCAACTATTGATGGGCAGACCTTCGTGATTGAAGAGAATGCTGGGTTTGACATCTTTGAGGGTGTTAATGAGGCAGAAACAAGAGTTTGGGTAACCAAAGAAAAAACTCGAAGGGGCACTCGACCGTGTTCCAACTCGAGTGCAGTTGTTGCTCTCCCTAAGCGTCATGACCTGCTTCCTAAACTTCACCAACCGCAAGAGACAAGTCCTCCTGCACTTGACAGTTTGTCTGAACTCCAAACTACCAAGATTCTAGGGGATTCAGTGAGAGAGTTAACAGCTATGGTGAAGGAGATGAATGGGCAAATCAAGAAGCTCCAAGGTACAATGAGAAGTTCTCCTGCAAGGAAATTAAGGTGGAGGTTTGGGATAATGAAGAAGAGCAGTTCATTTGTTGTTGAACCTGGGCAGAATGTTAAAGAGTATATGGCTAGACAAGACATACCAGAGGGGAGCTCACCACCTCTCTATGACCCTCCCAAAGCATAAGGAGTATGCAAAGTCAAGCTAGGGACTTTAAACAAGCTCACTTGGGAGGAAGTCCCAAAGGTATCACTGTAAATATTTTTTAGGATCCTTGTTTTTTTTGATTTTCGTTTTTAGTTTTATTGTGTTCAGGAATCTACAGAAGGGAGTACGAGCTCAACGCAAGTATCACTTCCATCGCTACGGTTCACCACCACTCGAGTCGGCACCGTGCGACTCTACCCATCCAGCGATCCCAGCTCGTTACACGACTCAACCGACACAACTCAATCCTCTGTTCCAAAGTATCCTGCTCGAGTCGACCATATCCCACTCGACCGACAAGCTCAACACACGTCCCGTCATCGCTGTTGTTTGTCACCCACGACCAGTTCTGACTTGATCCTTCCGAAGCTTTAGTCGCAGTCCCGGAGAACAAACACGCATTTCTCACCCTTCGACTCGACCCTCGTTGTTACACAACACGAGCTGAACGACTCGACTACCGGATCATCCACCTCGCTCGAGTCAACGTGCGTACACTCGACCCACATCGACCTGCTCTCCACACGACTTGTACGAAGATCCACTCGTGTATCATCACGACATTGCGACTCGAGCGGACCATCGAATCCAGAGTCGACGACATGAAGTGCGACGAGCAGCCGAGCACTTATCAGAACACGCAAGCGGTTGAGAAACAAGTCGACCAACCCGGTGAGACCACTCCTGCGGATCCCGAACACGGTGAAGGACAGAGCCAGTACCACGCCCCAACTCCTTGGGCGAGCTCAGACTCCTTCTTCTACTACTGAGGTACTCCTACCTTCCATTGTATATACCATTTCATTTCTGCATTGTTTCTGTTGAGATTCTTAAATCCACCTGCAAATTTTTCTTACACAGGAGACTGTGTAATTTAAGTTTGGGGGAGGGTTTGGGATGATGTATCTGACGTTGTGTTCTGTGATTCTTATTTCAATTTTTTTGCATTATATCATGTTTGAGATAGCATCCATTTATCTGCATAGAAAAACCAAAAAAATTGAAAAAATTCGAAAATCTCCACAAAAACAGAGTGTTCATGTAGTTTGCATTTGCATTTTAGGATTGAGTCTAGTGTTGTGCATGTAGGGTTGTTGCATTTAGCATAGGGGTTGATGATGATTGTAACCTTGGTAGCATGCTGAATTCAATAGGATAGGATCAAGGCCCTTGTTATTAGTTCTTTGATGCATGTTGATTGAATTTGAAAATGTAAGATTGAAGCATGTTCTGAATTGACGTCATTCCCTATCTACTTGAACCTAATCCTGACTTGCAATTATCCTGTTATGCATTGAATTTGAACTCATGGATACCATATACATACTTGGATGGTCTTTCACATTTTTACCACCCTTGTCAATCCAAGTAGCTGATTCCCATCTTTGGAACAGTTCCCCACACCCTTAACCAACCGTTCTTTCAAGCCAATTGTATTCTTGAGTGTCAGGCCTTTTTCCGAGTTGAACTTGTTAGAAAGCGTTAGGTTCTAACCGACAAGAGTAGGATCCTGTGTAGTTCTAGTTCGCGTTATCCGGAGTAGTAGGACTAGGTGAGAACTTGACATTGGGTGTTGGGTTTGGATTTGTGCAGAAAAGTAAAGGGTAGAAAGTCTTAAGGAAGGGGATGTGTTTTCAAAGTTTACACGTCTAGTAAAGGATTTGGGGTGAGCAAAGTAAAAAGAATAATTGGTTCTGGGCATGAAATAAAAAAAACTAGACAAAGAAAAGAAAGTAAAAATGCTTAAGATGTCTAGAGTCTTCAGAAGAAAAGATAATGAACCACAGTGATATTAGAGTTTTCCCAATCCGCTAGAGTGATAAGAAGTGAACTCTTCCTAAGACCAAATCTAAAGAATGAAAGAATGGGTTTGATATGAAGTTTCTGATGAAGGGTAGAGATAGGTCTAACTTCGGTTTGGAATGTTCTTTGGGTAGACAGGGCGCTGCTCTTGTATGCATCAGTTGGTTTCAACCTTTAGCCTTCTCTTAAGCTCAACTCTTTTCATGAGAGAACCTTGTTATGTATTGATGGAACCACTTGAGAAAGAGACCACATTTGTCTCTAACCTTTCACCCTAGCCAAATGAGTTCAATGACACTTCATAGCTTGATTCATGGTTCTTTGTTAATAAATGTTAAAGGGGGTGATTGATAGGATTGCATGTGTAGATCAAGCGAATGAAATTCCTTCACCATGCATCATAGAACTAAAAACAAGGACCTTGATTCTAACTACTCTATTCAGTATGTTTTAGGTTCTGAGACCCCATCTTCACACCTCTTCTCCATACCTTGATCTTGATCGTTTGCTTGAGGGCAAGCAAAGAATAAGTTTGGGGGAGTTGATATGTCTATATTTTGTCTCTGCTAAGCATGTTTTTGTCACGCATCTAGTTAGGATAACTAATTGTTTTGCATGAATTTCTACTCTCTTTTGTACACTTTTCATATTTAGGTAGTTCTTGCATTATCTTCGCATACATCGTGCATTTTGGAGTATTTCAGGTATTTTGGAGACTTTGGAGTCAGGCTGTCTCGAGTCGCGCCATCATTCCATCATCACACATCCACTTGGGTCACGCCATCATTCCATCGTCACACATCCGATCGAGTCGCGCTGTCATGCCGATCGAGTCGCGCTGTCGTGCCGATCGAGTCGCCGTTCGAGTCGTCCTTCGAGCCACCGGTCGGGGGATTCGGCTTTCGACGTCTTCATCAAAGTTGTAGAGAATTGAGTCATCTTTCCAATGCCGTTTATTTCAAGCCAATCGGAGGTGTGGTTCAAAAGTTATAATCGTTTTAGTGGAAGCGTATACATCCAGCTCGAGTCGCCACCCGTCGACTCGACCCTCCCGTTCGAGTCGTCCTTCGAGCCACCGGTCGGGGATTCAGCTTTCGACGTCTTCATCAAAGTTGTAGAGAATTGAGTCATCTTTCCACTGCCGTTTATTTCAAGCCAATCGGAGGTGTGGTTCAAAGGTTATCATCGTTTTAGTGGAAGCGTATACATCCAGCTCGAGTCGCCACCCGTCGACTCGACCCTCCAGCTCGAGTCGCCACCCGTCGACTCGACCCTCCAGCTCGAGTCGCCAACCATCGACTTGATCCTCCTCCACTCGAGCCAACACCATCACCCACTCGAGTCACTACTCGTTCGCACATGTCGGAAGACGTTCCGTCTTACACGCTTCAGAGATTCCCAAACCGACACTTCATCTTGTCGTTTTAAGTTTTAGGAATTTACATGTTTTTACGATAAATACATTTTGTTAAGTCTTGTTTTGATATATCTTAGTTTTTATCTCGTTTTATTTTGTAAAGTTTCCCTAGCCACCAAGAACCGTTCTCAGACTTTGTATCCAGATATCTTTTGATACATTGAGTATTTGCATTTGATTTCTTCTACAAACTTGTTTATCTTATTTTTACCTATCTAAGAATGCTTGTTTCAATGTTTTCTGAGTTTGTATTGTTGATGATGATTTCTGGATCTGAGTAGTGCGTTAGTTCTTGAGGATGGGATAGATTAGGTGGAGGATCTTAGGATGTAGGGTGTTTAAGCTTGATTTGTATGATTCCCTTCTGGACTAGAGATAGAATTACTAGTTTCTCTCTGATCAATTGGAACTAGGTTCGAGACATTTCCACACCCAAAAGGTGTTCGATGAAATGTCTGACCAACTAGTGCCAGAGACTTACGTTCCTAGCCTAAGAGATTAGTTGTCTAGGATGTTTGTTGACATGAATGAACTTGTTTGTCATGCCTGCTCGACCACGTTTCTCTAGCGAGAGCTAGGTATGGAAGTGGTTGAGTCTGAGTAGCTTTTACCAAGAGATTGGATTAGCTAAGTTGTGATGCTCATTGTTTAGGGATAGATTGCTTGTGGCATGTTAAACACTCTGTAGACTAGGATACTCCACCGACATCAATTACTCCCATCCTTAGGACTTTTATCCTTTTGATTGATATTACATTCCTGAGATTGTTTCGCTTCTTGCTTTTTAGTTCATGCTTAGACTCGTTTCCGTTTTTATTAATTTTCATTTCTTGTCTTGCATTCTCGTTTCTAGTTCCAGAACACATTTCCGTTTGCACTTTTTGTCATTCTAGGATTGTTAGAAAAAACACTCTTTTTGAATTGGCTTGACTTGTGATTCCTTGATTGCATCTTGATTGCTAGCAACATCCCATTTGGATTGACACCTTAAATACTACAACACATAAGGTTAATTGAACCTACTAGGAGACACACAAAAATCTTAGTATCACCTAATAAATATTAACTTTTACATATATCAAAATCTCATATTAATAACTTGACAGGTGTCAAAATCAAGTTAATAACTGACTTTCAAAACCCAACTTTATATAATAAGATAACTTCCAGGCCTGGTCTATCCCTAAAGCAGCCAAAACATCTGTTTTAGGCTACATAATATATACAAAAAAATTTGGATTAATTGATGAAACAAGTTCCTAGCTAAGTTGGTTCTGTTGTACGAAAACATACCCAAGGTCACGGGTTTGATGCCCCAAAACAACAGTTTTTGTATTTTTTAATTGTTTGTATCATATGCTTATAATTAATATATTTTATAACATACCTTGTATAATAAATGCTTTAGGCCTAGATAATCTTAGGACCGGCCCTGCAACCCCCTATATATATATACACCCTCTCTCATGTGCACTCTCTCCCCGCCCTCTATATATATATACAAACATTGAAACGACTGACCTTTTTTTTTAATAAATAATAAATAATAATAATAATAATAATAATAAACTACAGCTAGTGGTCCCATATCCACTAGCCACCTAACCACATTCACAAACAACCGCGGAATACTCAATACCAATAACCAATAATAAACCAATAATATAACCAATACCATAGCATAAGCAATATCCAATAATCAATCATCAGAAAACATGAAACCAACAACCTAACAATGTTTCTAATGACTCAACTCTAGCAATCTAACAATGCTAGACAACATCCAATCAAGTCCCTAGAACATCCTCCTCTTCATTGCCTGGATTCCACGATCACACTTTGCCTTTACCTGCACACCACAAACAACAATTGAGATGCGTAAGTATTATCACAAATACTTAGTGAGACAATCCTCCCATCTACTGGGCTATACACACAAGCAATAAGATCTCTACATGCCACAAACAACAATCAATAAAGCAAACCAGGCAATGTACAAAGCATGCAACATCCATCGTAACTGGAAGAGGGGTGTCGACCGACACCAGATGGTGTCGATCGACACTGACTACCTGGTGTCGACCGACACCCTGCCCGACACTCCCAAAAACCCTAGTTTGTGTCGACCGACACCTCCACATGGCATCGATCGACACTCGCCAAAGTCACGAGCCGTCCTAGCGTTGGTTTCGACCGACACCCCAACTGGTGTCGACTGACACCGATGCCGAGCAGCGATTTCCCTCGATCAGAAACTCCGAATCTCGCCTCCAATCTTCTCCAATCCGCTCCATGCACTCCCAGAAGCCAAACCCAGCCAAAACAGCGACGAAATACCATAGAGAACTCAAAGAAACAACCACATAAGCACCAAATCACATAAAATCTAGAGATCTTAGCTTAGATAAGCCATGGTCATGCACTCACCTCTTTGCAGGAAGTTTCTAACCAATAAGAACGAATCCCTCACTCCTAGAAAGCTTCTAGCACCTTCCCAGCCTCCAATCTCTCAAGAACAGCCAAGAAATCTCCTAATCTCACTCACAAATCTCAAGAACACTTGTTTCCTCTCTTTTCCTCTTTCTCAAACAAAAACGGCGACCACAACCTCTGAAACACGACCTAGGTCGTTTCCTTCCTTTTAAGACCCGGTTCAATGGTTTTCCTTAAACCAAACTGAACCAAATCGATAAAAAACTCAATCTGGTCGAACCGGAAATAAGTGGTGTCGACCGACACCCCCTTGGTGAGGAAGTGCAGGTCAATTGGTGACAGCTTGTCCTGTGGGAAGGTTGTTAAAGGGTGAGGACCAGGGTTCCAGGAACGCCTGGCGCACCAATAACCTACTGGTGGATTGGGATATCCACAGTGATGGGTTAGGATCGATGCCCTCCAGGGCCAGCTTGGGGTCTGTTGGGCCGGCTAGCAGTGGGCTAGCAGGGTCCACAGACGGTCTGTTGGGGCAGCTAGCGGTGGGCTAGTGGGGTCTGCGGGACGGGTTGTCACAAACATATTCTCTCGAATCAATTATGAGAAAACCATTTTTTGGAATGGTTTTTGTTGGTTTTACCACTTTTTTAATAGTTTTTGTTGGGTTTACCACTTTTTGAATAGTTTGTAGGTTTTACCACTTTCTTAGTTACAAAATTTTGATTTAACATGTGTTATATTTGTTATGTTTGGGTTTAGTCGGTTCTATTTGTTTTCAGGGTTTAGTATTTGGTATTAAGTACGTATTGTATTTTGAAAAAAACGAAAATACATATTTTTTTCCTTCTCAAAAGTGGTAAAACCCATAAACTATTTGAAAAATGGTATATTCAAATTTTTTTTATAAAAAAAGTGGCATTTTTAACAAGAACCCTTATTCTCTCATCTCCCCATTATTTTATTTTTTATTCATTTATAACTCAGCAACACTTCCCACAGTGCAGCGCGCCACATTTGTCCTTTTTGGTAATCTCACCATGGGTCATGGCTACTTCATTAATTTCTTACATTAAGGTAGTTATATTCTTTGTTTTGTTTTTTTTTTTGTTTTGGTTATTAGGTAAATTCGCCCAAGTTCTAAACCGATAATTAAAAAAAAAATCAATATAAAAAGAAAAGAAAAATTATATACTAATAAGAAAACATGAAAAATAATTTTAATTTTATTAAATTATTAACCTAATTTGTGAGAATTTTTTTTGTTAAAAAAATAGTTCAGAAATTATTTAAATTTCTTATTTATATATTAAGAGAATTTATTTTGTGTATTTTGATTTCTTATTTGTTTTTGAGCTACTTGAAATTGTGAGATAAATTGTTTTGTTTCTCAAAATCTTTTAAAAATTGGAAGGTTCTATAAGAAAATGAATGTTCCATAGCTCAAAAACGATTTCTTAGTTTCTCAGTTCTATCTAACTTTCTTAGATCTAAGAATATTCATACAGAGTATATAAATTGAGATGAGGGTTATGTATTTTAAATTAATTAAATATCATTTATGTATTTTAATATGTCTTTTTCTCTTATATTTTTGATTAAAGTATAATATTATGAATTTCTATTTTTTATTTATCATTCTCAGCATTGTACCTAAAATAATAATAAAAAAACCAATTCCAGCAGGTTAATAATAATTTTCAGAAATGCCATTTTTTGTATATCCCTTTTTAAAAATGTCTTATTCATCTATCAATTATCAAAAAATACCTCTTATTAAACCTAAAAAATTATTATGTTTTAGAAGTATAAGGTACTTGAGATCAAGACATATTTATTTATTTATTTTTATTACAAATCATAATACAACTCTTTTTGCAAGATATCTGTTATTTAATTTTAATTTATCCAATCATATACTTTATGCGGATTAACTGGGTGCTGAATAAAAGTACCATCTTTATTTCTTTTCTCTAAATAAACTCCATCTATTCTTGCTCTCCAATCCCATAGGTCTCCGATTCTTTAAACATTAATAACCTTGAATGTTGTAAAATTCTGGTAGTGTTTATAGTTTGGTCCTTGTTTCAAGGTACACATAAAACGAGTTGTAGCAAACAAATTAATGTCAAATATATTATATAGACAAATGGTCCTTGTTCCGCCGCCTGATACATGGTTAAGCAAGCAAAGAGTTAAAAAAATAGAAAGACTACAAAGTTTTTCATTTTTTCTCTAGGTGAATGTTTAGAAATTAATTTTTTTTTTCAACTTGGTTTTTGTGTAGCTGGTAATTTATATAGACACATCTGTATAACTATGGTTGGAACAAGATTTCTTTCAATATTAGTTTCTAAGTTTTAACATATATGATATATATATATATATATATATCAAATGGCATAATATCTTCCATAATTAGTTTATATTTGTAAATGTATCTTAAAATAATCATATTTGGTATCTGTAAATCTATTAATACTAAATTTTGAATTAAAAAGGATAAATTAATTAACGCAATACCAAATACTCCTCTAGAAAGATAAGAAGTATATAGAGTTGTGTGTATAGCTAAATTTTCAGAGATTAATTTGTAAAACAATATTAGTGACTTATTGAAACAACTCATATAGAGATATCAGTGACTTATTGAAACAACTCATATAGTATGTATATTACCATTTGAAACAACCCGACCCTTTTTTTTTATAATAAATACAATACATATAATTAAGCATCTCATACTACAAAATTAACCACCACAAACCACAACTCATCATTAAACCAGCAATAACTATTAAGCAGAGCAGAATCATACCATTAATACCAGACCAATACATCATCAATACAATAACACTCCTAACCAATCTATCCAACAACCTAGCATAACTCTATCAAAGGTTCCAACATAAATAACGTAACCAACAACACACAAACGAGACTCTTGATCATCCTCCTCCTTATTGCCATGATCCCACGTCACATACCTGCACACCACTAACAACAATTGAGATGCGTAAGTATTATCATAAATACTTAGTGAGGCAATCCTCCCAGTTACTAGGCAATACACACAAGCAACTGAGATTCCCATGTTTAACAAACAACAAACAAACACAATAAACCAGGAGAAATCACGAATCAGACAAAAGTTGGTGTCGACCGACACTGGCCCAAACATGGTGTCGACCGACACCAACCTTGATGTGAGAGCGGGTCGTGGTCGTCTACAGAGTCGCTCGGCCGGACGGTCGCTACAGACAGACGGACGGACGCTGCGGTCGGGAAGACGCTGCAGACGGTCGGACGATCATTGAGGACGATCGGACACGGATCTTCGGTCACAGAACGACGATCGGCCTTCGAACTAGTCAGTTCTCTTCAAGGATTGATGGGATGGAGGGGATCGACCGATAAGAAACTCGACTCGGAGATCTCTGGAAGAGATCGACGGATGGTAGGACGAGATTTGCTGATGAATAACTCGACTCGGAAATCTCTGGGAAGGATGGTCAGATGGGAGAACGTCTCGGTAAGAAACTCGACCCGATCGGTACTCAAGGAAATGGTCGGATGCGATGCTGCGTACGGACGGTGAACGGACGGAACGGTGGATTGATGGAATGACACACGAGAGATGCCTCGGCTCGTGATACGGTCAGACTAGGGGATTACAAACCCGGTTCGTGAATCTCCTAGGGTTTCTCAAGAGCCAAGTCCCGGACTTGGGCTAAGGAGAGAGGTGAGACAAGAAACAAAGATTCTCTCTTTGAGAAATTAATTCACTATTCAAATCTAAGTTTTACAATGAGGGTTTAGGCCTTTATATAGGGAGGCTTACATAAGGAGACACTTAACCCTAGAAACGTGGCCATCATCTAAACCACACACTTGACCATAAAGTAAAAGCAAAAGCAAAAGAAAACAAAGACCAATCCAACGATCAAGAGAGAGTTCAAAAGAAATAAAGGAAAGGAAGGAAGGATATAGGGTTGTTACGTCATTGGTGGGACGTGGGTGATAGGATCTTCACTTCCTTGGCTCCTAAACATGTCAATGAATGTTTCCAAGTCAAGAGCCAAGCGGGAAAGAAGTGGAGATGCACTAGAGTTTGCTTCCTCGATAAAACCTCTTTGGTAAACCCATTGGGTCAAACCCAAAGTAGGAAAAAGAGTACAACTACTTCTAATGATTTAGGGATGTCTTCACACTAGCTTGTTGGTGAAGACACGCGTATCAAGCTTCCCAAAGCTGGTCGCACCCTAGGCTCTTCTTTGGTGATTCTAGCCATGAGCCCTTGGTGTAAAGGTTGGAGCTTGGCTTGAACTACCCATTAGATGACCTGTCTTGCTCTTCCTTGATGATCCTTGGGGACTGGTTGGTGCCGCACATCACTAGAAAGGCTGGTCCCAAGGCCAAGAGGTGTCTGAGAGGTGGCCGAGAGGTATCCGAGAGGTGCGAGTGTTCATGGCCGAGTGATCGATCCCGTGCTCACATCATTCCCTCCCTCTAATAGAAATTTTGACCTCAAAATTTGGTCAATACCTGGATCAAAAAGGAAACCCCAAATCAGCAGCATCAAAAGTCCTTCCATGGTCTAACTTACCGGGATCAAAAGGAAAAAGTAAGGCCTTAAGGGAAAAGGATAAGACTTCCCCGGTAAGACCAGTGGCATTGGTAGCTCCAACCCCTTCATGAACCTTGGTTGCTTGCTGAGAATCTCTAGGATGCCACACAAAGGTTTGATCCGCAACAACATTGTAAAGATGCCTCGCCATAGGACCTTGTGCGGTAGTGATCTTGGCGCTAAGGGTGGAGAAGGATGGAACGACATTTGCAACTCCCAGCTGGAGCATACTACTTGAAGTAGTCATGAATAACATCAAATGAAAAGACACATCAATGGCCATGTCCGGTGGCTGAACTTTCTTGAAACTTCCGATTACCAAGTGGACTACAGATAGAGAACTGATCGCACGGCCAGAATCCCCTTGAGCTTCGCTTGATTGCTCGGTACGCGTCCCGGGTGAGGATTCATGTACCTCGGTCTGTTTCAAACGTAGCGGCCTAATGATGGCTCGGTCTTGATCAAGTGAAGTAAATAGTTGTCTGTGGTCCGCATCATTGCTTGAGCTTGTACCTCCGATTGTATTAGCTTGATGGTCTGGAGGCTCGGCTGGCGTCTCTATGATTCCTCCCGGATTAACAGCTTCCTCAGGACCTATTTGTTGATAGATGTCCAGTACTATGCTTGGTTCGCGGTGTGGTTGCATCCTTGACATTGCTTGACTCGGTAAGACCTCGGCACAGACTTCTTCTTGGACTGGTTCCTGGTACCGTGTTGGGAGCTCACGGTACTGGGATGGCGGAACACGTCCTCTCCTTGTAATCTCATCATGGTCCAGATGGTGACTTGGTCGCGGACTCAGTGCATGTGATGATGCAAGGTATTGGTGCCGCGATGATTTTCCACGAGTGTAGGATGACTCTACTTGGCCTAGCATTTCTCCAAGGTGTTGGAGCTGAGATTGGATAGAGATCAACTCGTCCATGAAACTTAGTGTTCAAGGAGAATTCACCGGCTTCCTTGAGGCTTGTTCCCTTGACTTAGCCCGTGATTCCATAATGCTAGCCTTGGCTTTGTCTTGACCGCGACTAGATTTGTTGACCAGTGATGCGCGTGGACACAAGCTCGGAAGACCTTGATTCTAGGTGCGGTATGCAGTAGACTTGCTGGATGATCCGAACGGTGACAAGGTCGGAAATCTACGGGTGCAACTCGGGTACTCCTCTCGCTGCTCTTGGTGTTGTCGGGATGGTGCGTAGTTATGACCCAAGTTGTCGCCATTGGAGTCTTCGTCACTAGTTGGCCATGGCTCACGATGAGATGCGGTTTGTGAAGTAGACGGAAAATAGTAGTCAAATGATCCATGCTCGTGTCCCTCTGGTTCCAGATCTTCTTCACAGTCCTCCTCGTACCGTGATGCTTCCTCGGTAACCTCTTGTTCCGAAACAGTGCCTTAACGTTCTTTGTACTACGGTCGGTTCGTCCTCGGTAGCCTCTTGCTCCGGTTCACTGCCATGGTGTTCTTCGTACCATGGTTCATCATCGGAGTAAGGATCGTCATGCTCCATACTTGATCAATGTTGAATCAAACATGGGCTATCGTTCGCGGACTTGGGACTCGGTACAGTCGACGGTACGGCTGGCAGATACGGACAACTGGTATGGACGGCTGATACGGACAATGATACGCGGTATGGTCGGCCGGTGCGATGGCTGGTACGGACGACTGGTACGAGCAATGGTACGGACGGCCAAACGGTGGTCGGACGTCGGTACGAATGGCTAATATGGACGGCTGGTGCGGGCGACTAGTACAGATGGCCGATGGTGATCGGGCGGCAGTACGGACGGTTGGTACGGACGACTGGTGGTACGGATGATGGTGTCGTTGGATGGACAGAAAACTCGAGTGGCTGACGTCACGAACAGTCTTCGGGTCACGAACGGTAGATATCACGAACGGAAGATGATTCTCGGACGGTGACGTGGCTTGGTCCGTAAGCGATGCACTGTCCGAGTGAATCACGTACCTCGTCAAAACAATACTGAATATTCGTGAGTATAACGCATCTAAAGCTGGTGGATAAGATATTATTTGGGCAGTCAATGATTGATAGGACAGCAAGGCAAATGTACAACCTATGACTAACAAAAAGCAAGTACACGCGCCTAAAAGCTAACTCACGCACAAAAAGTAAAAACTATTGGGACCACAACATAAACGAAAAACAAAAGACGCTACTTTATGGATCTAACAAGTCCTAGGCAAGAACATCGAAAAACAAAACCCAGAAAAAAGACAGAGCAACGATCGAACAAACAATCTAACAAGGATGCTACACATAAGAAAGTTGACTCGGCGATCTCCAGAAGAAAGTTGACTCGGCGATCTCCAGAAGAGATGGACGGATAGGAAGACGGAAGCGGGACAAGATTTGCCGATGAATATCTCAACTCGGCAATCTCCGGGAAGGATGGTCGGATGCGATGCTGCGTATGGACAGTGAACGGACGCAGCGGACGAAACAGTGGATTGATGCGACGACACACGAGAGATGGCTAGGCTCGTGATTCGGTCGGACTAGGGGATTACAAACCCGGTTCGTGAATCTCCTAGGGTTTCTCAAGAGCCAAGTCCCGGACTTAGGCTAAGGAGAGAGGTGAGACAAGAAACAAAGATTCTCTCTTTGCAAAATTAATTCTTTATTCAAGTCTAAGTTTTACAATGAGGGTTTAGAGCAAGTGCAGCAGCGTATTTTTAGTCCGTTCCTCAGAATTAAAATGTTAATTTTAAATCGAAATCAATGAATTATGAAATAAACGTACCTACAAACGGGACGTATATTGCTCCGTCCTTCATAACACGTTGCGGCGTGTAATAGGTTGGTGTCGTTTGGGTAGGGTGAACCGGAAAAATCGAAGTTTTGAGTCATTTGTTTTCTCTCCGTCTCTCTCTCTTTACTCTCTCTCTCTCCTGACGGAGATTTGTTTGCAAAGGCCGATCTCCTTTATCATCTTGAAAATTGGCTCACGCAAAGGCAAATCTGCCGTAAATTTCCTCACGCCGGTTCCAATTGAAAGAGGTTTGTGTTCCAACTTTGTTTCCGATTGTAGATGATTTAGTTTTTTTATGTATTATCGGTTTTGGGTTTAGGGAAATTGTTTATGGGATTTGATAGATTAGACTCTGAGTTTTAATTGGATTGTTTACTATCTGTGTTTAGGTATATGTTCTCTCTGATTTTTTTTTCGATTTATGGTTTTGGATTATGTTTTGGGTTTCGATAGTTGAGTGTCTCAGTTTTGGTTCGAATTAGGTTTCTGGATTATGTTTCTGGGTTTAGCTAGTTGAGTCTCGGAATGTTTATGGCTTTGTCTCTAAGATTGTTGTCAGTTTGTTTGGATTATGTGGATTCTTTTATGTTAAACTTGGTGATTTTTTTTTTGGAATTAGTAGAACAATGAACATGAAGCTATCTTCAAATTGGTTCTAATTCTATGAAATTTATTTGGGGATGCAGATTTCAAAGGATAAAGTTTGTTGCTTTGGTCGTATTTCGAATGGCATAGCAAGCGTTAGTACTTCCCTACATGGTAAGGCAACCAAATTGGCCTTATGATTATATATTTATCTGCAGCCTTTTCAATTTAACCCTAATAGTTTGCATCTTATCTCTTGATGCTATCCTTGGAGTCATTCTTTGTTGTATAGAAAGACTTGTACATTCTATTTACTACACACCCATTTTGGTTTATGAGATTATATTGAGTTTACTTATACAAATATTTGTTTTGGCGTGAGGTGGATATTTTAACTCATTACTTGCTTTGGTTTCCATGATTGATAAAGTGTATTCAAGAAGAAGAAGAAGAAGAAGCATATACACATCTACTGACTGAGCTATTGACTGAGCTTAGGGTCTTCTCTAGAGTTTATTATTCGTGAGATAAAAGTTTTGATCTTGATCATTTAAACATCTTTTGAATTGGGTTTGATCCAGTTTTTTGAATTGGGTATTTTAAATAGTCACTGTCTTTCTTGTGAATTAAACCGAGTTTTAACATTGCACTTGTTTGTTGATGATGATTGAAGTCTGTTAAAAGTGAGTGAATATTATTGGTGATGATCTCTGTTAATACTCAAAGATTAATGCAAATGTAACATATATATTGTATAACTTAGTTTCAAAAATGTAAAACTCTTAAAAAAACCCTATTCTTCCTAAAAAAACAGAGTTGAAGTCTATGACTGTTTGTGTAACATCCTCAAACTTTATATTATGGACCACTTGAATTGCAGTCCATTAACGGCCCAATCTGGACAAAAAATATTGAAACGACAAGGGTTTGGTCGTTGAGTGAGACCGTATATATGTAAAAGCGTAATCATCTCCCTCTTGGATTGGACAAGAGTAAAACCTAGTCTAAGCCGCCAATAGAGAGAGAGAGAGAAGAAGAAGAATTTTTGAGAACCAGAAGCATCTACCACCACCGTAGCTACACCGTCACCGTCACACACCGGAGACACCAGAGATTATCACCGCGCTCAGCCTGTGCCGCCGTGTGAAACGTCTTCACCGGAGAGATCTGTGTTGCCGAGTCCTACACTTCGTCGTTCAGTTCGTCAAGTCAAGCCGTGGAGAAAGGTTGCAGAAAGAGGTAACGACAAAGCTTTACGTCTCGTGTTATTGTCGTTGTTGCGTTGTTCGTTTATAGCTAAACCGGTACATAACCAACTAAACCAGAAAGTTATGGAACGTACGTGCATGAGTTGTTGTGGTGTCATGCATGGTTATTTACGTATATTGTCAATGACGTTCGTAAAATTAATATTGATGAACCGTGTATTGTGGCTGGTTTAGGAAGTGGTATTAAACTGGGAGCATGTGATCGTACGTGAATTAGATTGTGGAGTTATGAATTAGTAGATTGTTGGTTTGATAAAATTATTAAACTATGGCTCTGATTGGCAAGACTTTTAAGACTTTAAAAAAAATAAAAGACTTGACAGCCAATAATTTGCCAATCAGACTTTGATGACTTTTATTTTTTTTAAAGTCTTGTAAGCCACTTTTTTTTTTTTCTCTTGGTTGTTTTCTCAGATTTTTTAAAGCCTCAAATTCAGGGTTTAAAATGACTTTAAAATTAAACAAATATAAAAACTTTATTTTTTTCTCTTCCTTTATATTTAAAACCCCTCTACAAGTTTATATATATATTTTACATATTTTATTTTTATAAATTAATTATTCTTATTTTTTCTCTTTCTTTTAAGATCCATTTCAATAATAATTATTTTTATTTTCATTATCATTATTAATATCATCATTTCAATATATTTTAATAATAAAATAACAACTATAGCTTTAAAAGTATTTGTTACCAATCAAATTTTAACAGTTAAAGTTTATACAGTCAAAGCATCTACAGCCAAATTCTCTACAGCTAAAATTTTAAGTTAAAGTCTTTACAGCCATAAGTAACAGCTGTTACCAATCGGGGCCTATATCTAACTAATTTATTTGGGAAACACCACCACAATTAAATCGGGTTGATAATTAGATTAAATCATGGATTATTATTGGAATATAATCTTTGATGTTTAATCTAACCATTGCAGATTAAGATCATTGTTGGATCGGATTCTGTCGTTGCTGGCTTCTACTTGAGAATCAACCAAATTGCTAAGGTGAGGGCGGGATTTGCGGAAATACATTGATTACTTTCTAAGCATAATTTCATGAATTGCTTGTATAGGTTTGGAAACTATGTGATTGGTTATGTCTATTTTTTTTTTGGTATTGTGTGTTATGATGTGATGACTAGATCTATGATAATAGAAGTGTGATGACATGGTAAAATGATATGATGCATGATAGAATGAGATGAGATACACAAATGATATTGATGTACGATGATTGATGATATGAGATGATATGAGATTATGTGTTGGGACACAAACATGAGATTTGTTTTGTGTCTCGAGATGGGCAAACCTGAGATTGGTTTTGTGCCTGGTGATTGGATGAACATGAGATTTGTTTCGTGCCGTGTGATTGGACGAGCCTGAGATTGGTTTTGTGTCATGCTAAACTGATGAGATTTCGGTTTAGCGTTGTTTGATGATGATATGAGAAATATGGTTTAAATATTATTGGTATTTACTAGGTTGAGATTATGTAAAAACGTTATGCTTGCTAGATGTATATCAAGAAAGTGGAGTCTGATTCTATGCTGTGCAATTATTGTTGAATATGAGTAGATTGTCGTCATTGTATTTCAGTGGGCAGTGTTGACCCCCTCACTGAGTAATTAATTACTCACCCCTCATTTCTATTTATTTTTCTCAGGTTAGTTGTGTTCGTTATTTGAATTTTAGAGATTGCGGTTTTGAGCCAAACCAAGAAGTCAACACGTTGACCATACCGTAAGGCGGGTCTGGGTGTTACAAATTTGGTATCAGAGCCTCAGGTTATGTCAAACCGGTTCCGACCCGGGAGGCAGTCCTGAGGAGGGTTACTAATTTGGCCTGTTTCCAATTTGTTTAGATGCCACCAAAGGGAAAACGTGGAGGACAAGCAAAGGGTGCTACACAACCAAGAGTGAGGGCTGAGAGCCCAGTGCATGAAGAACAGCCGGAAGTCGTGCATGTCAATGTAGCTCAAGCGGGAGAGCCTAATGAGATGGCTATGTTTGAGCAATTTCGTCGGTTCCAGGAATTCATGCAAAGGGAGCCAAATTTGAGAGGAGCACCAGGAGTGATTCCACCGCAACAGGATGTACCAGGGAATGATGCACCAGAGAGGGTAGCCCCGCCTCAGCATCAGCCACCGCCTCCGCCCCGGCCGGTCCAGGTGCAGGGTCCGTCATACTGGGAGGCTATGAGAAATTTGAAGGACATGGGCATGGAAACTTTTGGTGGAACGTTTAATCCTATTGATGCTGACAACTGGAGGAAGAGATTGGAGAGGAATTTGGATAATGCTAGGTGTCCTCATGAGTATCGCAGGGATTTGGCGGTGCAGTATCTAAAGGATGAGGCATTGGTATGGTGGGAAAAGGAGGTAGAACAGGCACAAGGACGGTATGAGCTGACTTGGGAGGATTTTAGGACCAAATTCTCCATGAAGTATTTTCCCAGAGAGGCTATGGACCATATGGAGAATGAGTTTTTGGAGCTTCGTCAGGGCTCCATGTTGGTGCGGGACTATGACAGGGAGTTTGACCGACTGAGCAGGTTTGCTGGTAGATTCATGAATGAGGATGAGTTGATTCGCAGGGTTCTGAGGGGTTTGAGGATTGAACTCAAGAATCGGTGTGAGATGTACGACTATCGCAGTCAGATTGAACTAGTGGGAAAAGCGGCTAATTTGGAGATCGGGTTGGAAAAGGAGATGAATCAAAACAAAGAAGCACATGCAAAAGCAATAAAGGGGACAAGCTCTAATAAGAGAACTTGGGATAACCAAATTGATGGACCAATGCAGGATCGAGTGCAAGCGTGTGGTACTTGTGGAAAGTCACAGCGTGGAGTTTGTTGGATAACTTTAGGAGGTTGCATGAAGTGTGGTGAATTGGGGCATAAAAGGGAGAACTGTCCAAAAGGTGTTGATCATTGCCATAAGTGTGGGCGACTCGGTCACTATGCCAGGGATTGCAGGGTGCAACAATACAACAAAGATGAAGAGCAATTGCCACCATCACCAAAAAGATTAGCCTTGGGAAAACGGTTAGATTGATGTAGGATTGGATTTATGTTTGGAATTTGTTTCTTTTCTTTTACCTTTATCAGATTTTGGGATTTTTGATTTATGTTTTATTCGGTTATTGCAACATCATTTTTTATTCGATTCTTTAAAGGACAATTGAATCATTTTAAGAGTTATGTTAAGAATGCCATAAGTTCATTAAGGATGAAAACATAGTTGACGTGCAAACCTGAATTCGAGGACGAATTCCATTTAAGTAGGGGAGAATTGTAACATCCTCAAACTTTATATTATGGACCACTTGAATTGCAGTCCATTAACGGCCCAATCTGGACAAAAAATATTGAAACGACAAGGGTTTGGTGGTTGAGTGAGACCGTATATATGTAAAAGCGTAATCATCTCCCTCTTGGATTGGACAAGAGTAAAACCTAGTCTAAGCCGCCAATAGACAGAGAGAGAGAGAAGAAGAAGAAGAATTTTTGAGAACCAGAAGCATCTACCACCACCGTAGCGACACCGTCACCGTCACACACCGGAGACACCAGAGATTATCACCGCGCTCAGCCTGTGCCGCCGTGTGAAACGTCTTCACCGGAGAGATCTGTGTTGCCGAGTCCTACACTTCGTCGTTCAGTTCGTCAAGTCAAGCCATCGAGAAAGGTTGCAGAAAGAGGTAACGACAAAGCTTTACGTCTCGTGTTATTGTCGTTGTTGCGTTGTTCGTTTATAGCTAAACCGGTACATAACCAACTAAACCAGAAAGTTATGGAACGTACGTGCATGAGTTGTTGTGGTGTCATGCATGGTTATTTACGTATATTGTCAATGACGTTCGTAAAATTAATATTGATGAACCGTGTATTGTGGCTGGTTTAGGAAGTGGTATTAAACTGGGAGCATGTAATCGTACGTGAATTAGATTGTGGAGTTATGAATTAGTAGATTGTTGGTTTGATAAAATTATTAAACTATATTTAACTAATTTATTTGGGAAACACCACCACAATTAAATCGGGTTGATAATTAGATTAAATCATGGATTATTATTGGAATATAATCTTTGATGTTTAATCTAACCATTGCAGATTAAGATCATTGTTGGATCGGATTCTGTCGTTGCTGGCTTCTACTTGAGAATCAACCAAATTGCTAAGGTGAGGGCGGGATTTGCGGAAATACATTGATTACTTTCTAAGCATAATTTCATGAATTTCTTGTATAGGTTTGGAAACTATGTGATTGGTTATGTCTATTTTTTTTTGGTATTGTGTGTTATGATGTGATGACTAGATCTATGATAATAGAAGTGTGATGACATGGTAAAATGATATGATGCATGATAGAATGAGATGATATACACAAATGATATTGATGTACGATGATTGATGATATGAGATGATATGAGATTATGTGTTGGGACACAAACATGAGATTTGTTTTGTGTCTCGAGATGGGCAAACCTGAGATTGGTTTTGTGCCTGGTGATTGGACGAACATGAGATTTGTTTCGTGCCGTGTGATTGGACAAGCCTGAGATTGGTTTTGTGTCATGCTAAACTGATGAGATTTCGGTTTACCGTTGTTTGATGATGATATGAGAAATATGGTTTAAATATTATTGGTATTTACTAGGTTGGGAATATGTAAAAACGTTATGCTTGCTAGATGTATATCAAGAAAGTGGAGTCTGATTCTATGCTGTGCAATTATTGTTGAATATGAGTAGATTGTCGTCATTGTATTTCAGTGGGCAGTGTTGACCCCCTCACTGAGTAATTAATTACTCACCCCTCATTTCTATTTATTTTTCTCAGGTTAGTTGTGTTCGTTATTTGAATTTTAGAGATTGCGGTTTTGAGCCAAACCAAGAAGTCAACACGTTGACCATACCGTAAGGCGGGTCTGGGTGTTACAGTTTTTCTTAAACCATCTTCTCTATGAATTTAATGGGATACTCTAATGCTTTGTACTTGTATAAGTTGTCATAAATTGTGATTAGACTTAGGTAGTTGAAGGATAGGTCATTATGAATGGTAACTTATTACTTGATACCTTTTCACCTTTTAAACACCAAACAAGCCTTCAATCTTTCTCCATCATCTTCTATCTCTCTTCTTTTGTAAACCAACAACATTTCTGATTCCTCATTATCTAAAACTCTTCTTCAAATGAGTTCTTACAATCCATTCAGTCAGACCTCTAGTTATTTAGAGCTTCTCAACAGTCAAGGAGAGTCACTTACCATCACCTGGCGACAATGGTGCTTATGAAGTACCTCCTTGGAGCTCTCAAGAATCTCAGGATGTACCTCTTTCTCAAGAGACACCTGTCAGGAAGGATAGGAAGAAATGGAATCCGGCTGATGATGAAATTCTTATCAGTGCGTGGCTGAACACTTTAAAGGACCGATTATTGTAAATCAACAAAAGGGAGGAAGCTTTTGGCAAAGAGTTAACAAATACTATACAGAGACACTTCATGCTATTGCCAATGGTGAACAGGGGATGAACATAAACTGTAAGCATAGGTGGTTTAGGATCAATGAGTTCACTAACAAGTTATGCGGGGCTTACGCAGCTGCGGAGAGACTAAACAGTAGTGGACACCCTGAGAACGATGTGCTGAAGATGGCTCATGACATCTACTTCTCTGAATATAAGACGAAGTTTACAATGGAGCATTGCTGGTGTTTGTTAAGGTTTGAGCAGAAATGGCTGAACCTTAACGCTATTAATAACCCTTCAACTTCAGTCAGAACAAAGAGGAAACCAGTTGTTGCAGCTTCACAATCCGAGTCAGGTTCACAATCCGAGGCAGCTTCACAATCCAAGGCAGGTTCACAATCTGAGTCAACCCACACTGAGCAAGACTTTGAGATAAGGCCTCAAGGTATCAAGGCTGCAAAGGCCAAGAGGAACACTGCTCAGGGGAAGGCTCTAGCTGAGTACAAGAGCATGTGGGAAGTAAAGAAGGTGGATATGGCTGAAAAAGAGAAGCTTGGCATACTAGACACACTTCTTGCAAAACCAGAGCCACTTAGTGAAGCTGATCAAGTTATCAAGGATAAGATAGTGGCTCAGTATTTCTGAGATTGATGTATTGACTTAAGATGCAGCTTAGTATGATTTGGTAGTATCTAAGTTCGAATTTCGTAATTTGGTTTGTTATGTATTCAATTATGTCTGTTCTTGAACAACTCGGCTTAATATGCAACGTTGTATGATTAATCAATTATGTTTGTTCTTGTTTCATCAACTCGGCTTAATATGCAACTTTGTATGATTAATCAATTATGTATGTTCTTGTTTCATTAACTCAGCTTAATATGCAACTTTGTATGATTAATCTATTGTCGATATGTTTCAAATAAATCAGATGGGCCAAGACTACGGCTACTCTCAGCCTGATTCCTCAGATCAATATGATAAATACTCTGAGGACACTGATGACAGGGAAATAGAATATTTGATTCGGATGGATGAGGCTGAGAGTAGCTTCATCAATGCTCCGAAGGCTCAATACCCTCCTCAACCTGAGGTTGAGTTCGGATTCCCCAAGGTATGCTACTGTGGTGGTCAGCCCCTATTATCCGCAATCTACAGCAGATTATGAAATGTTTTTGCTATGTTTTAATTAATATATGTTATTGCAGGTTCTTCACATGTGGTAATGTTGACGATGGAGAGATGCATATTCACAAGTGGTGGGATAAAGCTGTCATGGAGGAGATGAGAGAGATGGACAGACAATGTGAAGTGTGTCTCAGAAGGTAGATAACCTTACATTCTCGAGTGACTATGAGTCACACATGAGTAATGAAACAGAGCAGAAAATAGTCCGGCTAGAGAAAGAAGTGTTTGAGCTAGGGAAGACCAGAAATAGGTTTAGAATTGGTTTTGAATTGATGGTTTTGGTAGCAATAGTAGGTATGGTATCCTGTTTTGTCAATCGTCTTTGTATGATAATGTGAAGTGCTGTTTTTAAGCTTTTGGTTTTGCTAAGTATCACGGATCAGTGTAAGCTTTTGGTTTTGCTAAGTATCACAGATCAATGTAAGCTTTTGGTACATTATGGTATCACGGATCAATGTAAGCTTTTGGCATTTTGGTATCACGGATCAATGTAAGCTTTTGGCATTTTGGTATCACGGATCAATGTAAGCTTTTGGCAATTTGTGAAGTATCGCGGATCGTGACTAGTTACAATATATGATAATATCACGGATTGCGTATACAAACTGAAACTTCTTTTCGTATATATATGCTTCTTTTGTAACACAATACCAAACAAACGAAAGAAGATGAAACAACCCTTCCCGTTTTTTTTCTTTTCAATACCTTAATTTACTAGTGGTCCCATACCCACTAACATCCTAACATCAATCAATAACCGCGGATAACCAAATAAAAAAAATTCCATTAAACCAAAAGAATTCCAACAGTCAAACCAATATCCAATAACATAAATCAAATAAAGAAATAACCAACAACTAACATCCTACAATGTTCCATTGACTTAATCTAGCAACCTAACAATAGCTAGACCGCAATCAATCAAGCCTCTAGAACATCCTCCTCCTCATCGCCTTAGATTCCACGATCACACTTTTCCTTTACCTGCACACCACAAACAACAATTGAGATGCATAAGTATTATCACAAATACTTAGTGAGGCCATCCTCCCATCTACTAGGTTATACACACAAGCATATGAGACCCTCAAGTTTAAGCAAAACAAACAACACACAACAATACATCAAACCAGGAAAACAAGTCTCGGCTGAGACCAGTGTCGACCGATGCCCAACGGTGTCGATCGATGCTACAGAAAATGGTGTCGACCGATGCCAAACAGTGTCGATCGATTCCCCTCAAATTGGTGTCGACCGATGCCAAACAGTGTCGACCGATGCCTCCTCTGCAGACATGATCTGCGCGAATCCGAACATCGAATTCTCCTCCCAAATCATCTCGAATCCGTCTCAAACTCAACCAATTACCACAGAAATCACTGGGAAACACACAAACAACAAACCCAAGCAACAAAACAACACAAACAGCAAAGAAAACACTCAAACAAGAGAGATCTCATGCTTAGATCAACCATGGTCAAGCACTCACCTCAAGAACAGGAAGATTGGATTGAGAAACGTGGAAAGCAACACCTCCAGAAGCTTCCCCTTCGATTCCAGCAACAGCTAACCCTCCTACAGCCTCATATCTCTCCAAAATCACCAAGAACAAGCCCAGAAAATCTCAGGAACGTTTTCTCTCTGACTCTCTCTTTTTCTCACTAAGCGGTGACTAAACAACTTCCCAAAAACCCTTAAAATCGTCCTTAGACGCTTAATACACGATTAGGGATTTTAATTGAACCAAACCGAACCAATTCAGCAATTAAATCAAACCCGACCAAACCGGAAAAACATGGTGTCGATCGATGCCACCAAGGGTGTCGATCGACACCCACACCAACAATACAAAAGTTGGTTCGCGGATGTTACAATTCTCCCCCACCAATATGGATTCGTCCCCGAATCCCGCAATACCGTCCATCTGCCAGGGACCTCCGTGCCACCGTCAGCACGGCCCGCACGTCCCCAGACCGGACTAAACACCATCAGCCAAGGTTTTCCCGTGCCACTGTCGCAACAGCCCGTACACCTCCGACTGACCCTCGAGGTCTCCCTCTAGCCAATATACTCGCATCATAAACACTATTTGCTCACAACTCAGTGCTTCCCCCGTCCGTGGTCGCAACTAACGAATCATGCCGGCTCGCTATCAGGCCAACCGCCTTAAGCTACGGCATCCAGAAAGTCACTCACGCCCACTCCCCCCGCTCTCGGGTCGCAACCCTCGAGACATACCGGCTCACTGCCGAGCCTCGGCTCACAGCTACGGTATCCAGGGAGCCTCACATATCCCGCTCTTGGGTCGTCACCCTCAAGCGCGCTCTCGGATCGTCATCCGAAGCAACATACCACTCCCACTCTCTGGCCACAAAGTCCATCGAGCTATCGGTATCACGTGAGTTGGGCCCACACGGCCTCGAGCAAAACAAATACTGATGCCAACGAGTATCTCCCGGCTAGATCTACCTCAACATTTCCACAAAACTTTCCTTTCTAGAAAACTTTCTAATTCTGGAAACTTTCCTTTTGTGGAAACTTCCTATTTATGGAAACTTTCCAAAAATAGAAACCCGAGTTATTTCTCTTTTCCCATGACAACCACAGTCAACATAAAGAAAAAATACTCATCTTATTAATCTCAAAAATGTCATAATCTTTACCAACTCAACGAAATTACATCAGAAAACCAAAAATACAATAACCGGAGCCATCAACCCGCATCCCGAGCACCACCTCATCTTGATACTTAGTCGCACAACCAACCACCCCTAAGCGACCAAATATCAAGAGAGATGGGCTGGAATACTCCGTACCCGCTCCAGCCACGGACTACAACTCGGACCCGGCTAGACAAGCTCAAGTCGCGGTCTGCTTCTCGAACCACTTCTTAAACCTTGCCTTCATCCTCGCCTCGGGCTCCCAAGTCTGCTCCTCTACTCCGTCACAGTCCCACAGGACTCTCATCAAAGGAATCTTCTTCTTCCGAAGTTCCTTGACTCTCCTCTCGAGCACCCTCAATGGTCTCGCCTCCAAAGTCATGTTAGGCTGAAGATCCTCAGGAATCTTAGCCAACAACTGATCACCCTCGTGAAGACACTTCCTCAGCATCGACACATGAAATACCTTGTGGAACGCACGCATAACCTCAGGCAACTCCAGCCTATATGCCTTTGGTCCCACCCGCTCAACCACTCTGAACGGACCCATGTACCTCGGACTCAACTTAGTCTATGTCAGTGACCTGTTCGGACCCCGCAACATGGCCATCTTGAGGTACACTCTATCACCAACCTGAAACTCAAGATCCTTTCTCCTCTTATCAGCATAGCTCTTCTGCCGATCCTGAGCCTCCTTCATGTTCAGCCTCAAAACCCGAATCTTCTCCGAGGTCTCCTGAACAAAATCTGCACCAAATATGCTCCTCTCCCCCACCTGAGTCCAACATAACGGTGTACGACACGGCCTCCCATACAAAGCCTCATAAGGAGCCATCCCAATACTAGCCTGGTAGCTGTTGTTATAAGCAAACTCCACCAAGCTCAAGTGATCCGCCCAATGACCACCCCAATCCAGCATGCACATCCTCAATAAATCCTCCAAAATCTGGATCGTCCTCTCTGACTGACCGTCCGTCTGAGGATGAAAGGCTGTACTCATATGCACCTTCGTGCCCATCTCTGCCTGAAATGCCTTCCTGAACACCGAGGTGAACTTGGAATCTCTATCAGACACAATACTAGCAGGCACACCATGCAGTCTGACTATCTCCCTCACGTACTTCTTGGCCAAAACCGCTGCTCCATCAGTTTTCTTGATGGCCAGGAAATGCGCAGACTTAGTCAAACGGTCCACAATGACCCAAATAGCATCAAACATCCTCGACACAGGCAAACCTACCACGAAATCCATCGTGATCAAATCCCACTTCCACTCTGGAATAGGCAAACTCTGCAACAAACCACCAGGAACCTGATGCTCTGCCTTCACCAGCTGACAAGTATCACACTTCGCCACCCAGTCGGCTACGTCCTTCTTCATCCCGACCCAGTGATAATACCGCTTGAGGTCACGGTACATCTTGGTCGCCCCTAGATGAATAGAGAACTTGCTCGAATGAGCCTCTCTCAGTATCTCCTGCCTCAAATCCTCACCCTTGGGCACACAGATCCGACCATGCACAAGGATAGTACCATTAGCAGAAACCTGATACTCTGCACCCACAGCCTTAGAGGCATTCACCAGCCCCTCATCGCTCTCCTGAGCTAACCTCACTCTGCTCAACAAATCCGCTCTATCAGCTGCCTCCAAACCCAAAGGTTCCTGTGAGATAGCACACAAACTCAATGCACTAATCTCACCTACCAATGCCTCCATATCCTGATCCTGAGCCGAAGCCACCCGCTTCCGACTCAAGGCATCTGCAACCAAATTAGCTTTACCAGGATGGTAAGCTATATCCAGATCATAATCTGCTACTAACTCCATCCAACGCCTCTGCCTCAAATTCAGCTCAGGCTGAGTAAAAATGTACTTCAGACTCTTGTGATCTGTAAACACCTGCACCTTCCCACCATACAGATAGGATCTCCAAATATTAAGAGCAAAGATCACTGCTGCCATCTCCAAATCATGAGTAGGATAATTAGCTTCATGCTTCCGCAACTGCCGCGAAGCATAGGCTATAACCTTCCCCTGCTGCATAAGTACACAACCCAACCCCACTCTAGAAGCATCTGTATACACAACATAAGGCTCGTCCTGCTCAGGCAGTGCTAACACCGGCGTGGTAGTCAACATCTGCTTGAGACTTGCAAAACTTGCCTCACACTCTGGTGACCACACAAATGGGACATCCTTCCCTGTAAGCTTAGTCATTGGCTGTGCCATACTCGCAAAACTTCGAACAAACCTCCTGTAGTAACCTGCTAACCCCAGGAAACTCCGAATCTCAGTGGCACTCTGCGGCCTCGGCCACTCCCTGATAGACTGAATCTTCTCTGGATCCACTGAAACTCCCTCTGCAGAAACAATGTGTCATAAGAACCCCATCTCACGCTGCCAGAAACTGCACTTACTCAGCTTAGCAAACAGCTTCTGCTCCCGCAGCTTCTCCAACACTGCTCTCAGATGTACTGCATGCTCTTCCGGACTCTTAGAATATACGAGGATGTCGTCGATGAAAATGATGACTGACACGTCCAGAAACTCCTGAAACATGCTGTTCATCATTCTCATAAACGCAGCTGGCGCATTTGTCAACCCAAACGGCATCACCACAAACTCATAGTGCCCATATCTCGTCCTGAAAGCTGTCTTCCTCACATCTGCCTCATGTATAGGAATCTGATGATATCCTGGTGCCAAATCGATCTTGGAGAACCAAGTAGCACCCCTCAACTGGTCCAACAACTCATCAATCCTCGGGAGAGGGTACTTGTTCTTCATAGTAACTCGGTTCAAACCCCGATAGTCAATACACAACCGAAAACTCCCATCCTTCTTCTTCACAAACAACATCGGAGCTCCCCACGGTGAACAACTAGGACGGATAAAATCCTTACTCAACAAATCTTCCAGCTGCTTCTTCAGCTCTGCCATCTCTGCTGGAGCCATCCTGTAAGGAGCCTTGAATAACGGCATCGTCCCCGGTTCCAGCTCAATAGTAAAAGGATCCGACCGAGATGGTGGTAATCCCTGCAATGACTGGAACACATCCTCAAAGTCCTCCACAACCGGAATACCGCTAACCGTAGACTTCCCCACTGACGCTGGCATAGATATAGTAACCAGATAAGCCTCACGGCCCTTCTCGATCATCTTCCCTGCCTGAACGGCTGAGATCACGAGACTCCCTGAAGTCGGTCTAATACCCTGAAAAACCAACTTCCCTCTTGGACGCTCGAACTCCACTCTACCCCGATAGCAGTCCAAATGCACCTTATACCGATGCAACCAATCCATTCCAAGAATAACATCATACAACTCCACTGGACTGATAAGCAAATCCGCTGGCCATGACTCTCCTGCGATCTGAATATCAACTCCTCCAGCTCGTCCAATGACCCTCAGGAACTTGCCTCCCGCAACTCTGACTACTCCTGAACGCTCTCCAGAATCCCCTCTGATCCCCGCACTCTCGGCACACTCCGGAGTAATGAAGCTATGAGAAGCTCCAGAATCAAACATAACATGGGACTTAAACCCGCCCACCAACAAGGTCCCTACACAAACCCTATGTGTTGAGAACCTAACACTTGACCACAAGCAAAACAAAAATAATTTGAACTATTGAATTGACCAAGTTCGAATCTCAGAAGTTATACTTGTGATCGCTCCTGCACTAGTGCCACCGGGCTCCTGGGTCGAATACACCTGAGATGTCGGCTCGATCCAACCCACCGGCTGCACACCCTGCTGTACCCTTGGCTGCGCTCCAGCCTGCAACACTGCTACTGCCCTCTGCTGCAACTTGGGACAACGAGGCTTGATATGCCCCGTCTCTCTGCAGTAGTAACACACTCGAGTATCTGTCCGCGGCTCCGTCACCGCCCGCTGCTCTGTCACTGCCCGCTGCTCACCCCTCTGTGGACAGCTAGTCACCTTGTGGTCTCTGCTACCACACCCAAAGCATCTCGCACCCCCGTGCCTCGACCTCTGCATAACATCAAACTTCCGCTTCTGCCCTTGCGCAGGCTTGCCGCCCTTGCTAGGAACAGAAGACGGCTGAGACTGCTGTGGCTGCACTAAAGAACTGACCACAACCACCTGTGACCTCAAGTCACCCTCTATCCCACCTGCAACCTCAACCAACTCTGCTCTCGTAGCATAGCTCCTCACTCTTCACCGAGTCCTCAAATCATCCCGCAGAGCCAACAAAAACCTCCGCACCTGAGCCGACTCTGGCTCCCATGCCCTGCCTGCATACCCCACAAGCCGACTGAACTCTGCATCCAGCTCCCGCACTGTACGGTCTCCCTGAGTCAACCCCAAGAACCGTGCCTCCATACGATCAAGAGCCTCCTGAGGAAAATACTTGGAGTTAAACTCCCTCACAAAATCTCCCCAAGACATACCCTGCTGCACCCTCCGTGCTGTCACCGACCTCCACCACACACGTTCATCTCCTGACAAGTAGAACACTGCCAGATCCACCCTGTACCGGTCGGAACACCTAAGCGAAAGGAAAATATCCTCCATCCGCTCTCTCCACTCATCCGCTACACTCGGATCGGTACTCCCTGAGAAATACCCTGCTCCCACATGCCGCAGCTGCTCCATCATCCGCACATACTGTGCATCCACTACCTCGGTCCCCGGCTGCACACCTGCCTGCAAACCCGCTGCAGGCTGCACCACTGGACCCTGTCCACCACCCACTGGCGGCACTACTGGATCCTGCCCACCAACCACTGGCCGCAGGAACCTGACCTCGTCCCCGACCACGACCACGACCACGACCCCGACCACGACCACGACCACGCCCGCGACCAACAGCATCCTCACCTCTAACCATCTGTGTCATCCAAGAACAGAAGGCTAAGCAAACAATAACTCTAATACACAAAAACACATCTTATCGTGGAATCAAAAACAGGCTCGAAGAGGATGTTCTAGGACTTCATGCCACACACAATTGCCATTCAGACAATCAATTATAGCATGGAATCCTAAACATCAACAGCAAAGCACAATGAACCCTAGACCTAGAACCGTAAGGGCTCTGATACCAAAATGAAACAACCCTTCCCGTTTATTTTTTTTCAATACCTTAATTTACTAGTGGTCCCATACCCACTAACATCCTAACATCAATCACTCGGGAAAATCTTTAAGTCGGAGTATGGCCGAGCCAAGACGGAGTGACCGGGGGTACGGCGAAGACCCTAAAATTTGTCGAGACTCGAGGAAGTTACCGAGTAACTCGAGGAAAAATGTCGAGGCTTGAGGAATTTGCGGAGGACCCGAGAAATTGTCGAGACACTCGAGACGTGTAGTCGAAGTTGCCTGAAACGTATTGCCGGAGGAGTTGTCGATGGTGCCGGATGAAGGATTCAATATTTTTGGGAAAATCATCATTTCCTTAAAAATATTGACCAATAAAAATTAAGGAAAGTGGGGAGATTAAAATAATCAAAGAAGAATTAGTGGGGAGATTAAAATAATCAAAGAAGAGTTAGTGGGGGAATTAAAAATTCAAGGGTTAAGAAGAGATAGTGGGGAATTAGTTTAATCAAGGTGATTAAGGGGAGATGGCAAAATCCTATTGGCTAAGAGCTAATCCGAAAGCATCATTAAACAACATGCACTAATAAGGAGGCTTACATGCACTAATGGAGATGATCCCATGCACTAATAGCAAAGGGATTAGTGGCTTAATGGCAACCGATGATTGGTGGAAGGATTGCATGTCCAACATGCAAGGGTGGAAGGAGACACTTGTCAAAGAGCACTAAGGAAGAGGAATTCTAAATCTCGCCTATAAATAAGAAGTGATCAACTTCATTTGGTGGATTACTCTCCTAAATTCTCTAAAACACCTAAGCTTTTCCGAGAGAGAGAGAGAGAAGAAAAGAGGGGGAATTGTTTAGTAGGATCGAGAGAAAGATCAAAGACGATCGAGAAGGATATCGAGAGAAGAAGTTATCGACGCGTACGCCTAGAAAACGCTAAGAAAGGTCGACGGTTGTGCCGACGGTCATCGGGAAAAGAACGGGTTGCGATCGACGTAGCGGGAAGCTGTTGACGCGGAGTAGGAGCGAGTGGTCTGATCGGGTGGTGCTGTGAAGTCCGAGTGTCATCGACTATTGCGTAAGAGGTGAGTCTGAGGTAGTGCATGTAGTGTGGTACATGTAGTTGCGGTTGAGTAGGTTGCATGCGAACATAATATGATTCATGCTAGAATCATCAAGCGAAAATGAATTAGTTGCATGCAAAATAATTGGGACTCACTCAATATTTGGTTAAGGGAGAATTTGGATGCATTTAAGTAATTTGGACATACTTAAAACTTGGACAAGGGATTGCATGCATGAGCGAACCTAGCATAATTTATGAGTAAATTTACATGCTAAGAAACGGTTCCTTGCATGGTGGAAATGGGATTAATATTTTGCATTTTACGGCATAATATTGAATAAATAAATAACATGCTTAAATGGACCTTAGGTATTTAGATGAGTAAATCGAATAGGTTGCATGTTAAATGGGGTGTAAGATTTAAATGGTTGAATCTTAAATGGTTACATGCATGATAGGACTTGTCGCATTGTTTTTGCTTAAGTCGATTATATTGTTTGCATGCATGTAGAATGATCTTAAGTTGCTTGATTTATTTTCTTGCTCCTTGTTGATCATTCCATGTTGGTTTTTCTCGCGTGATTGCTTGCATACGTATACAATAATCCTAAGTTGCCTGATTTACTATCTCGCTTCTTGTGTGATTATTGCATGTTTTATTCTTGCTCGATTTCTTGCATGCGTGCTTGATGAATCGTTGCTTGAAGTGTGGTGGTATTTAATCTTAGCTAGTCTCTTGAATGTGTTTCTTGAGTCGTAGCTAGTGTAGTGTGTCGATAATTCTGGTTCCATAAGCGTTTGTCACGCGTGAGTTCCCGACGACCACTCACGCGGGGACACTGTTACGGCTGGCTAGCTACCAGCGTAACCGCTACATGACGATGTAGCTAAAGGTGGGTTCATGGCGGAGAACTTTGTGGTCTCGGCATGGGAAGGATTGGAACGGAACAGATTATCGAAGGGCCCTAGGTGTAAAGAGTCTAGAGTATTCAAGTGTCCCTTGTTTATGTCTAGTCGTCTTTGCATGTTGTGTGTTGTTAGGTGAAAAGAGTCTAGGGTATTTCAAGCGATCCTTGTTGTACTCTAGACGTCTTGTTTGGTTATTCGGTTAAGGAGTTTAGGATAGTTCAAGTATTCCTTGTTTATCCTAGTTGTCCTTGCGAGTTGTGTATAGGCGATGTGTCTAAAGTGAGCTTTAGTCGTCCTAAGATGCGTATAGAGAGTTAGAGCGTCGAGTCGAGACGCGTTGATCTAACCTCTCTTGCTTAATTGTGGTTTTATTTGCTTCCTCTATCGCTTTCGGCTGTGTTGTTGGGGAAGATAGAATCCCGTTTAGGAGATTGGGGTACCCAGACTCACTGAGTAATCTTAGATTACTCATGTCTCAGTTGTTGTGGTTTTGCAGGAAAGCCTAAGTGAGTCTAGAGCCGGAGCGAACGTTAGGGTGCCGGATAGGGTTTTCTTGTGTTCCTTGTAAAACCCTATGTTTTTATAAACGGTTATATATACATTTTCCGACTATCTTATATATATTGCTTTAATGATTTATTTGAGATAAATTATTTTATTAAAGTGATATATATATATATTCGGTTTTCAGGAAAGCATGGCAAGTTGCAAATGATACTCGGCCTAGTCCGGGCTAACACAACGCACCAGGCCGCGAGGTTTGCAAAGCCTAAGTAACCTCGGCTGCGGGTAGGATTGTGCTAGGGAGGACCGGTCAGGAAGTCTGCAGCTTCCGTCCCTCGACCGGATCACCTCGGCGCAATTCTGCAAGTGGCGTCTCGTGGCTGTCCGATGGCCTTCGTGGTCCTAGGACGGTTCGGGGGCGTTACAGCCTGCCCCAAGGATAGCTACCCGTTACCACATATAGAGAGGCTCGTCGAGGCCATGGCAGGCAATGTGTTGCTCTCCTTCATGGACGCCTAATATATCCTTCATATAAAAGTCATGAGATTTGAGATTATACTGTCCTTTTATGACATAAAAACCTTTTAAAAACCTTTTAAAACTCTTTTAAAAATCTTGTAAAAGCGTTTGCAAGATGTTTATAAGGCCTTCATAAGTAGAAACCTGATAAAAACCTTTTAAAAACCTTTTGTCGAAATTTGTTATCAAACTTTTTTGACAAAAAAATTTTTGGCGAAATTTTTTTTTCGAAAACTTTTTTGGCGGGAAAATATGTCGGAAATGTTTTTGTCGGGAAAATTTGTTTTTCTTTTTATTGATTAAAATATTTTTCATCTAAGGCTAAAATGATCATTAAAAATTAAAGGAGTGCAAAAATAAAAATGGCCAAAAAAGGGATATTTTTGGCCGAACGTGCATGAAATCCCAGGTATTAGCAGATTTCATTGTCGAGCTGCCTCAGCATTTCACCTCTCCTACTTTAAACGAGGAAAACTGGTATCTGTACGTCGACGGAGCTTCATCGCAGCACGGCTTAGGAATCGGAATTCGCCTGACGTCCCCTACCGGAGAGGTCGTCGAGCAGTCATTCCGCCTCAACTTCACCGCAACAGATAATGAGTCGGAATATGAAGCTTTACTCGCCGGAATACGACTCGCAGCGGGGATCGGCGTAAAAAGGCTTCACGCCTACTGTGATTCCCAGCTTGTCGCCAATCAATACAATGGAGAATACGGCACCAAGTGCGGCCGCATGGACGCATACTTAAAGATAGTTAAGGAGCTCGCGCAAGAGTTCGACCATTTCATGATCGACAAAATACCTCGAAGCGCCAACGCTCCCGCAGACGCTCTGGCCGTCCTAGCATCAACCTTAGACCCGGACCTACGTCGAGTAATCCCAGTCGAGAGTATCGCAGTAAGTAGCATTGACGCCGGGGCTCAAGTTAACGTCATATCCGCCGACCCGATGGAACACGCCGATCTGGATGAAGAAACACAACCTAACAATGATGCCGAGCCCGCCAACGAGCCCGTTGATTGGCGCCAAGAAATACTCCAGTACATCAACGAAGGAGTAGTCCCGGCGGATAAATGGCAGTCCCGACGTCTTAAAAAGAAGGCGGCACAGTATGCTATAGTCGAGGGAAGCCTTTACCGCTGGAGCGCGGCCGGCAAATTATTGCATTGCATCTCGACAGAAGAGGCCCAACGAGTAATGCAAGAAACACACGAGGGAGCTGGAGGAAACCATTCCGGCGGACACGCCCTAGCGCTAAAAATCAGGAAGTACGGAATATATTGGCCGACTATGGTCAGCGACTGCGAGCAATTTGCCGTGAAGTGTGAAAAGTGTCAGAGGCATGCATCTGATATACATGCCCCGGCAGAATTACTCTCTACAACAACAACGCCATACCCATTCATGAGGTGGGCAATGGATATCGTAGGACCACTGCCCGCGTCGCACGGCAAAAAATTTCTTCTTATATTGACTAACTATTTCACCAAATGGGTTGAAGCCGATTCCTATAAGAAAATCCAGGGGAACGAGGTCCAGAATTTTGCGTGGAAAAACATAATATGCCGACATGGATTGCCTTATGAGATTGAAACTGATAATGGATCGCAGTTCATATCCAAGAAATTCGACGACTTCTGCACAAGTTGGCGTATCCGGCTCAGCAAGTCAACCCCGAGGTACCCTCAAGGTAACGGTCAGGCAGAGGTGACCAACAAGACGATCTTAAATGGCCTAAAAAAGCGGCTCGAAGAAAAGAAAGGCCTTTGGGCCGACAAACTAGACGGCGTGCTATGGTCTCACCGAACAACTCCACGAAGAGCATCAGGGTAAACACCATTCTCACTAGTTTACGGCCTGGAAGCAATGGCACCAGCCGAAGTAAGCGTCGGCAGTTTACGCCAGACCATGCCCGTCACTATAACAAAAAGGTCAACCTACGATCTCTGAGCGAGGGAGACCTCGTCCTACGCAAGGTATTCGAAAATACCGCCAAGCTCAATGCTTGTAAACTTGGTGCAAAATGGGAAGGGCCGTACCAAGTGTCCAAAGTCGTCCGCCCGGGAGTCTATGAGCTAATTACCATGTCCGGCGAGGCAGTCCCGCGATCCTGGAATGCCGGCAACCTTAAGCGTTATTTCTACAAAAAAAAAAAAAAAAAAAAAAAAAAAAAAATCATACACGTATTATATTTCTATTTCTATCTAGGAGTATTTAATATCTATGTAACTTGAACTACGATCGGCTTGATCCTCTTAAGAGATAGGAGGTACGTAGGCAACCTGAAAAGGTGCAGCCACTACTTATGAATGAAATCTTCCTTGGTAAACTTTCGCGTTTCTTTTATTAAGCATACTGCCTTACAAAATCGACGAATTTCGCACAAAGAACAACAAAAACAAAGAATACATTCAAACCAGGTCGGCAATTTGGCCAGTTGTTCCGACTAAAAAAAATGTAGTGATATACAAAAATAACAAATTACACTCCACGCGAAGTGTAAGTAGTAAGCCGGGCTCCAACCATTGCCAACAAACAAACCGAGGCCGACGAGCAGAATAAGCCACCACCAGCGCGCAATCTCTTCGACCCACGGTAGGGAACAAAGACTTTCGGCTCGACATAATAAGTTGAGAGACGTCTCACTGTTGAGAATAACCAACATATAACATAAAACATCTTAAAATGAACCCGTCGAGCGGGTGAAGTGTTCAACAAAAAAAAACATATTACGACGAACCGTAATAATAGGGTCCCGAAAAGAGTAAGCAACCCAACACACGGGTGCCAAAAAAAACAACGGTTCTTCGACCGATAAGACACATAATACGCCGAACGCCTTCAGCGACCCCATGGATTTCACGGCTATAGGCACGAACTCGATCACGGAGCCAGAAAGGCATCGCACAAAACTTCCCGAACCCGAACCGCTCCAAATCCTCTGGCCTGGCCTCCAGTTTCCGCATCCCCATCTCGAGGTCCATGATCTGCTTGACCAGAAACTCATGCCGGCGACGATAGGCACGGTGCTGAGTCTCAATCTACCAGTAAGAAGAAGGAAAGAAACGAAAGTAGTTAGATATTCGAACTCGATGGTAGTAAGCTCAACATGAGAAACTAACCGTCCTAAACCACCCAACCGCCAGTCGCCTTTCGTCAGGAGTCAAGGACTGAAGAAACTCCACCGGAATCTCAGCAACACCCGGCACGAAGTTCCGCGGCAATGGTCGAAACGGGGGCGACGCAGCAGCAACCGGTGGGCTCCTCGACGGGAAGAACAGGTCTTTGGGACGAACTTCAACGAATCGACCCGACCCATCACTAGGCTGAGCCGGATCGACACGAACTGGCGACGGAGAACGGTCAGTTCGAGGACGACCAAAAATAATCCGTTCGCTGGGATTCACCGGAACCCATTCCCCCGAGTCTTCGGAGTCACTCATGATCAAAGCGGAGAAGGAGGAAGAAAAATATGAAGCAAGGAAAGATTGTCAACAAACCAAAATAAAGAAAAGATGGAGTGAAAGCTGCGTGATCCACTTTCGCCCACCCACGCCTCCCTTTATATAACAAGGACAAGGCAGAAATGAAGCGACACGACGTTAACTAGACGCCCGTCGACTTTCCCGCATTTAATGCACCTCCCTCCTCAGCCAACCGAAGCCTCGCAATAAAAATCGCGCCACACGCAACATCCGTATGCGGTAATGATGAGAAACGTCTTGGAAAAGCAATTCACCACTAACACCAAGCATTTAATACGGCGAAGCCGAAGGGTCCAAAAGTCACAGCTACTTAGCACATCGAAGCCCCAACTCGTCAAATAAGGGGGGGGGGGACTATGGCAAATCCTAATTTTACCTATGCCTCGCCCAAGCTCGTCAAATAAGGGGGGGGGACTACGGCAAATCCTAATTTTGCCTTTGCCTCGCCCCAGCTCATCAAATAAGGGGGGGACTATGGCAAATCCTAATTTTGCCTATGCCTCGCCCCAACTCGTCAAATAAGGGGGGGACTACGGCAAATCCTAATTTTGCCTAAGCCTCGCCCCAGCTCGTCAAAAAAGGGGGGACTATGGCAAATCCTAATTTTGCCTATGCCTCGCCCCAACTCGTCAAATAAGGGGGAGACTACGGCAAATCCTAATTTTGCCTATGCCTCGCCCCAGCTCGTCAATTAAGGGGGGGACTACGGCAAATCCTAATTTTGCCTATGCCTCGCCCCAGCTCGTCAAATAAGGGGGGGGGGACTATGGCAAATCCTAATTTCGCCTATGCCTTGCCCCAGCTTGTCAAATAGGGGGGGGGCTATGGCAAATCCTAACTTTGCCTAAAGTTTTGCCCCAGTACGTCAAAAAAAATATATAATAATGATAATAAACGGCAATGTTAAACTTTGTAAATTTCACAATCACCATCATCCACGACCAAAAGGGAGGTGGTAGAAACACACCACCCTCAAAAGTATTCAAGTCAGACTCCATAAAAAAAAAGGGGGGAAGAGCTTGAAGTAACGCATAAATAAGTCTTAAAACGATGGAGGCCACAAACGGCACAATTTTAAAGCCACGCAGGGCTTATTCAGGCACAATGTCACCCTCGCCTTCGGGAGCAATGACAGGAACAAGGGCTAGCGGATCCCTTACACCCGCGTCACTGACAAGCCTGGCAATGTGGATGTTATGACCTTCAATCCCCTCAGAAATCGGAGCCACAGCAGCATCCGCCTAAGAAAGGCCGGTCACAATGTCCCGATCCGGCGTCCCCTGTGCCATCACCTGCGTTTCAGCATTTGGAGCATGTTCGTCGATATCAGGCAGTTCAGGTTCCGCGACCTCGGTCATAGCTGACGGCATGTTCGAACCATACTCGTGAAAATCAACGATTTCATCATAACCAGGAATACGTCGAGGATTAGCAGCAGTATGCTCAGCAGTCGGAGTCACCACATACCCGTCGATCTCAATACCGTCCACCACATTGTCCCAAAAGGCCGAGCCGTCAGTGACAAATTGGACCACCTTAGCAGGAATTGGGCAACCATCGTTCACAAGATCTTCGACCTGCTTTAGGATACCATTCGCCTGAGCCTTCATCATCATCGGATTAAAAGCCCGCCTCACATCCCAGATATGCTGACGGTTCTGGTTCGACCGTTCGCGGTAAAATTCCCTCACCTCACGACGCACCTCCTCAGGTCTCTTCTCAACCGCAGACTTCAATTGATGGCCAAATTCTTCAGCAGCTCGCTTGGCGGAAGCTTCCAGGTGAGTAACGTCGGCGCAAGAACGCTCCAATGACCCCTGCAACTGGCGATTTTCTTCCTTCAAACGATCAAACTCTCGCCAGGCCTTAGTTGACTCAGACCGATACTTGCTGACCTTATTCTGGCAATCTTTCAATCCAGCCTCGCAAGGGCGGTCTCACGTTCGGCAGCTTTCAGCCTACGCTCATAGCGGCAGACCATCAAATATGACAAGCTCGCAGATTGAGACAAACCAAGCAAAGTTAAAAAAAAATAAATAAATAAAAATAATAATAATAATAATAATATAATACAGAAGAGAGGATGAACCTGGAGATGGTGCCGAGCCCACTCGTCGAACGCGTCATCCTCCTTCAAATCCCCCTCAGAGCGATCGCTCGACACTTTGGAAACCTCGCGAATGAGCGCACCACATTTCCTTTTGTCAGAAAGAAAAGGGGTGTCCTTCGTGTAGCGAAAGTGGAGAGAGTTGGAAGGTTGGACGCCTTTGTCCTTCGGATCTAGCGAGGAGGTCCTAGGCCTTTTAAACGCAACGACCGCATCAGAACCAGCCGGAACCTCTTTGCGCTTGCCGGAATCCCCCGTCGGGCCAGGCAAATTTTTCGAGGAATAACGGTCCTTTTCAACCGTGAGATCGATAGGAACGATATCCTTATCTCGCCGAGCAGCCTCACTGTTCTTCCCCTTATCCCAAGAAGACTTGTCACCATCTGAAGATCGGCTACCTGAGGCACCCCCAACGCGAGAACCCTGAATAGACGATTGGTCAACAAGACTCTTCTTCAGAGCCAGCTGCAGTTCCTTCTCCTCTCCAGCATTCTTCTTCTTCGAGACCGGCTTGCCAGAGTACTTGGGAACGCCCATTTTCACCATCCTCGCTTGACTCACACCTCCTGTCATCGCAAACCAAGATCTTCAATAAAATAGAAATGACAAACGGGTCGAACAAAAACCGGCAAGCACAACAAAACAACACCTTTCAATGGTTTCCTGCACCTAGTTTGGTCTAGCTGCGGGATAGTCCTCCATTTAAGAACCGTCTGCCTCCTTAAAAGGTCGCGAACCTCAAAGAAATCAGGAGTCGGTGGGTCGGCAGACTTATCAACCAAATCTGAAAATCAACAAAAACAAAGGCAATTAGCGGTCAATACCCGAAGCAAAAGGAAAAGGATAAGGGTCACCCAAGAAACCACCAGGGGACAAATTCCATTTAGTCTTAAAACCTATTGACACATCCTCTACCAAGGCATCGTCAACCTTAGCATAGAAGTATATGTTTAGCCAGGTGTGGGTTTTTGACGGTGGATGATCCATCAGCTTATATCCAAGCGTCGCACTAGCATACCAAATGCCGTTAAACCCCTTCTGCCTAGTAAAACGCATCATATCCTCAACAAAGTAAGCAGTCAGTTTAACCCCACACTGATCAGCAAGGTGTTTAAGGCCGACCATGTTACGAATAGTATGAACGGTAAGCTACGTGATAGCAATCTGAAAGCGGAGGCCTCCCTTAGTAAAAAACGCCTCGTATAAACTAATAAACCCGTCAGGGCACTTAAATACACGCTCCTCAGGAGTCGGACATACAAAAGAAACACGCCGGGGAGAATTGCAAAAGTCAGTCATCGCACAGAGAGATTCGGCATCGCAAAGTGACTCTCCCGAGTCAAAAGGCACATCCGGATAATCAGTCCCTTCACCAATCTCGATCTCGTCATCGATAGAAACGTTATTGGACGAATGACCAGATCTGGCTTCACCGCGAGAGCAGGGCGAATAAGGACAACCAGTTCTATCAGGACTAGGATTGTCCGCCTCTGGTCCGGACCAACCCTAGGTATCGGAGAACGATTCAATGACTCCACTCTCCTGTTCGTTTACGAAGCCTAGACGAGTCTGCCGAAACTCCAGAATCAGACGAATCGGCAGCCTGCAGCGGCGGACTAGCCTCAGAGGAACCAGTAGGCGAACGCTCGTTCAAAAATTCCTCACAAGAACCCGACATCGAAATCGAATTGGCAATTACAACAACAAACCCCACTGGGAGCAAGTATAAGCTACACTAAAAACCTAAAGATAACAAAGGAAGAAGAAAAAAAAGAGAAAGGTTCTAATGAAAAGAGAAAGAAGGGTTACCTCGACTTTAGCGGCTGGAGAAGAACTGAAGAGGGCACCCTAAAAAGTCTATTTTTATAAGTGGCGGAGAAAGAAACCCTTAAAACGGCAATAGGCGCGAAACGACGCAACCCTAGGAAACGACGCTTCAGCTTTCCCCTCCTCGACAGAATATAAGAGATCGGACCGACATTTCAATAATGGGCCAGACTTAATACTTCCCGAGCTAGCTCATTGGCCCAAGGCTGACCACAATGAACTAAGGGGGGGGACAATTGTTGGATATGGGTTTCACCCAGCCTTAACAGGCTTTCCTACAGGCCCATTATCGAAATAGTCACCCCAGAGTCCAGGAACGTAGACTGACTAAAACCCTCTTATCGGGCCGACAAAGCTCCTAGAAGGCCCAATGGAGACGGACAGCCCAATTAGTGACGGCCCGAATAAGAACGATCGCCGACTTTACTTGAAGACAGTCCCACATCGATCCCGAGGCAAAGAGGTGGGCGTCCCATCAGCTATAAATACCAAGGGGACAGCTTGCAGAAAGACCAAGTAACATTTTGAGGGCAAGAGTCAGGAGTAAATCCGATTCTAAGCTATAGTGCAGTTAGTCATTTTAAGAATACAATTCTCTGTAATTCGCCGAACGGCTTATAACGGTCATATTGTAATTCGAAGATCTTTGACTATCTTAATAAAAGTCCTTTGTTTCGGCCCTTCTAAATATCACTCCCGAATTACTTTACTAACCGATAATATATGTCAGACGATAATATATGGGTGACCTCCTTCCTCGGGTTTCGAAAGTATGGGAGGGGTGGTCGAATAAGTTTTTAACTCGACGAACGCCTGCTCGCACTCAGCGGTCCATTCGTACTCCTTGTTGGTCGATCTCAGCAGCTGGTAGAACGACAAGCTTTTATCAGTTGACCGCGAAATAAATCAGTTTAAGGCTGCTATTCTGCCGGTCAGACGCTGAACTTCGCGCTTGTTTCGTGGCGAGGGCATATCGAGTATAGCCTTGATCTGCTTCGGGTTAGCCTCTATTCCTCCTTTTGTGACGATATACCCTAGAAATTCTCCTGACGTCACGCCGAATGAGCATTTCGTCGGGTTGAGTTTCATGTTATACTTATTCAGGGTTTGAAAGCACTTTCGCAGATGCTCGACATGATCGCTTGCGTTCGCAGATTTGACTAACATATCGTCGATGTAAACCTCCATAGTTATCCCTAACTGGTCAGCAAACATCTTATTGACGAGACGTTGATAGGTGGCTCCCGCGTTCTTCAGGCCGAACGGCATTACTTTGTAGCAGAACGTGCCTTGATCAGTGATAAAGGCCGTTTTTTCGCGGTCGTCGGTGTGCATCAGGATTTGGTTATATCCCGAGAAGGCGTCCATGAAGGAGAGCAATGCATTGCCTGCAGTGGCTTTGACGAGCCTCTCTATATGTGGTAACGGGTAGCTATCCTTGGGGCAGGCTTTATTGAGATCCGTGAAGTCGATGCAGACTCTATTTTTTCCATTTTTCTTTTTTAACCACCACCGTATTTGCTAGCCACTCAGGAGACTTGACCTCCTTGATAGACCCGGCAGCTAACAACTTTTTGACTTCGTCATTCACCGCCTTAGACCGCTCGGGTCCAAGCTTACGCCGCTTTTGCTTGACGGGTTTGTAGGTGGGATCGATGTTAAGTTCGTGACTCGTGACATCCAAGCTAATTCCGACCATATCGTCAAAAGACCAGGCAAAGGTGGAGGCGTTGTCTTTCAAGAATTGGGTCACTCTCATCAATATTGATTTCGTCAACCAGATGGTGACTCGGAATTTCCTCGGGACTGGGCGCTGGCGGCTCGTCCAGTGCTCAATGTGATTGCTATAAGTACAGCCTTCCGCAACTTGCATTCGATAACGAAACAGTTCCTGGCGTCCGCTTGATTGCCCTTGATCGTGAATATCTGGCCGGACAGGGGAAATTTAACACATTGATGATAAGTGGACGGGACGGCCTGCATGTCGTGAATCTAGGGGGATCCAAGAATGATGTTATAAACTGCCGGCTTGTCGACCACAACAAACTTGTGCCACGAAGGTACGCCAGACACGTAGATTGGCAACTTGATTTTGCCGGACGTCATCATGTAGTTTCCGTCAAACCCAGAAAGTCGCCTGATCGATGGTTTGATTTCCATGTTATTAACCTCCATTTTGTCGAGGACGTCTCTGAAGGTAACGTTGACGGAACTTCCTGTATCGACCATGATTCTTGTCACTTGGCTCTCACCGACGTGTAATTCGATGACAAGAGTGTCGTTGTGTGGGAAGTTGACTCCAGCCAAGTCGTCCGCTGTGAACATGATTGGAGGCACAAAGCGTGGGACTTTAATTGGCCATACCGCGGCTGTGCTGGCCTTCACATAATCGCGAATTAATCGTACGTAATCTCTGCATGCTGTCAGTCCTCCCATTATCATGTCGACATGGGGGCGAGGCGGCCATTGGGCTGCCGTAGGGTCGGCGTAGAGGTTGTAAGTGCCGGACTCCGTTGGGAATTTAACACACTGATGGTATGTGGAAACCACGGCCTTCATTTTATGGAGCCAAGGCGTCCCAAGGATGGCATTATACGCACTTGGTCGGTCGATAACTGCGAAATCGAAGAGGTGGACCGTACCACCGACTCGCATTCGGAACATGACCGTTCCTAGAGAGGTGAGGGAGCATCCATCAAAACCAGTCAAGGTTTGTACTTCGGGCATGGTCAGGCTCAGGTCGATCTTTATCTGCGGGAGTGCCCTCAGGAAGATGACGTTCACCGAACTCCCTGTATCGACCAACACGTCCGGGACTAAGCAATCGCCGATGTTTATTTCAACAACGACAGGACCGGTGGGCGAAGTTCGATGCTCGGCAGTGTCCTCTTCTCCGAACATGATCGGGGAGTACGATTGGCATATAGGTGTTCTGCCAGGCAACCAATCGCGTTCGGCTCTCTCGACGTCATGGACGGGATACACGGTACGAGGCCAGTTAGGGTCGTACGGGAGACTTCCTCTTGTGACATTAATTCTGCGACGGGCTAGAGGTGGTGGCGCGTCAGCCGGCCGGTTTTCTTGTCTGCCGCCCTGGTTTCCAGCTGCGGGCTAGTTATTCGGCGCTGGTCCGTTGTTGAAGTGGTTATTTGGACCTCATCCTTGATGCTCATGGCGTCCTCGACCTCGCCCTCGCGGGGCATTACTCTTGTATTGGCGTAGCTCCACCTTGACCTCGCCGTTGAGGTACTTGCCCAGCAGCGCGTTTTGTAAGTGTCTGCAGGACTGTGTTGAGTGTCTAGTGTACTCATGTAACTTGCAATACAAGTTATGGTCAGGCTCTTCTTTTGCCCCTTTTGGCGGGGTCGTCTGTATTATAGCTGACGAGCTTGATGCCGGGGTTGGCTGAGCGTCATTAACGAGGTACGTTGCGCCGCGCCTTTTACTGTCCGCGAGGTATTCTTTGTCAAGGTGTTGGCGAGGTTCGTGGTATTCCTCCTTTGCCTTGCCGGTCGGCGTTTGGACTCCGGTAGAAGCGCGTTTTTTGTCGTAGATGACTTTTTCTTCTTCCATTTCAATGTGGATTCCTACCCGATGGAGGGCATCCTGGAAGGTAGGGAATCTGTTCAACTTGAGATCCTCACGGAATTTGGACTCGTACCACAGGGCCTTCTGCAGAGCGGCAAGTGAAACGCTGTGGGGTGCTTTCACCTGTGGGGCGATCTTTTTAAACCTATCCATGAACTTTCGCAATGGTTCATGCTCTCCCTGCTCGATATTATGGAGGTCGGCAATTGTCGCCGTAGGGACGGCCAAAATCGAGTATTGCTTTAAAAAGGTTAGCAAGAGTGTACGAAAACTGTCGATTGAGTCAGGCGGTAGAGAAGAGAACCAGCCGAGGGCGTCACCGCTCAGGTTTTTGATGAATAGCTGGCACTTTCCCGCGTCGAGCTCTTCCGGAGAAAACTCGCAAC
>CP094637.1:10788474-10888917 GCA_023657505.1 Camelina hispida | reverse complement strand
ATTTAATCGGCGATTTGATACTTCAAGCGTCAATGAAGCCTCCAGAATCCAGAGTTTATTGGATCTGCATCGTCATTATCGATTAAGTAGACAAAAAAAGATATCGAGATGTACAGAAGTAAAAGGATAAGATTAATTAAGAGTTGATTGATGATCGTTAGATTTCTTCTAATCAACGGTAGATATGAAGAATTTGGTGATCCGCACCTTAATGAATTAGCCAATGAAATATTTGTGTTTAAATATTTATATGTTAATAGTATAATATTTTGTTATTTTTATTTGTATTAATTTTAGAATATGATGTAAAAATAATATAAAAATTGAAGTTTCATATTTAAGATTTTTAGAGACTTGTCATTCTGAGAACTTGGACTTGCTGAGTTTGTCGAAGATACTTGAATATGAGGAGATTTAGAAATTACAGGAGACATTTCATTATGAGATCTTGTACTTGCTGCTTTAGATGGAGATGATTGACGAACAGGAGATTCATTTGTTGTTGTCTCAAAACAAATCTATTTGCAGGCCATGCTACAAAACAATTTAAAGAATCATGCAAAGTTCTCATGTCTACTGTAGGCCTCCATAGTGTTGTAACGCCCCTGAACCGTCCTATGGCCGGACAGCCACGGACCGCCCCGGGACGCTACTATGGAAACGTTCATCAACGATCTGGCCGAGGTTCAAAAACACATCAAGACCCTTAGCCAGTCCGTTGGTGGCGTTCCCGACCGCATGGAACATCTTTTAGGCTTTGCAACCCTTGAGACATCCCAGGCGTTGAGCCGAGTCGGACAAAGTCTATATCAGTTATGACTCGTACGAATAAGAAGTCCGAATATATTAAATAAGAATTTATTACAAAACGGTAACCGTAAGGTTTAAGGAGTTCGAGTTTAAGGCTTAGAGCCAAATGTGTTTACAAAATAACATACTTCTAAGCTAGACTATAGTACATAGAGAACGTCGGATTTCTAGTACTACTCTCGCCCAAACACGCTTAACTGCGGAGTTCTGATGGGATCCATTGCATTAGTGCTGGTATGATCGCATCCATTACTATATCCCATGCAATCGCATATATCCTTTTTTGAAAACTGAATGGATCATTCGATGTGGGTCCCACTCTATATGCGGACCGGTTTAGTCACCTTGGACGTGCTTCCAACGTCGAGAAACAAGCGATAACCATGTCCAAACACTGTTTTGGAGCCGTAACTAATTGTGTCGGGATCACAAAAAAACATCTTAACTGCCTTCAATTGTCAAAATCTGCCCTCGAGAATGGTCCAATGGAACGAAGACCCATTTCCTTGCTAGAAGCTCTCTTGGGGCTTTTCAAAAAGGTATTATGGGTTGCGTGGTTCCTCACGGTCTGAAAGTTACGATATTCTCTATGTACTATAGTCTTGCGAAACAACCAAAAAAAAAAAAAAAGGAGGGAGGGATGCAACACGAGGACTTCCCGGGAGGTCACCCATCCTAGTACTACTCTCGCCCAAGCACGCTTAACTGCAGAGTTCTGATGGGATCCGGTGCATTAGTGCTGGTATGATCGCATCCGTTAGTATATCCCATGCAATCGCATATATCCTTTTTGAAAACTGAATGGATCATTCGATGTGGGTCCCACTTGATATGCGGACCGGTTTAGTCACCTTGGACGTGCTTCCAACGTCAAAAAACAAGCGATAACCATGTCCAAACACTGTTTTGGAGCCGTAACTAATTGTGTCGGGATCACAAAAAAACATCTTAACTGCCTTCAAACGTCAAAATCTGCCATCGAGAATGGTCCAATGGTACGAAGACCCATTGCCTTGCCGAAGCTCTCTTGGGGCTTTTTAAAAAGGTATTATGGGTATAAGTGGCTTTTAAACTCTCCACATCTAATCAAACTCTTATTGTATACATAAGAGTTTGACGTTTCCCAAAAAGGTACCACCCTTGCACATCCCCTCAATGATGATTGTATACATAACAATATCAAGATCCATCTTACTCTTTTGCAAATCATTAAAAATTTCCAACGCCTGTTTAAGCTTCCCATTGTCACACAAACCATAAAGCAAAATACCATATGTCATAACATCAGGACGAACACCGCGTGAAACCATTTCTTGGAAAAGTTCCTCTGCGATCTTTAGTTTCCCGGATTGACAAAACGCTTGGACAAGAATGCTATAGGTAACTGTATTGGCAACCAAGCCTCTCTTAGAAATCTTGCGGAAGAGTTTCATACCATCTTCAAACCTTTTCACCTTACAATATCCTTTTATGAGACTTGTAAAAGTCACGATATCAGGACAGCAATTATTCCGAACCATAAGGTCCAACATATCCTTAGCCTCGCTAAGGCGGTTCTGGGGTTTGAAATTGGTATAACAATCTTTGTACCGATACAATCGATATTGTTATTACTCTATCATGAAGGCTCCCACGATGGCGAGGACGATAGATGCAGTTACACCTGCAGTTAATCCAAAGAAAAATATTCACCCTTGATCTTGCCAGTCCTCGCAGCATATTGGTCTTGTTGTACGATCATCTCTTGAATTTTTGCTGTAAGATTTTGAACTCCTAACTCCAATTCTGTAATAGACTTTCTTATCTCAACGTTCTCATTGATTCGAACTGCATCATCTTTGGGTAAAGAAGCCATGAATCCGTCTTGAATTATAAGCTTTAAAACTTAGTTTTCAAAAACTGCTGAAACAAAATAAATCTAATTCAAGCGTATTTGTAAAGCGTTGAGGAAGAAAAGTAAACTCTAATCATCTTTGGGAAACGTCAAACTCTTATGTATACAATAAGAGTTTGATTAGATGTGGAGAGTTTAAAAGCCACTTATACCCATTTTGTCCCAAAACAGGCTAAAACCAAGAAAACATTGCTTAGAAGCTGTAAACAGCTATGTTAGTGTTTCTGGGGTTAAAATGTGTCTTAATCCAATGAAACTAACTAATTTTAAGAGTTTGAGATAGATGTGGAGAGTTTAAAAGCCACTTATACCCATTTTGTCCCAAAACATACTAAAACCAAGAAAACATTGCTTAGAAGCTGTAAACAGCTATGTTAGTGTTTCTGGGGTTAAAATGTGTCTTAATCCAATGCAACTAACTAATTATAAGATTTTGAGATAGATGTGGAGAGTTTAAAAGCCACTTATACCCATTTTTTCCAAAAACAGGCTAATACCAAGAAAACATTGCATAGAAGCACTAAACAGCTTTGTTAGTGTTTCTGGGGTTAAAATGTGTCTTAATCCAATGCAACTAACTAATTATAAGAGTTTGAGATAGATGTGGAGAGTTTAAAAGCCACTTATACCCATTTTGTCCAAAACAGGCTAAAACCAAGAAAACATTGCTTAGAAGCACTAAACAGCTTTTTAGTGCTTCTGGGTTAAAAAGTGTCTTAATCCAATGCAACTAACTAATAATAAGACTTTGAGATGGATGTGGAGAGTTTAAAAGCCACTTATACCCATTTTGTCCCAAAACAGGCTAAAACCAAGAAAACATTGCTTAGAAGCTGTAAACAGCTATGTTAGTGTTTATGGGGTTAAAATGTGTCTTAATCCAATGCAACTAACTAATTATAAGAGTTTGAGATAGATGTGGAGAGTTTAAAAGCCACTTATACACATTTTGTCCCAAAACAACTAAAACCAAGAAAACATTGCTTAGAAGCTGTAAACAGCTATGTTAGTGTTTCTGGGGTTAAAATGTGTCTTAATCCAATGAAACTAACTAATTATAAGAGTTTGAGATAGATGTGGAGAATTTAAAAGCCACTTATACCAATTTTGTCCCAAAACAGGCTAAAACCAAGAAAACATTGCTTAGAAGCACTAAACAGCTTTGTAAGTGTTTCTGGGGTTAAAATGTGTCTTAATCCAATGCAACTAACTAATTATAAGAGTTTGAGATAGATGTGGAGAGTTTAAAAGCCACTTATACCCATTTTGTCCCAAAACAGGCTAAAACCAAGAAAACATTGCTTAGAAGCACTAAACAGCTTTGTTAGTGTTTCTGGGGTTAAAATGTGTCTTAATCCAATGCAATTAACTAATTATAAGAGATTGAGATAGATGTGGAGAGTTTAAAAGCCACTTATACCCATTTTGTCCCAAAACAGGCTAAAACCAAGAAAACATTGTTTAGAAGCACTAAACAGCTTTGTTAGTGTTTCTGGGGTTAAAATGTGTCTTAATCCAATGCAACTAACTAATTATAAGAGATTGAGATAGATGTGGAGAGATTAAAAGCCACTTATACCCATTTTGTCCCAAATAAGGCTAAAACCAAGAAAACATTGCTTAGAAGCACTAAACAGCTTTGTTAGTGTTTCTGGGGTTAAAATGTGTCTTAATCCAATGCAACTAACTAATTATAAGAGTTTGAGATAGATGTGGAGAGTTTAAAAGCCACTTATACCCATTTTGTCCCAAAACAGGCTAAAACCAAGAAAACATTGCTTAGAAGCTGTAAACAGCTATGTTAGTGTTTCTGGGGTTAAAATGTGTCTTAATCCAATGGAACTAACTAATTTTAAGAGTTTGAGATAGATGTGGAGAGTTTAAAAGCCACTTATACCCATTTTATCCCTAAACAGGCTAAAACCAAGAAACCATTGCTTAGAAGCACTAAACAGCTTTGTTAGTGTTTCTGGGTTAAAATGTGTCTTAATCCAATGCAACTAACTAATTATAAGAGATTGAGATAGATGTGGAGAGTTTAAAAGCCACTTATACCCATTTTGTCCCAAAACAGGCTAAAACCAAGAAAACATTGCTTAGAAGCTGTAAACAGCTATGTTAGTGTTTCTGGGGTTAAAATGTGTCTTAATCCAATGCAACTAACTAATTATAAGAGTTTGAGATAGATGTGGAGAGTTTAAAAGCCACTTATACCCATTTTGTCCCAAAACAGGCTAAAACCAAGAAAACATTGCTTAGAAGCTGTAAACAGCTATGTTAGTGTTTCTGGGGTTAAAATGTGTCTTAATCCAATGCAACTAACTAATTATAAGAGTTTGAGATAGATGTGGAGAGTTTAAAAGCCACTTATACCCATTTTGTCCCAAAACAGGCTAAAACCAAAAAAACATTGCTTAGAAGCACTAAACAGCTTTGTTAGTGTTTCTGGGGTTAAAATGTGTCTTAATCCAATGCAACTAACTAATTATAAGAGTTTGAGATAGATGTGGAGAGTTTAAAAGCCACTTATACCCATTTTGTCCCAAAACAGGCTAAAACCAAGAAAACATTGCTTAGAAGCACTAAACAGCTTTGTTAGTGTTTCTGGGGTTAAAATGTGTCTTAATCCAATGAAATTAACTAATTATAAGAGTTTGAGATAGATGTGGAGAGTTTAAAAGCCACTTATACCCATTTTGTCCCAAAACAGGCTAAAACCAAGAAAACATTGCTTAGAAGCTGTAAACAGCTATGTTAGTGTTTCTGGGGTTAAAATGTGTCTTAATCCAATGCAACTAACTAATTATAAGAGTTTGAGATAGATGTTTTCTTGAAAAGCCAAGAAAACCTATTTTTTATTGAAATGTGTCTCTTTTACTTCTCCATTGTCACACAAACCATCCAAAATCTCTCTTTTCTTCTTATAATCCAATGAAACTAACTAATTATAAGAGTTTGAGATAGATGTGGAGAGTTTAAAAGCCACTTATACCCATTTTGTCCCAAAACAGGCTAAAACCAAGAAAACATTGCTTAGAAGCTGTAAACAGCTATGTTAGTGTTTCTGGGGTTAAAATGTGTCTTAATCCAATGCAACTAACTAATATAAGAGTTTGAGATAGATGTGGAGAGTTTAAAAGCCACTTATACCCATTTTGTCCCAAAACAGGCTAAAACCAAGAAAACATTGCTTAGAAGCTGTAAACAGCTATGTTAGTGTTTCTGGGGTTAAAATGTGTCTTAATCCAATGCAACTAACTAATTATAAGATTTTGAGATAGATGTGGAGAGTTTAAAAGCCACTTATACCCATTTTGTCCAAAACAGGCTAAAACAAAAAACATTGCTTAGAAGCACTAAACAGCTTTGTTAGTGTTTCTGGGGTTAAAATGTGTCTTAATCCAATGCAACTAACTAATTATAAGAGTTTGAGATAGATGTGGAGAGATTAAAAGCCACTTATAACCATTTTGTCCCAAAACAGGCTAAAACCAAGAAAACATTGCTTAGAAGCACTAAACAGCTTTGTTAGTGTTTCTGGGGTTAAAATGTGTCTTAATCCAATGAAACTAACTAATTATAAGAGTTTGAGATAGATGTGGAGAGTTTAAAAGCCACTTATACCCATTTTGTCCCAAAACAGGCTAAAACCAAGAAAACATAGTTTAGAAGATGTAAACAGCTATGTTAGTGTTTCTGGGGTTAAAATGTGTCTTAATCCAATGAAACTAACTAATTATTAAAGTTTGAGATAGATGTTTTCTTGACCATCCAGCAAGAAAACTCTTTCTTTATTAAAATGTGTCTCTTTTTACTTCTCCATTGTCACACAAACCATCCAGCAAAATCTACTCTTCTTATAATCCCAATGAAACTAACTAATTAAGAGTTTGAGATAGATGTGGAGAATTTAAAAGCCACTTATACCCATTTTGTCCCAAAACAGGCTAAAACCAAGAAAACATTGCTTAGAAGCTATAAACAGCTATGTTAGTGTTTCTGGGGTTAAAATGTGTCTTAATCCAATGCAACTAACTAATTATAAGAGTTTGAGATAGATGTGGAGAATTTAAAAGCCACTTATACCAATTTTGTCCCAAAACAGGCTAAAACGAAGAAAACATTGCTTAGAAGCTGTAAACAGCTTTGTTAGTGTTTCTGGGGTTAAAATGTGTCTTAATCCAATGCAACTAACTAATTATAAGATTTTGAGATAGATGTGGAGAGTTTAAAAGCCACTTATACCCATTTTGTCCCAAAACAGGCTAAAACCAAGAAAACATTGCTTAGAAGCACTAAACAGCTTTGTTAGTGTTTCTGGGGTTAAAATGTGTCTTAATCCAATGCAACTAACTAATTATAAGAGATTGAGATAGATGTGGAGAGATTAAAAGCCACTTATACCCATTTTGTCCCAAAACAGGCTAAAACCAAGAAAACATTGCTTAGAAGCACTAAACAGCTTTGTTAGTGTTTATGGGGTTAAATGTGTCTTAATCCAATGCAACTAACTAATAATAAGAGTTTGAGATGGATGTGGAGAGTTTAAAAGCCACTTATACCCATTTTGTCCCAAAACAGGCTAAAACCAAGAAAACATTGCTTAGAAGCTGTAAACAGCTATGTTAGTGTTTCTGGGGTTAAAATGTGTCTTAATCCAATGAAACTAACTAATTTTAAGAGTTTGAGATAGATGTGGAGAGTTTAAAAGCCACTTATACCCATTTTGTCCCAAAACAGGCTAAAACCAAGAAAACATTGCTTAGAAGCTGTAAACAGCTATGTTAGTGTTTCTGGGGTTAAAATGTGTCTTAATCCAATGCAACTAACTAATAATAAGAGTTTGAGATAGATGTGGAGAGTTTAAAAGCCACTTATACCCATTTTGTCCCAAAACAGGCTAAAACGAAGAAAACATTGCTTAGAAGCTGTAAACAGCTATGTTAGTGTTTCTGGGGTTAAAATGTGTCTTAATCCAATGCAACTAACTAATTATAAGAGTTTGAGATAGATGTGGAGAGTTTAAAAGCCACTTATACCCATTTTGTCCCAAAACAGGCTAAAACCAAGAAAACATTGCTTAGAAGCTGTAAACAGCTATGTTAGTGTTTCTGGGGTTAAAATGTGTCTTAATCCAATGCAACTAACTAATAATAAGACTTTGAGATGGATGTGGAGAGTTTAAAAGCCACTTATACCCATTTTGTCCCAAAACAGGCTAAAACCAAGAAAACATTGCTTAGAAGCTGTAAACAGCTATGTTAGTGTTTCTGGGGTTAAAATGTGTCTTAATCCAATGCAACTAAATAATTATAAGAGTTTGAGATAGATGTGGAGAGTTTAAAAGCCACTTATACCCATTTTGTCCCAAAACAGGCTAAAACCATTGCTTAGAAAACATTGCTTAGATGCTTGCTTTATTCCGTAAGTAATCATAAAGATTACTTAGTGAGCTCATGATTCCTGCAAAATCATAATAAATCCCAAACCCCAAACCCCATAACAAACGATCAAGCAAGCATGCAAGCCACAAGCAATAAAGTAATCAAGCAGGCAAGCAAACAATCAAATAATCAGAGATAGCATGCGGAAGATAATGAGCTAAGCAAATTAATCTAGCGAGTTTTAGACAAGTTTTAATTTATGAGCCCGGTATGCTTCCTCTCCTCAACACCCTTTTTGAACAACCGCGCTGCAACCACAAAGGCATGCAACCAGACTTCACTTAGAGCCACACCGTCGTGTAGACAGCTTTGGCCAGGGTAGCGAGCCCAATAACCTCCAAGCTCTTCGTTCCAGACCCTACAACTCACGACATGGGTTACATGCCGCGGCTGCATTCATTATTAGCATTGGGACATGATTGCATTCTCTAGATGAATAGGTTTTAAATAGTGTTATAGGTGACCCTAGAAACAAAGTAGGCATTTTTGATAGCGAATATATCTTTCATCAAGGCATTCAAACACTAGGTGGAAGTGGTGATCCTGATAAGAAGGTCAGCTACTCTACTTCCCCCTCCATCTTCTCCTTGTAAAATATCAAATATTGAATTATCTCTCTTCCTAATTATTACAGAACTCAGCTCGCAGTGGTGTGACTCGGGTAAGCACTATTTTAACATCCAGTTACTCATTTCATGACTGTAAAATAAACAGACGTCTCACAACTTTGACCACCTTTTTTTTATATATAAACAGAAACGAGGTTCTCCGGCTTTTGATTCAAGAACATAAGTGAGTTTATTTCCCGATGATGAAACTGGTTTTGTCCGTAGAGCAGGAGTGTAATTTGTGTGTGTTTTCTTGAACATATACGAATGCAATCAACATGGGAGCTTCGAACTTTTAAAGAACGGTGGAACCAAGCTGTTGCAGAAGACAAGAATTGGGTCGACCGGTCTTCATCAACTCGGAATCGAATTGGCAATAACCGGAGATTAAAACGAAGTAGTGTGATTCCAAGTTTAGTGCAGAGGAAAGCTAAAGCGACTACAACATAAAAAAAAACACTTACAGTTTTTACTCAGATTAAATATAGAAAAGTTTTTGATTTTTTTTGGGGTTCTCATTGTTATATATAACTATATAAGTCAATAGTTTGATCATTTTACTCTCTTTTGATTAGTGTAGTTTTCGTGGTCTTCTTTTTTAGATGTGTTTTGATTAATTCTAATTATTTTAGCATGTTTTCTTGAAAAAAAGGGTTCATATTAAAGTGGGGTTTAAAAAAAAAAATTTAGGGACATAGTACAAATCTTTGTTTTTCTTCTTTTATTGTATTGTTCAAAAGTTATAATTTTAGAAAACAAAAACCTAAAAACAAGTTTAACAATTTGAATTTCAATTTAGTTTAACAAAAAAAAACAAAAAATAAGTTTTTAGAAAAAAGAAAATTTACAACCCCGCGGCGTAGCGCGGGTACCAACCTAGTGCGGTTTAACTTGCAATGGTATTTAGATCTATATTGAATTGCATCAAATATAATTTGTCATTTGAAACATTGAATAAAATGTAATTTGCTTTAATTTATGAAAGATAATGATATCATAAAATATCATATTACATAAAGTTTTAAAGGTAACAAAGTCTAAACATAACATGAACTCTAAGAGTGATTGCTACCATGCCATTATTCTTCAAGAAGCGTTGCCTCCTGAGGACCCTCCTTTTTCGACTTTTGGGCGTTTCATAGGAGTGGAGTTGAGTGCATTGTTTTGGAGGTTTCGGATGAACATTGAATCTTCTTGATCTTGCTCACCTTGTTGTGTGAGCTTTGGTATAACGTTCATCGCGGGGATGCAGCATACAATTTCTTTAGCTTCCATTGAAACAACTGTTTCTGCATTGATAAATATGATAGTTGTTTACATAGGTTTCTTTTTATTGATCAACAACAACAACAATTTTGGGTATAGATCTTCTTGATCTTGCTCACCTTGTTGTGTGAGTTTCGGTATAACGTTCCTTGCGGGGATGCAGCATATGATTTCTTTAGCTTCCATTGAAACAACTGTTTCTGCATTAATAAATATGATAGTTTTTTAGATAGGTTTCTTTTTATTGATCAACAACAACAATCAACAACAATTGTGGGTATAGATCTTCTTGATCTTGCTCACCTTGTTGTGTGAGTTTCGGTTTAACGCTCATTGCGGGGATGCAGCATACAATTTCTTTAGCTTCCATTGAAATAACTGTTTCTGCATTGATAAATATGATAGTTGTTTAGATAGTTTTTTTTATTAATCAACAACAACAATCAAAAGAAAACAGTTTCATTCAATCAAAAATTATAACTTTGGCTTGAATGAAAAAATGTGTTAGAGCCTGTTACTATGATTTTGAGCTCCTAACTTGAAAACGAGAAGATCTATTACAATTGATTATACAAAGAGGAAAAGAAATGAAGATCTATACCCACAATTAAACGATTGAACAAAAAGGAAAAAAAAGATCTATACCCAAAATTAAACGAGAAGATCTATACCCAAAATTAAACGATTTGGGACTACAATCGATTGAACAAAGATCTGATTCAGCAGAAAGAGAAAAAAAAGGAAGAAAACCTTTAGATTCGGCAGAGATGATCAAAGGGATTCAAGTTTCGCAGTAGATTTAATCGGCGATTTGATACTTCAAGCGTCAATGAAGCCTCCAGAATCCAGAGTTTATTGGATCTGCATCGTCATTATCGATTAAGTAGACAAAAAAAGATATCGAGATGTACAGAAGTAAAAGGATAAGATTAATTAAGAGTTGATTGATGATCGTTAGATTTCTTCTAATCAACGGTAGATATGAAGAATTTGGTGATCCGCACCTTAATGAATTAGCCAATGAAATATTTGTGTTTAAATATTTATATGTTAATAGTATAATATTTTGTTATTTTTATTTGTATTAATTTTAGAATATGATGTAAAAATAATATAAAAATTGAAGTTTCATATTTAAGATTTTTTAGAGACTTGTCATTCTGAGAACTTGGACTTGCTGAGTTTGTCGAAGATACTTGAATATGAGGAGATTTAGAAATTACAGGAGACATTTCATTATGAGATCTTGTACTTGCTGCTTTAGATGGAGATGATTGACGAACAGGAGATTCATTTGTTGTTGTCTCAAAAACAAATCTATTTGCAGGCCATGCTACAAAACAATTTAAAGAATCATGCAAAGTTCTCATGTCTACTGTAGGCCTCCATAGTGTTGTAACGCCCCTGAACCGTCCTATGGCCGGACAGCCACGGACCGCCCCGGGACGCTACTATGGAAACGTTCATCAACGATCTGGCCGAGGTTCAAAAACACATCAAGACCCTTAGCCAGTCCGTTGGTGGCGTTCCCGACCGCATGGAACATCTTTTAGGCTTTGCAACCCTTGAGACATCCCAGGCGTTGAGCCGAGTCGGACAAAGTCTATATCAGTTATGACTCGTACGAATAAGAAATCCGAATATATTAAATAAGAATTTATTACAAAACGGTAACCATAAGGTTTAAGGAGTTCGAGTTTAAGGCTTAGAGCCAAATGTGTTTACAAAATAACATACTTCTAAGCTAGACTATAGTACATAGAGAACGTCGGATTTCTAGTACTACTCTCGCCCAAACACGCTTAACTGCGGAGTTCTGATGGGATCCGTTGCATTAGTGCTGGTATGATCGCATCCATTACTATATCCCATGCAATCGCATATATCCTTTTTTGAAAACTGAATGGATCATTCGATGTGGGTCCCACTCTATATGCGGACCGGTTTAGTCACCTTGGACGTGCTTCCAACGTCGAGAAACAAGCGATAACCATGTCCAAACACTGTTTTGGAGCCGTAACTAATTGTGTCGGGATCACAAAAAAACATCTTAACTGCCTTCAAATGTCAAAATCTGCCCTCGAGAATGGTCCAATGGAACGAAGACCCATTGCCTTGCCAGAAGCTCTCTTGGGGCTTTTCAAAAAGGTATTATGGGTTGCGTGGTTCCTCACGGTCTGAAAGTTACGACGTTCTCTATGTACTATAGTCTTGCGAAACAACCAAAAAAAAAAAAAAAGGAGGGAGGGATGCAACACGAGGACTTCCCGGGAGGTCACCCATCCTAGTACTACTCTCGCCCAAGCACGCTTAACTGCAGAGTTCTGATGGGATCCGGTGCATTAGTGCTGGTATGATCGCATCCGTTAGTATATCCCATGCAATCGCATATATCCTTTTCTGAAAACTGAATGGATCATTCGATGTGGGTCCCACTTGATATGCGGACCGGTTTAGTCACCTTGGACGTGCTTCCAACGTCAAAAAACAAGCGATAACCATGTCCAAACACTGTTTTGGAGCCGTAACTAATTGTGTCGGGATCACAAAAAAACATCTTAACTGCCTTCAAACGTCAAAATCTGCCATCGAGAATGGTCCAATGGTACGAAGACCCATTGCCTTGCCAGAAGCTCTCTTGGGGCTTTTCAAAAAGGTATTATGGGTATAAGTGGCTTTTAAACTCTCCACATCTAATCAAACTCTTATTGTATACATAAGAGTTTGACGTTTCCCAAAAAGGTACCACCCTTGCACATCCCCTCAATGATGATTGTATACATAACAATATCAAGATCCATCTTACTCTTTTGCAAATCATTAAAAATTTCCAACGCCTGTTTAAGCTTCCCATTGTCACACAAACCATAAAGCAAAATACCATATGTCATAACATCAGACGAACACCGCGTGAAACCATTTCTTGGAAAAGTTCCTCTGCGATCTTTAGTTTCCCGGATTGACAAAACGCTTGGACAAGAATGCTATAGGTAACTGTATTGGCAACCAAGCCTCTCTTAGAAATCTTGCGGAAGAGTTTCATACCATCTTCAAACCTTTTCACCTTACAATATCCTTTTATGAGACTTGTAAAAGTCACGATATCAGGACAGCAATTATTCCGAACCATAAGGTCCAACATATCCTTAGCCTCGCTAAGGCGGTTCTGGGGTTTGAAATTGGTATAACAATCTTTGTACCGATACAATCGATATTGTTATTACTCTATCATGAAGGCTCCCACGATGGCGAGGACGATAGATGCAGTTACACCTGCAGTTAATCCAAAGAAAAAATATTCACCCTTGATCTTGCCAGTCCTCGCAGCATATTGGTCTTGTTGTACGATCATCTCTTGAATTTTTGCTGTAAGATTTTGAACTCCTAACTCCAATTCTGTAATAGACTTTCTTATCTCAACGTTCTCATTGATTCGAACTGCATCATCTTTGGGTAAAGAAGCCATGAATCCGTCTTGAATTATAAGCTTTAAAACTTAGTTTTCAAAAACTGCTGAAACAAAATAAATCTAATTCAAGCGTATTTGTAAAGCGTTGAGGAAGAAAAGTAAACTCTAATCATCTTTGGGAAACGTCAAACTCTTATGTATACAATAAGAGTTTGATTAGATGTGGAGAGTTTAAAAGCCACTTATACCCATTTTGTCCCAAAACAGGCTAAAACCAAGAAAACATTGCTTAGAAGCTGTAAACAGCTATGTTAGTGTTTCTGGGGTTAAAGTGTGTCTTAATCCAATGAAACTAACTAATTATTAAAGTTTGAGATAGATGTGGAGAGTTTAAAAGCCACTTATACCCATTTTGTCCCAAAACATACTAAAACCAAGAAAACATTGCTTAGAAGCTGTAAACAGCTATGTTAGTGTTTCTGGGGTTAAAATGTGTCTTAATCCAATGCAACTAACTAATTATAAGATTTTGAGATAGATGTGGAGAGTTTAAAAGCCACTTATACCCATTTTTTCCAAAAACAGGCTAATACAAAGAAAACATTGCATAGAAGCACTAAACAGCTTTGTTAGTGTTTCTGGGGTTAAAATGTGTCTTAATCCAATGCAACTAACTAATTATAAGAGTTTGAGATAGATGTGGAGAGTTTAAAAGCCACTTATACCCATTTTGTCCAAAAACAGGCTAAAACCAAGAAAACATTGCATAGAAGCACTAAACAGCTTTTTTAGTGCTTCTGGGTTTAAAAAGTGTCTTAATCCAATGCAACTAACTAATAATAAGACTTTGAGATGGATGTGGAGAGTTTAAAAGCCACTTATACCCATTTTGTCCCAAAACAGGCTAAAACCAAGAAAACATTGCTTAGAAGCTGTAAACAGCTATGTTAGTGTTTATGGGGTTAAAATGTGTCTTAATCCAATGCAACTAACTAATTATAAGAGTTTGAGATAGATGTGGAGAGTTTAAAAGCCACTTATACACATTTTGTCCCAAAACATACTAAAACCAAGAAAACATTGCTTAGAAGCTGTAAACAGCTATGTTAGTGTTACTGGGGTTAAAATGTGTCTTAATCCCAATGAAACTAACTAATTATAAGAGTTTGAGATAGATGTGGAGAATTTAAAAGCCACTTATACCAATTTTGTCCCAAAACCGGCTAAAACCAAGAAAACATTGCTTAGAAGCACTAAACTGCTTTGTAAGTGTTTCTGGGGTTAAAATGTGTCTTAATCCAATGCAACTAACTAATTATAAGAGTTTGAGATAGATGTGGAGAGTTTAAAAGCCACTTATACCCATTTTGTCCCAAAACAGGCTAAGACCAAGAAAACATTGCTTAGAAGCACTAAACAGCTTTGTTAGTGTTTCTGGGGTTAAAATGTGTCTTAATCCAGTGAAATTAACTAATTATAACAGATTGAGATAGATGTGGAGAGATTAAAAGCCACTTATACCCATTTTGTCCCAAAACAGGCTAAAACCAAGAAAACATAGTTTAGAAGCACTAAACAGCTTTGTTAGTGTTTCTGGGGTTAAAATGTGTCTTAATCCAATGCAACTAACTAATTATAAGAGATTGAGATAGATGTGGAGAGATTAAAAGCCACTTATACCCATTTTGTCCCAAATAAGGCTAAAACCAAGAAAACATTGCTTAGATGCACTAAATAGCTTTGTTAGTGTTTCTGGGGTTAAAATGTGTCTTAATCCAATGCAACTAACTAATTATAAGAGTTTGAGATAGATGTGGAGAGTTTAAAAGCCACTTATACCCATTTTGTCCCAAAACAGGCTAAAACCAAGAAAACATTGCTTAGAAGCTGTAAGCAGCTATGTAGTGTTTCTGGGGTTAAAATGTGTCTTAATCCAATGAAACTAACTAATTTTAAGAGTTTGAGATAGATGTGGAGAGTTTAAAAGCCACTTATACCCATTTTGTCCCAAAACAGGCTAAAACCAAGAAAACATTGCTTAGAAGCACTAAACAGCTTTGTTAGTGTTTCTGGGGTTAAAATGTGTCTTAATCCAATGCAACTAACTAATTATAAGAGTTTGAGATAGATGTGGAGAGTTTAAAAGCCACTTATACCCATTTTGTCCCAAAACAGGCTAAAAACCAAGAAAACATTGCTTAGAAGCTGTAAACAGCTATGTTAGTGTTTCTGGGGTTAAAATGTGTCTCAGTCCAATGAAACTAACTAATTATAAGAGTTTGAGATAGATGTGGAGAATTTAAAAGCCACTTATACCAATTTTGTCCCAAAACAGGCTAAAACAAAGAAAACATTGCTTAGAAGCTGTAAACAGCTATGTTTGTGTTTCTGGGGTTAAAATGTGTCTTAATCCAATGCAACTAACTAATTATAAGATTTTGAGATAGATGTGGAGAGTTTAAAACCACTTATACCCATTTTGTCCAAAAATAGGCTAAAACAAAAAAAAAACATTACATAGAAGCACTAAACAGCTTTGTTAGTGTTTCTGGGGTTAAAATGTGTCTTAATCCAATGCAACTAACTAATTATAAGAGATTGAGATAGATGTGGAGAGTTTAAAAGCCACTTATACCCATTTTGTCCCAAAACAGGCTAAAACCAAGAAAACATTGCTTAGAAGCACTAAACAGCTTTGTTAGTGTTTCTGGGGTTAAAATGTGTCTTAATCCAATGAAACTAACTAATTATAAGAGATTGAGATAGATGTGGAGAGATTAAAAGCCACTTATACCCATTTTGTCCCAAAACAGGCTAAAACCAAGAAAACATAGTTTAGAAGATGTAAACAGCTATGTTAGTGTTTCTGGGGTTAAAATGTGTCTTAATCCAATGAAACTAACTAATTATTAAAGTTTGAGATAGATGTTTTCTTGACCATCCAGCAAGAAAACTCTATTTCTTTATTGAAATGTGTCTCTTTTTTTACTTCTCCATTGTCACACAAACCATCCAGCAAAATCTACTCTCTTTCTTATAATCCCAATGAAACTAGCTAATTATAAGAGTTTGAGATAGATGTGGAGAGTTTAAAAGCCACTTATACCCATTTTGTCCCAAAACAGGCTAAAAACCAAGAAAACATTGCTTAGAAGCTGTAAACAGCTATGTTAGTGTTTCTGGGGTTAAAATGTGTCTCAATCCAATGAAACTAACTAATTATTAGAGTTTGAGATAGATGTGGAGAATTTAAAAGCCACTTATACCAATTTTGTCCCAAAACAGGCTAAAACAAAGAAAACATTGCTTAGAAGCTGTAAACAGCTATGTTTGTGTTTCTGGGGTTAAAATGTGTCTTAATCCAATGCAACTAACTAATTATAAGATTTTGAGATAGATGTGGAGAGTTTAAAACCACTTATACCCATTTTGTCCAAAAACAGGCTAAAACAAAAAAAAAACATTGCATAGAAGCACTAAACAGCTTTGTTAGTGTTTCTGGGGTTAAAATGTGTCTTAATCCAATGCAACTAACTAATTATAAGAGATTGAGATAGATGTGGAGAGATTAAAAGCCACTTATAACCATTTTGTCCCAAAACAGGCTAAGACCAAGAAAACATTGCTTAGAAGCACTAAACAGCTTTGTTAGTGTTTCTGGGGTTAAAATGTGTCTTAATCCAGTGAAATTAACTAATTATAACAGATTGAGATAGATGTGGAGAGATTAAAAGCCACTTATACCCATTTTGTCCCAAAACAGGCTAAAACCAAGAAAACATAGTTTAGAAGATGTAAACAGCTATGTTAGTGTTTCTGGGGTTAAAATGTGTCTTAATCCAATGAAACTAACTAATTATTAAAGTTTGAGATAGATGTTTTCTTGACCATCCAGCAAGAAAACTCTCTTTCTTTATTAAAATGTGTCTCTTTTTTTACTTCTCCATTGTCACACAAACCATCCAGCAAAATCTACTCTCTTTCTTATAATCCCAATGAAACTAACTAATTATTAGAGTTTGAGATAGATGTGGAGAATTTAAAAGCCACTTATACCAATTTTGTCCCAAAACCGGCTAAAACCAAGAAAACATTGTTTAGAAGCTATAAACAGCTATGTTAGTGTTTCTGGGGTTAAAATGTGTCTTAATCCAATGAAACTAGCTAATTATTAGAGTTTGAGATAGATGTGGAGAATTTAAAAGCCACTTATACCAAATTTGTCCCAAAACAGGCTAAAACGAAGAAAACATTGCTTAGAAGGTGTAACCAGCTTTGTTTGTGTTTCTGGGGTAAAAATGTGTCTTAATCCAATGCAACTAACTAATTATAAGATTTTGAGATAGATGTGGAGAGTTTAAAAGCCACTTATACCCATTTTGTCCCAAAACAGGCTAAAACCAAGAAAACATTGCTTAGAAGCACTAAACTGCTTTGTAAGTGTTTCTGGGGTTAAAATGTGTCTTAATCCAACGCAACTAACTAATTATAAGAGATTGAGATAGATGTGGAGAGATTAAAAGCCACTTATACCCATTTTGTCCCAAATAAGGCTAAAACCAAGAAAACATTGCTTAGATGCACTAAATAGCTTTGTTAGTGTTTTTGGGGTTAAAATGTGTCTTAATCCAATGCAACTAACTAATAATAAGACTTTGAGATGGATGTGGAGAGTTTAAAAGCCACTTATACCCATTTTGTCCCAAAACAGGCTAAAACCAAGAAAATATTGCTTAGAAGCTGTAAACAACTATGTTAGTGTTTCTGGGGTTAAAATGTGTCTTAATCCAATGAAACTAACTAATTTTAAGAGTTTGAGATAGATGTGGAGAGTTTAAAAGCCACTTATACCCATTTTGTCCCAAAACATACTAAAACCAAGAAAACATTGCTTAGAAGCTGTAACCGGCTATGTTAGTGTTTCTGGGGTTAAAATGTCTCTTAATCCAGTGCAACTAACTAATAATAAGACTTTGAGATGGGTGTGGAGAGTTTAAAAGCCACTTATACCCATTTTGTCCCAAAACAGGCTGAACGAAGAAAACATTGCTTAGAAGCTGTAAACAGCTATGTTAGTGTTTCTGGGGTTAAAATGTGTCTTAATCCAATGCAACTAACTAATTATAAGAGTTTGAGATAGATGTGGAGAGTTTAAAAGTCACTTATACCCATTTTGTCCCAAAACATACTAAAACCAAGAAAACATTGCTTAGAAGCTGTAAACAGCTATGTTAGTGTTTCTGGGGTTAAAATGTGTCTTAATCCAATGCAACTAACTAATAATGAGACTTTGAGATGGATGTGGAGAGTTTAAAAGCCACTTATACCCATTTTGTCCCAAAACAGGCTAAAACCAAGAAAACATTGCTTAGAATATGTAAACAGCTATGTTAGTGTTTATAGGGTTAAAATGTGTCTTAATCCAATGCAACTAAATAATTATAAGAGTTTGAGATAGATGTGGAGAGTTTAAAAGCCACTTATACCCATTTTGTCCCAAAACAGGCTAAAACCATTGCTTAGAAAACATTGCTTAGATGCTTGCTTTATTCCGTAAGTAATCATAAAGATTACTTAGTGAGCTCATGATTCCTGCAAAATCATAATAAATCCCAACCCCCAAACCCCATAACAAACGATCAAGCAAGCATGCAAACCACAAGCAATAAAGTAATCAAGCAGGCAAGCAAACAATCAAATAATCATAGATAGCATGCGGAAGATAATGAGCTAAGCAAATTAATCTAGCGAGTTTTAGACAAGTTTTAATTTATGAGCCCGGTATGCTTCCTCTCCTCAACACCCTTTTTGAACAACCGCGCTGCAACCACAAAGGCATGCAACCAGACTTCACTTAGAGCCACACCGTCGTGTAGACAGCTTTGGCCAGGGTAGCGAGCCCAATAACCTCCAAGCTCTTCGTTCCAGACCCTACAACTCACGACATGGGTTACATGCCGCGGCTGCATTCATTATTAGCATTGGGACATGATTGCATTCTCTAGATGAATAGGTTTTAAATAGTGTTATAGGTGACCCTAGAAACAAAGTAGGCATTTTTGATAGCGAATATATCTTTCATCAAGGCATTCAAACACTAGGTGGAAGTGGTGATCCTGATAAGAAGGTCAGCTACTCTACTTCCCCTCCATCTTCTCCTTGTAAAATATCAAATATTGAATTATCTCTCTTCCTAATTATTACAGAACTCAGCTCGCAGTGGTGTGACTCGGGTAAGCACTATTTTAACATCCAGTTACTCATTTCATGACTGTAAAATAAACAGACGTCTCACAACTTTGACCACCTTTTTTTTATATATAAACAGAAACGAGGTTCTCCGGCTTTTGATTCAAGAACATAAGTGAGTTTATTTCCCGATGATGAAACTGGTTTTGTCCGTAGAGCAGGAGTGTAATTTGTGTGTGTTTTCTTGAACATATACGAATGCAATCAACATGGGAGCTTCGAACTTTTAAAGAACGGTGGAACCAAGCTGTTGCAGAAGACAAGAATTGGGTCGACCGGTCTTCATCAACTCGGAATCGAATTGGCAATAACCGGAGATTAAAACGAAGTAGTGTGATTCCAAGTTTAGTGCAGAGGAAAGCTAAAGCGACTACAACATAAAAAAACACTTACAGTTTTTACTCAGATTAAATATAGAAAAGTTTTTGATTTTTTGGGGTTCTCATTGTTATATATAACTATATAAGTCAATAGTTTGATCATTTTACTCTCTTTTGATTAGTGTAGTTTTCGTGGTCTTTTTTAGATGTGTTTTGATTAATTCTAATTATTTTAGCATGTTTTCTTGAAAAAAGGGTTCATATTAAAGTGGGGTTTAAAAAAAAATTTAGGGACATAGTACAAATCTTTGTTTTTCTTCTTTTATTGTATTGTTCAAAAGTTATAATTTTAGAAAACAAAAACCTAAAAACAAGTTTAACAATTTGAATTTCAATTTAGTTTAACAAAAAAAAAAAAAACAAAAAATAAGTTTTTAGAAAAAAGAAAATTTACAACCCCGCGGCGTAGCGCGGGTACCAACCTAGTGCTGTTTAACTTGCAATGGTATTTAGATCTATATTGAATTGCATCAAATATAATTTGTCATTTGAAACATTGAATAAAATGTAATTTGCTTTAATTTATGAAAGATAATGATATCATAAAATATCATATTACATAAAGTTTTAAAGGTAACAAAGTCTAAACATAACATGAACTCTAAGAGTGATTGCTACCATGCCATTATTCTTCAAGAAGCGTTGCCTCCTGAGGACCCTCCTTTTTCGACTTTTGGGCGTTTCATAGGAGTGGAGTTGAGTGCATTGTTTTGGAGGTTTCGGATGAACATTGGATCTTCTTGATCTTGCTCACCTTGTTGTGTGAGCTTTGGTATAACGTTCATCGTGGGGATGCAGCATACAATTTCTTTAGCTTCCATTGAAACAACTGTTTCTGCATTGATAAATATGATAGTTGTTTACATAGGTTTCTTTTTATTGATCAACAACAACAACAATTTTGGGTATAGATCTTCTTGATCTTGCTCACCTTGTTGTGTGAGTTTCGTATAACGTTCTGCGGGGATGCAGCATATGATTTCTTTAGCTTCCATTGAAACAACTGTTTCTGCATTAATAAATATGATAGTTTTTAGATAGGTTTCTTTTTATTGATCAACAACAACAATCAACAACAATTGTGGGTATAGATCTTCTTGATCTTGCTCACCTTGTTGTGTGAGTTTCGGTTTAACGCTCATTGCGGGGATGCAGCATACAATTTCTTTAGCTTCCATTGAAATAACTGTTTCTGCATTGATAAATATGATAGTTGTTTAGATAGTTTTTTTTTATTAATCAACAACAACAATCAAAAGAAAACAGTTTCATTCAATCAAAAATTATAACTTTGGCTTGAATGAAAAAATGTGTTAGAGCCTGTTACTATGATTTTGAGCTCCTAACTTGAAAACGAGAAGATCTATTACAATTGATTATACAAAGAGGAAAAGAAATGAAGATCTATACCCAAAATTAAACGATTGAACAAAAAGGGAAAAAAAGATCTATACCCAAAATTAAACGAGAAGATCTATACCCAAAATTAAACGATTTGGGACTACAATCGATTGAACAAAGATCTGATTCAGCAGAAAGAGAAAAAAAAGGAAGAAAACCTTTAGATTCGCCAGAGATGATCAAAGGGATTCGAGTTTCGCAGTAGATTTAATCGGCGATTTGATACTTCAAGCGTCAATGAAACTTCCAAAATCCAGAGTTTATTGAATCTGCATCGTCATTATCGATTAAGTAGACAAAAAAGATATCGAGATGTACAGAAGTAAAAGGATAAGATTAATTAAGAAACCCTTGTTGCTTTTGCTCCATGAGATGATTGAATCCGTTGTTGATTAATTTCTGTGATATATATAATCTTATCCTCGATCGTATATATAAGCTGGTGGATGATCCTTCAACGGATTCAATCATCTCATGGAGCAAAAGCAACAAGGGTTTCGTCATTGATTCAATCATCTTATCAATATATTTAATATATTAGTATCCCGGATTCTGAGGAGCCAGCTGTTGATACACTGGAACATGAGCATGCGGTGGTGGTGGCTGCTGCATCTGGGATTGGAGCTGTTGTTGAAAGCATGGTTGTTGTGGCTGAGGAGAAGCTTGTCGAGAATACTGGGGAAATGATGCCGGCGTATACTGAGATGGAAGCGACGGTAGAGAATGTTGGGAGTGTGATGAAGTGTTGTTGTGAGAGAAAGGGTTAGAGGAGTGAGACGACGAAGCAACATCTCTCCTTCGTCTCGCAACGCCGCCAGATCTACCACCACCGCCAGATCTAGCACCACGACCACCACCAGATTTAGAACCACGACCACCACCAGATTTCATAGGAGAAGAAGTCGGAAATTAAGAGAAAAAGAAGAGAATTTGACTGAATGGGAAATCGAAAAGACAGAGAGTATTAACTAAGAGGGTTTCAATATTAACTAAGAGGGTTTCAGGAAATAAAGAAGGGTTTCGATATTAACTTAGAGGGTTAAGAGTTTAATCTGATGGGGGGGAAATTATTACCGCTTATAATTTCACAAAATTTTGGGGAAATTTTTCATCCGTAAGAAAGTAGTGGTACTTTAAGACTATTTTGTGACTGTCATAAACATTTAGCAAAAACTATACTTAGTGGCAGAACAGTCGCAAATTATAAACCCAGTCACCCTTACGTCTCAAATTGTGACTGATTTGTGACGCTAAAACATAAGTAAAAATATTTTTAGGATTTCATCACCAAAAACATATTAGATATGACTCTTTAGTGTGTATATTCTCATTTAAGAGTTAAATTTTGATTAAAGATCAAACCATATAAATTGTAACTGTTTTTGTAAAGATATACAACCCTCACTACTCTGATACGCCCAAAGTTGAGGATCACTCAGCCGGATTAGAAAAGATAGAAACTCGCCAGGGTGCAAGGTGCAACAAGGGAGATTTAATGGATTGAAGGGTCGCACAGCAGGCGGAAGGCTGCTGATATTCCCAACTCCAATAGCTGCTAGATATGACACACTAGTCCAACAAGAGGAGGCTGTTGCTTGGATATTACACACCAAGAAACAAAGAAATGTTCTAGACAAAGAACAAAGAGATAGACTCATAAAATGAAAAGGAAATTGATTGATGATTCTCAAATGAGATTACATGTGTTTATATAGGGTTTAAGAAACTTGGTAACAAAGCCAAGTATTAATTGTTCTTGAAACTAAAAAGATAATAAAGATAGTAAGTTGAATGAAGATTCAACCCTTGGTGCATGTTTCTCTTCCCAAGGTGTCTTTCCCAAGGTGAGTTGAACTCCATTTTCGTCATCCTTCTTTGACCACAAAATAAAGTGATTATTTTGGGCTTTCTTGGGCTTGTATTATGCTCAAAGTGGGCTGGACTTGATAGGTATCATCCCCAATAGAAATTCCCATGTTCTCTTTGCTCCAAATATCTTCAAATATCAAATGAACAGCTCCAGCAAGCTGTTTGGTCCTGGCCCTTGTCATTGGTCCAACAGGTACAAGCATAGCATCCTCAGGTACAAGCTCAGCTTCCACTTGATTATCCTCATTGCTTTCCATTATCATATCATACTCTAACTTAATTAAACACATGTAACCTTAATACATGTTTTGGAGGATATAAACATAATAGTCAAATTTGGTGTTTTATTGATGTGATTATAAAAATTTAGTAAATATTAGATGTCAGATATAAGTAGAAATGTATAAGTTGACATTTTTTGTATTCATATTTGTAAAATTCTAAAATTAATGTATGATGGTCGCTAAACCGAAGCAATTCGATCACAGTTTCAGGTGTTAGTTACAACTTAATCCGGCTTTGGTCGCAAAATAGACTCAATTGAAGACGCAACCAGGACAGCTAGAGTAAAATATTGATTAATAGTATTTTCGCTTTTTACCTTAAACAATCAAGAAATTCTAGTTGCAAAATAGTTGTACTTTAAGACTCTATTGTGACTGAGAGAAACAATGCAATCTATATAGTGGCAAAATAGTCGTAAATTATAACCCTAATCACACTTTAGTCTGTTATTGTGACTGTTTTGTGACTTTAGTGTATGAATAAAAATATTAGATATATTTAGTATATGAGTAAACATTAGATATTACTCTTTGATCATGTATACTCTCATTTAAGAGTTAAATTTTGATTAAAGATCAAGCAATATAAATTGTAACTGTTTTTGTAAATATATACAACCTTCACTACTCTTACTTAATTAAACACATGTAACCTTAATATATGTTTTGGAAGATATAAACAAAATTGTCAAATTTGGTGTTTTATTGATGCGATTATAAAAATTTCGTAAATATTAGATCATATATAAGTAGCAATGTATAACTTTACATCTTTTAGATATTTAATTTGAAAAAATCTATAATTATTTTGAAGGAGTAGGTAAACAAAAACAATTCAGTCACAGTTTCAGTTAGTAGTCCCATATTAAACCTGTTTCAGTCGCACAGCAGTCTCAATTTACGATGCATCTACGACTATTAGTGTAAAATATTGATTTCAACATAGTATTAGCAAATTAGTGGTATTTTAAGACTTCTTTATCACAAGTATCAAACATACACCATATATTACAAAACCATTTCCCACGTTTATATCTTACAAAAACACTTCTTTATCACAAGTATAAACATACACCATATACACCATAAAGTTCAGTACAAACGCAAACATCTACATTTCCCACGATTTTTACTGACGTCACTGACCGACTGATTTGTGACGATAAATGTTACAGCAAACCAGAAGTGGCAAATATATCGTTATTTTAAGACATTTTTGCGACTCTCCTAACCGACTAAATATTCAGTCTTTAATTCGTCTTAAATTGCGATCGTTTTGCGACTGCCATATTATTGTTGATAGAATGTTCCAAAGTAGTCACATATTAGCAACGGCTTAGCGACTGGTATTAGATGTCGTAAATTTGCGACTGCTTTAAGTCCAAAATTATCGTCGTTGTTTACCCATCGCAAATATGTCGCAAAGTGATCGCAAATATTAGCGACTAAAATTCAGTCACAAAAAGTAGTCCCAATCTGCATGTTTTCGTGTAGTGTTAGTACTTTTAATTGCAGTTAGTAAATTCATGCTACAACAATCTGCTATCGAAGCTCATATTTTTTGTAGTGTATACATGTTATACCTTTCATATTGCTCTCAAAGGACAAACCAAGTGGGCATCAACACGACAGTTTAGCTAGTGATTATACAATCTGTCACGCACAAACCTTAAATTATAAAACTCTTATGTATATAATATATACAATCAAATTAATAGTATAGTGTGATTTGACAACGAGGTTAAAAAAGCAACTCAAAGTGTGAGACAGGATAATAAACACTTTTATGCTTTGGAATCGTCAGGACAGGAGCTACTCACATGCATACTCGCTCTAACCCGAATAATGCAATTAGTTGATTATTTTTGTATGGTTAAATCTCATATATGATATTTTTGTTAATAAAAGCGCACATTCTCTACCTATTATCATCAATATGCATTTCCATATTCTTTTTCCATTTTCATGTGAATCATATTAGTACACATACATCTTATTAACTAACTTCACACGAGTAGTTAATCTATGTACGTATAGAGATTCTCATTTGTCTCAAAGAATTTATCATATGAACAAGATCATATCTTTATAATTTATATAGTATATATATGCACTCATCACGTCGTAGTTAGGTATTCAAATCCTTAAAGTATGGATTATTTTAAAACATGATTTAAACTTTTTAAAAAGGTAAAAAGCAAACATCAGAAACAGACAAATGAAGTTCACCTAAAACATAAGATTCTCTTACTTAATATCATAAATTAATTCTGTTTATATAGGTAAATAAATATATTAGTACATACTTCATACAATCATAAAATGCATATAAATAAGAAATAATTGGTTGATTTCTGATATAAAATTTCGTCCGTCAAATCAATTAATTGGTTGACAAAACTTTAGCACATTGTGAACTATCAAATGATATCATCGTTGTTATAAATACATGCATATTATTATTGTTTAATGGAGATGATTAAAATCGACTCACATTGTCAAGACTCAAGAGGGGCAACACAAAAAGATGAAGAACTATAGTTTACAACGAACTAACATTTTTAATTATTCGAGAATGATAAATATACATTTGGACAAACACGCACGTGGAAACCAAAACGTTCGTTTGATGTATATAAGTGAAGTGAACTCTATAGTAATAGTAGTGTTACAACGCCACGTAGGCGGAGGAGAGGATAACGGTGAGGAGTAATACTCCGGCGGAAGGATAAGACGACGGAGGAGCTGGAGAAGAAACCGGCGGAGAAGCAAAGGGAGCAAAGGCCAAAGGGTCAGGGTAGGAGCCGTCGTTAGTGTCGGGATCAGGAGGGCTTGGAGAAGCTGGGATTGTGCCGCCGCCGTCGTCGGAAGGCAGAGAGTCACCGGGGGAAGGTAGGAGAGGGGCGATATCCGGAGAAAGCTGTTGTAAGGGAGAGATGGTCGGAGAAGATGGCAAAGAAGAAGAGAGACAAGGATAGGAGAGTGAGATCATAAAGATGAAGATGAGAAGTGTTTTGAGAAAAGAGAAAGCCATTTTTTTTTTTTTGTTTAAATGATGAAGAAAATCAAAACTGAGTTCTTTTTTGTTGTTGGATGTGTCTTTCTCTATCTACTGATCGGAGTGCAATTTGAGTTGTAATGATGATGTCTCTATATAAAAGAAGCTTTTACTCTTTGTAAAATAATAATATAATTTTTTGGAGGAAAAAAAGACTAAAGAGGAGAAGACCTTCTTTAATAGTAGTAAAATACTGTATATCAATTTTCAATTTCTAATCAAGTACTTTTTTTTGGTTCACACCTCCAATAGAGAACTACTGTTTGTTTGTTTGTTTTTTTTTTTTTTTTTTTACTTTTTTCTCAATCATGATGTATGAATAGAATTCAGTTTTTTTGGTTTGGTTGCTCTGTGTAATCATAGTCGAATACCTTTTTTTTTTTTTTGCTTCTAGATCCCCGCATATTTTGTTTTAAATCCCAATATGAATTTGATTTTAAAACATTTTTAATTTAGCTATTACTTAGAGACATTGAACAACTAATATACATACATAATCATCTAAAGCGATTAGATTGTTATAGTGGATTCTTACACAAAGGACTGTAAAGTTCCACAATAATGCAGTTTAAACTGTGGAAAAGAGCATTTCAGTTGTAACTCTATAGTCTATAGCGTATATTGGTCATTGGAGTTGGTTCAGTGGGAAGGGAAGGGGGATATAATTGAAGACTTGAGAGTTTCTTTTTGAGAAAAGCTAAGGGCTTTCCACAAGTATTGATTGTGATTTCATTTAGTTTATTCTTTTACTATAAAGAATACAGACATCATGATATAATAATTGAACTATTTTTCTATCAACACATAAAAGTCATACTAATAATTAAGCAACATCTAAGAAAAGGACCCTAAGATTTACTCAAAGCAATCTCTCTCTTTTTCTTATATGCAGCTTATGTTTTTCTTCTTCTTCTTCTTCTATAATTGTCAGTCGACTAATCTTATTAACCATGCATTAGTTTCTAGAATTTAGAGTTGCTTACTAAATCTCAAACATTTAATAAATGTATGTGTGTAAAACTAAAAGAAGATAATATTAAGGAAGTAGTTTTGTAGTGGTACAAAAATTGTAATTGAGAGAAATATACATTACAAAGAGACAAATAGATCTTGATTCTCAATGTCACATGGTTTTGAGTTTGTGGTACCTCGTACATACTGAAACTCTACAGCTCTCAACGTCATTGTCGTTAATCCTGGTTCAACAACAAGAGATTAGGAACATGTAATAAGACTTACCATTAATGAAAAAAACTTAATTATCATCAAGCTTGTTACCTTTTGTTCAACGAGGTAATCTCTGCAACTCCATAGCGACGAGGGAAGCGACGCTATTAAGACCAGCCACATCTGACTTCTTGATCTCGGAGACAATGGCGTTGATCTTAGAGACATCGTGTCCTGATATCGACAAAATCATCGCCTGCGATAGATACTGCTTGCAAGCGTAACCTAAACAATGCAAGATCCTTCTCAGAACCAACGAGTGTTGCTCAGTGGTCTTCCTCCTGTGCCACGAGTCAAGAATCTGTGTGATCTTCGGAAGATTGGTTAAAAATCCCGTCGTGGCTTCTCTCGATGCCGCTTTAAGTAGCAACACCACGCATTCAGAGGCAATATCTGCAACTCCGATGTCATCATCTGAAGCCGCTAGGTGCAAGAATAGGCCAATGTTGCTGCCGAAATCTGCAATATCTCTTATACATTCCTGTGGATCGACCTCGAATGTAAAAGATGTCTCTGATAACAGCGTTGGCTCTTTCGTGTAGTTGGAGCTGAGACCTTTCTTGTTCCCAAGTGACCGTAGCAGAAAAGCTCTGCAGAGACTTAAAGTGGGTTCAAGGAAATCTTCCATGTCTTTGGCATTCACGAATTCCAACAGATTTCCGATTCTCCTCACTACTTTGAGCTGAGAGAGCAATTTACTTTCCATCTCTGGAGCTGAGGCTAAGGCAAGACAGAGCTTGACGTTGTTCACATTCGCGCTTGATAAGTCTCCGAGAAGAAACTCGAAGCATTGTGAAACTGTATTATGATGCAATAAGTTGGAGATTTTGATGTAGTCAAACTCAACGAGCATGACGAGGAGCTTTTGTGCGTAAGCTGGGATTGGATCTTCGTCTTGGATCAATGCAGGGTAGAGTGGGAGGAAATGAGAGTTGGATATTGATTTCAAATCCTCAGATGTTTGTTGCTCGATTTCAGTGCACTCGGTTAAGAGAATTGTCATTGAATCAAACCAGATCTTCAAACAGAGAAACCGAGCATCCCCGTCTTTGTTCCCATTGTAGATGCCAGCTAGAGACGGGAGAATCTCACGAATAATGATCTCAGCATTTTGTGTAACCAGAAGAGCATCTTCCGCTATGCATTCTAGAACTTGAAGAAGGGTTATGCGGAAGTCATCTCTTCCCTGCAAATTGTTAACAAGTCATGAGAACTATTTTATATTCGATTAATGAATGAAGCTTTTAACATCTTAAGCAATCTCATAGTGAAAAGAAGAGATGAGTGTCTATGAAGTATTTAGCAACTTAAACAATCTCTATATTAGAAAAAGAGGATATGAGTATCTTCAATCTCTAAACATATATCTAGAGTGAACAGAGGAATGAAGTAATTTAGTAGGAAGTTCCGGAATCAGCTGTATGAAAATCTTCATCTTATACTATAAGAAGCACCACTAACCATATAATTCTATCATAACGAAGTAAGAAATTTAAAGGCTGACGAGCAATTGTCCAGTCCTATTAATGCAAAATAAAATAGCAGAGCATTTCGTTTGAGCTAGAGTAATAAGATAAAAGGGGATGGTAAAGTTGCAAATACTGACCTGAAACGATGCTTCCACAAGTTTTGTAAGATTTGCCAACTGCCTTAGGACTTGTGGAGTTACCATCTTGTTCTTAAACGAAGAGCTTCCGAGAAGATGAAGAACCACAGGGAACAGGTGCGCATTAGTCTTTAAAGGAGCTCGACTGTTAAGTGGGGAGACAGGTAAATGGCGTCTTCCTGTCATCAGTTGTTGGATATCACTGGTTATCGTATCCAGCAAACCTGGTATTATGGAGGCGATTACATTCACAAATGCCTCAAGACATTGTTGCACATAACTGTCTTTTTCTTTAGCTAATCTGTCCACCACAGGGAGAAATCTTGCATTGCAGAAGAAATTTGTCAGCCAACGCCTACTGTGTTTGCAGAGAAATGCAACAAAGAAAAGAGCTTTGCCCCTCAGCACTTCCGTTCCTTGCTCTATGATGGAGAGTAAACTAGGGAAAAGATTTTTCTCCTCTGTCAATGTCACGAGATGCCTTCCAAAGCTTGTGAATGTATGACTTCCAATCATAGCCATGTTCAGAAGATTTAAGCAGACTTGCTGCTCTCTTGCGCTGCCTTTGACAAAAGATGAAGCTAGTTCCTTCAATGAAAGCTTCTCCACAACCGTCTGGATGCAAGGAGGGTTAAAGCGAGCAAGACGAACTAAACATGATCCAGCAGTCTGCCTCATGCTCTCCTGTTTCCCAGTTGCCCTGTAGATATAGCAGAGGTTACTAATCAAATCTTGGCTGGAGAAACGAGTGGCCCAATAAGCTCCTTGGCTGCAGATGTTTTCTATCGTCCTTAACGCATAGAGCTGAGTCAGGTCATCTTCTCCTTTCCGTAAGACAGATGACACAAGAGAGATCAGGGCATTTGAAACCTAGTTTAAGAAAATAAGAATCTGTTTAGATAGGAAACAATGGTAAAATAAACCATTCAGATTAAGCAATGGAAATATACCAGAAACATTAAAAGCCAAATGATCAACAATTTAAGAGTAATAATTCAGAGATGCTGACCTGCCAACCCGATGCAGACCGGATTTCTTTTGAAGGGGATTCTGGTGGTTTGAAATCCTTATGCTCATTTTGAGTTGAGATGTAGAATAGCAATTCACCTAGAGCTGCCATAGAGAACCTTCTCACTTTTTCATGCTTGTCTCTGAGGCCGTTCGTAAGAGAGTCTAAAATACCAGAATTTGCCAAGTCATCTTCGATTGAGGTAGAATGCCGAATTAACAAACCAATTAGTGAAGCAATTTGTACACGAAACGCTGGGGTCTTGGATAATCTCAAAACTTTAACAAGCACAAGCATTATTGGCCCGTTTGTCAGGATGTTGGCTGCATCAGCATTGCTACTCAATGTTTCGAGGTATCTGATCAAATTCTGTTTCTCTGACAGGCCAGAACTGCTCCCACTTAGCACCGTTATGATCTTATTGTTAAGCGGTTCTAATTCTTGCTTTCCCATCTTACCAAAATCAGAAGGCTGTGGTGTTTCGAATGAGAGAGAATGCACAGCTTCTTTGTCAGATTTTTTGCTGGGCATGACAGGCCTAACAGAAAGATCAGATAAATGCCAAAGGACGTCAGTGAGGCTAGTAGGTGTTTTAGATGAGTCATGATTAACAGCAACTCCAGAAACTTCTCTTCCTCGGTGAGTTTTAAGTTGAGGACTAGCACTAGGTGGCGCAGCTGACACGTCCATTGGCTCAGACTGCTCTTCATGGCAATCTCTTGTTTCAACCGAGGTTAGTGTTTCATTTGCAGACGAGTTCTCATCAGGCACATTACTGCTTATAACTCCTTGTCTTCTGTGACTCTCATTTTGGTTCATAGCTCTTTCATCTTGTGCACAAGAGGCGTTCTCGGTTCCTTCTGATTCATCAGGTCCCTCATCGTCATTGTTTTCATCAAAATCAAGTTCCATATCAGTGTTCTCAATCTTCACTTCAGCACAATTCTCGTTGCTATTAGGTAAGGGTCTCCTGTAGTTTTCCTTCTCATTTTCCTTTTGGAGATTTGCCTTTGCTATCCTTGACAATCTTAAAATATTCACCTGTCTGTTAGCACCAGGACGACCTCCATGCTTTTCCTCACTTGCTTTACTAGGAAGCTTTTGAGCTTTAGAACCACCAGGCGTTCCCTTTACAGGCGTCTCATGGCCTTTTGAACCTTGAATGGAGTTCTCATTGTGCTTTGTACCTCCTTTTGGATCTTTCTCCCGATATTTCGGAGGGGTCTTATTTGGTCTGTCTCCGTTACGCTCAGAAAGGCATGGCTTTGTGTATATGCCAATCATATTATCAAAAGCAGGCTGAGTAGGCAACTGAATTAAATTAATCTTACTCTTCCAAAAGGCATGACCACAGAGGTCTGCCCATTGTATTCTTTGAGCTGGGTCTTTGATAAGAAGAGACTCAATGAGATTGACAAATGAACGGCTTGCATTTCCAGGGAGTGGAGGAGTTGGATCTGAATGAATCGATTTCACAAGCTGGGTAAACTCTCTTGCCACAAAAGGAGGTCTTCCTGTGAAACATTCGTATAGCACACAGCCAAGTGCCCATAAATCAGAAGCAAAAGAATGGATCCCCCCATCTTCATATAGCTCTGGAGCCATATAATACGGGGTACCACGTTTTCCCTGATACAAATTATCACAAGAGATATAAGTATCAACGACATACAGTTGCCAGTGTAATTTAAGATCATAAAATTTCACTATTACTGTAAAACGAAAACGGACAAAACTGTTTACCGTGGAAGGAGATTTAGAAATATCATCTAGCTTCCTTGACAACCCAAAATCACACAGCTGAAACACAGTGATATGAGACCATTAAAACGAAATAAACTATCATCATAAACTAGACACCTGCATAGAAACCACAGCAACAGACGTACCTTAATATGACCGTTTTCATCGAGTAAGATGTTTGATGGTTTCAGATCACAATAGATAATTCCCTTCGAATGTAAATATCTGAGAAATTCAGGAAAAAAAAAAGTCCATAAGAGAAAACATTTTCTACATCCACCTAGAAGTCCTGTCAAAATGGTTAAAAAAAGGGATCTTACAGCAGGGCTATGACAAGATCATAGGCAAGACCATAGATTGATTCCTCTGGCAGTTTACAGTCCTACAGAAAAAGTGACTTTCAGAAAATCTGTGACCAAATATAATCCAATAAATATAGCCAAACTAACAAGCGGTACCTGCTGCAATAACGTCCTGAGATCACCCCCAACACAATATTCCAGAACTAACCACATGTGAGCAGAAGTTTCATACCTGAGACATCATTAAGAAGACGATAATTAGAAGCATATAAAACATAGAGATTCAGATAATTGTTTACATATTTAGCTAGTAAAGTTTTACCAAGCATGGAACTTGAGTACATTCGGATGATTTAGCGAGTGGAGGATCCTGACCTGAAAAGGAAGTGCATAATTACCAAATTTGTCCTTACCCAAATCACCTCAAACATCAATTCGACTTTTCAACTCGCAAATATCATACAGAAATAGAAACCTAAGAGCATCGATTTGACAAATCTAGAGTGAATCCGTCACAATCCCAGAGATAAACTCCTAAAAATCAAGCGGTTCAAAGGTAACCCAAGCATAAATCGCTAATTTCACAGATCTGATGATGATGATGATTACCTCTTGAAGAACCTTGTTCTTCCGCGACTTATCAACACTCTTGCAAGCAAAATACTCAATCGTCTTCTTCTTCCTTCCTTTATACACAGTCTGCGAACCGATTTGAACAAAAAAAATTACTAAACAAACAAAAAATATCTAGGGAAAAGTGCTAAAGCAGATTCTAAATTTACCGAGCATTTGCCATGTCCAATAGCTTCGTAGATGTGATACTGATTCATCGTCGGAGCTATCAACTCGTCTGAGATCCGATTCGGAGATCTCGAAGCTCTAAAGAGAATCAGTGGCCGTTGTTGAACGGATGTGGGAAGAGAGAGAGACAGAGAGGGGGAAAATGGTAGAGAGAGAAGGAACTGAACAATTTCAAAATTCAAACCCTAAAGGAAGAAGACCGGACAAATTTAGGATAATTATTATATTTTTGACTATAAGGAAACTATTTTTATTTGTTTATTTTATTTATCAAAGGAGGTAGCATATGAAATTTTAAAAAGTGATAAGCTGGGCTTATTGGGCCTATCATGATCGTGTGGCCCATTTATCTTCTTCTCGGAGGAACGTTTTCCCGCCTAAACTAATTAGCAAAATAGGGCTTTTTACCGCCGGGAAAAAGGGAAGAGGGGTAAATTTGGCAGAGTAAAGTGAAAAAGAGTTGTCGTTTTGTGTTCGTTCTCTTACAGAGAGAGAGAGAGACGACGTAACCTTCGCCGGAACCCACAATTCTCTCCGACGTCGGCCTCTTAAGACAGGGTAAGCTTCCTGATCGGCTCTACTTTTTTTTTCCTTATCTGGCTAAACTCGCTGTATCTGATTATCTTACTGTTTGGTATTGGTCTCTCTATCATGACATATAACTAGGGATTTGGTGGGGTTTTATGAATTTTTTTTTTTCAAATGTGTTTCAAACTATGAAAAATGGAGTTTTTTTTTTTTAAGGGTTAATTGTTGTTTCCACCCGATTTTGGAAATTTTCAGTTGTTAACTTTATGTCTTGGATTTTTGAAAGTCTTATTTCCTTTAATCTCTCTTTGTTGATGTTTGAACATATGAACGAGGAATTAATGTTTAGTGAAGTTAATCTTGTGCAAACTATTTTGACGTTTGCTTGGTTTTGATTGCTTTTTTTTTTTTGTTCATTGTTGTTAATGAAAAGGACTGACCGTGATCGAGTTGCGATCATATTGGAGGAGGCACCCAAGAGTAAAGCTGTGATGGAAAAGACTAACCTTGATGGTGCTCGAAAGCTTGCTCCATCTGACAATCAGAAGTCTGTTCTTCAGACATTCTCTTCTGCTGCAAACACTGGTGAGAAGAGAAAGAGGGACGGATTGGTGAGAAGAGAAGGAGAAAGTGGTAACATCAGCGATAATGAAGAAGTTATTATTGTTGGTGACACTACAGCTATAAAAGATCTTGGTTTTGATGGAGGAGAGCAGTCTCAGAGGTTTGTATTTAGCAAGCGACAGGCTTCTGATGTACAAAGCAACATAAATGGTAACGGGTCTTTGGACAAGGAGGAAGCAGGAGAAAGAGCGAGACAGGTTTTAAAATTTAATGACTTTGATAAGCTGAGGGAAGTAAGCAAGTTTGCAGTTGGCCAGACCTGGGCTCTCTATGATACAGTGGATGGGATGCCTAGAATGTATGCTCTGATCAGAGAAGTTTCAGTTTCTGCTTCTGGTTTTGATGTTAGTGTCACATGGCTTGAGCCTGATCCACGTGATGAGGAGCCAATTCAGAGGTACGAACAAGACTTGCCTGTTTCTGTTGGTAGGTTTAAACTTGGGAAAGATGAGACTATTAAAGATCACACAAGGTTTTCTCACCTGGTTCATTGTAACGAAGCAAGTAGCGTGGGTAAATTCAGTATTTACCCAAGAAAAGGAGAGACATGGGCTGTCTTCAAGGGTCGCTACAAGGCTCTTTTCACGAACTGGGACATCAACTGGTTAGCTGATCCCGATTCTCCCTGGAAATATCAGTACGCATTTGTCGAAATAGTGTCAGAGGATGCTGGATCAAGTGATCCTTTATCTGCTGGATTCTTGCATAAAGCAAAAGGCTTCTTAAGCTTGTTCTGTCGCTTTAATGAGGAAATTGTTACAACTTATATTCGTAGTCACGATGAATATCAATTCTCCCATCGTGTTCCATCATTTAAGACGACTGGAAAAGAAGCAGAAGGTGTGCCTCGAGGTGCTTATGAGCTGGATCCCGCTGCTTTACCAGCAAATATCAGAGAGATAGACGTCCCTTTGCATCTACTAGCAGAGCCAAAGTCCGAGAATAGTACACTTTCGCAATGCGTGCACTTTGCTAGCAAGGGAAGGACTTTTGAAACTGGCCAAATCTGGGCGTTTTGCGGTGGCAAGGATTACTTGCCCCGGTACTATGGCAAGATTCAGAAAATCACCTTTATTCAGGCATTTGAGCAGGATCCGGTAGTTAAACTGCATGTTGGTCGGCTGAAGGCTACATCAAATAAAGGCATCCTCCAATGGAATGACAAGAGCATGCCCATCGGCTGTGGGAACTTCCGAGCAACAAAATCTCTCGAAATATTCACCGATCTTGATGCATTCATACGTCAGCTAAGCCTAGACTCATCCGGAGATGGAAATAATTACAGTATCATGCCAAGGACTGGTGATATCTGGGTTATCTACAGAAACTGGAGTAATGACATTGAGGTCTCTCATCTTAAATCTCAGACTTATGATCTTATAGAAGTTCTTGATGACAAAGGGGCGGATTACAAGGTTTTGCTGTTGGCACCTGATGGTGGCTTTAAGCTAGCTGGCCATGGAGGTTATGGTTCAGTATATTTGGCTGCTAAAGAACACTGGATTGATGGCGCTGATGTGAGATTCACAATCCCGAAATCCGAACTGCTCAGATTCTCGCATCAAGTTCCTACTTTGAAAGTAACAAGAGAGATACATGGAGCTTTGCAAGACGTCTATGAACCTAATACTGATGCACTGCCTGTTAATTTGATTATATAATCTCTGGGAGCTGAAACAACAGTGGATCAAAAGATTACTCTTTTGCTTACTTTTTGTTTTTTTTTGGTCCAAAGAGTAATTAATGGTTTTTAAGATGCAAAAGAGTTCTTCATGGTTTACTAATCCCTTGATCTATTGTAAGTTCTCCATCTATGAAATAGCAGTATTTGCAATTTGGTCTGAAGCTCTCTTCTTGTGTATCATAAGAACACAATCTGAAATCATGAATCGTAGCATTTTTCATAGAAGTATTGATAATCTATACAATAAAAACTGAATGTGTTTCTCTCCTATGTTGACACCTCAGCTTTTTAGTTGAAGGAGGAGTTGACACATCAGTTAAAACAGTTAGCCAATCAAATTATAAGAATTAATACAGCTCAATATTTTTATCCAATAATAATCTTTCTCCATTCCACATCATTCCTTCTGATTTCTGTTATGGGCTCAGCCCAATTGCAATAGTGTACAAGAAAACAGTAAAAGAACCCAAATAACATGTGTATGACAACTGAGAAAGGTAACCATTAAAGGACACAATGTTCTTTAAACATCTTGGTTACGTATTATTTGTAATCTAACATCATTTTGGCAGTTTATTTTATTCTGAATTACAATCCGCACTATGTGCAGAATAAATAGTTAATAAATAATTTTACTGTAATTTATATATACAAAATCTATAATATTTATCGGTAAAATTATTATTTGGGATCTAAAATTTATTTGTGTAGTAGATATTCTTTTGGTTTTATTTTGAGTATATAAAATTCTTGTATAATAATTAAGATTTAACTTATGCAAATTATTATAATATGAATTTTATATTATTTCACCATATGAATCAAAAGTTCTTAAAATTTTATGGAAATGTAAGTAAGTGATTCAATTAAGTTATAAAAATAAAAGAATTAAATTTTGGGTGTCATTTAAAAAATATATATACATTGGTATGTAAATAAAAATACTATTAAAAACTAAGGACAAATAAAGAAATCATTTCTCGAGCTTTGTGAGCGCAACATGGCAGTATTTTTTTGTTTTTGTGAGAAAACTTATGCATATAAGAGATATGAACTAAACTAGAGTAATCTCTCAAGCGTGATTGGAGGATAAACTCTCTTTCTGAAGCTTATATAAACTAGAGTAAATTAGTTATGTATTATCAAACAAAAATTCTCATATGTCTATTTTATTGCTTATATATTTACTATATGATTTCTTTTCACAGTGATGATTGCAGTGTTTGAATTTTGGCGTGTGATAACAAAGGTTCCTTGCCTCTCAAGATTTACATATAATAACACCAGTGACAAATTAAACAATGTTTAAGATCCAAAACCAAATGTTTAATTTAAGAAAAACTAAATCATCTATAACTTTTAAAATAACTTTGACAATTAACATAATTGTTGTATACACTTTAATATAAGTATAATATTTAAATAATAACACAAAATCAAACTAAAGTAAAAATATGTCTATTTACTTTGACATACGTGGACTTGTTGTAAAAAGAATAGGTAATTTACAAAAGGAAACAAACAAATAATAACGTAACAACAACACAAACTATATAAACTTAGATTATTAAATTTGTAAACTACAAATAATACACCACACAATAACACTATACTATTATCTCCAATAATAATAGGAGAAAAAAACAGAGCATATAGTAGAGTTAAGCAAATTATACGAGTAAATGATTATAATAACGAATACTACGGAGTTACAAACCATTGTAGGTTTTTTCAGTTCATTTCTATATCTTAGCATTGTGTAAACCATAATATTCATGATTGATATAATTCCAAAAAAAATTAAAATCATACTTTGAATATCAAATGTATTTCAAAATAACATACAGAGAATATAAAATATAAATCATACTAAAGAATAACATCCCGCGGCATCGCGCGGGTCTAACCTAGTATATATAATAATTTTACTTAAGTTAAACACAGTTTTGCAATAAGATACTACACTACACATAATAATAGTTAATTAGTGTTTTTATCAACTACAGATTTAGTTTCCCGCGCATTGCCAGTGAACTTTTCCCGCTAAAATCAGATTATTTGCTTAATTTTTCTTTAGGTACATTTGCCGAAAGTGTTTATCGCACGAGCACGACGAATCGTCTTTTCCCTTTTCCGGCGAGAGTCTCCGCTACTTACGACTGCGGTTTGCTATTCTTGCGCTGCTGTTACGTTAACCGGTACGTGGATTGTAACTAAATGTTTTGTTTTTGTTAATCTAATCTAGATTTTAAGCTTTCTCCGATGTTTCTCTTATTGTGAGATTTGGGTTTCTTAGTGTAAAGTAAAGACGCTTGCTTTATGGGTATTACTGCTTTATTTTGATTTAAATTGCTTTCAAAGAACACTCACAAACTCGCCGGAACCTTATTTTGATGGTCATAAACTGTATTCTTCTGCAGGAAACCAATAGGAGGAAGTTATCATCTCGAGAGTTGTTTTGTCCACTCTGGTTTCAAATGATGGGTATCACCATTGACGAGCTTCAGATAGAGAAAAATGCTTCAGAGACTTCGACTACAGCTCAATCCCAGACTCCTTGCAATGATGCCCGTCCCATGTTTTGGACTATATGTCCATTTTGTGCTGTTAGATACAAATCCCATAGAAGCTTTCTCAACAAACCGAGCCGGTGTGAGTCTTGCTACATCAAATTCTTTGGAGAGGAAGTCCCTGTTATAGGCACTACACCAAAGATCAAAGCAAGTCATGCAACTTTGTCTACTGTGGAGAAAAGTGTGTTGAGTCAAAACCATGTTGCTAGGAGCAATTTGGTTGCATTGACACCCAAGAACCAGCTTCAGCCTCAAAAAGCTCAGTCCCCAGATGCTTCCAGTGGCATTGCAAAGTTTTGGACCATGTGCCCATTCTGTACTGTGAGGTTCATATTACCTAGGCGGGACTTTCTCAACAAGCCGACCAGTTGTCAATCTTGCAAGATGAAATTCACTGCGACTGAATCCCCTGTTCAAGTTCCTCCACCAGGAAAAAAGTCAAGTCAGACAACTTTGCCTACTATGGAGAAAACTAGGTTGAGTCAAAACCATGTTAGTAGGAACAATTTGGCTAAATCAACACCCAAGAACCAGCTTCAGCCGCAAAAGGCTCAACCTCAAACAGTTCCAGTCAGATCTCGTCCAAGCTTTTCGACTATGTGTCCATTCTGTGAGCACAAGTATCTTTTTATGAGAAAATATATCAACAAATGGCTCAACTGTCAGATATGCAAGAAGAAGTTCAATGCGGTTGAAGGGAAATTCTCCTTGGTCCAGCCAAAAACTGTCCCAAGTTTTAGTAAGAATCCAGGCACACATGTCTCTGGAAAGGAAAGTTTCCCCCCAGCTTTGAGCTGTACTGTGAAGGTTGGTGAGAAGAGAGCGAGGAATGAGTATGGTGAAATTTGCAATACTGTAACTCGCAGCAAATCTGATAAAGTAATTGTAAAATTAAGTGAAGATGGCAGTAGAAGAGTGTAAGATGATAATGGAGGTGCAGGAGAAGAGTCTGGAATTGGAAAGGAACTCCATGATGTTCATGTTTGCAAAGAAACATTCCCAACTGCCATTAACTCTCAGAATCTCAAGGTAGATAAAAACTCTGATTTTTGTGATACAAGTTCAGAAGTTGCAGTACAACTAAAGACTTCTGAATCTGCTGGTCCAAAGTGTAACGACATTAGGACCAATTTGCTTGTGTCAACATCCAAGAATCAGCAAGAAAAAGCTCAAGCTTTCTCCTTACAACAACAGAATAAAGTCCCAAGTAAGAATCCATGCACACATGGCTCTGGACAGGAAAGTTCCCTTGGTTTGAGTTGTGCTGTGATGGTTGGTGAGAAGAGAAAGAGGAACGAGTATGGTGAAAGTTGCACCACTGAAGATCAAAACAAATCTGAAGATGTTATTGGCAGCGCTGTAGACAATAGTAGAAGAGGATTCAATGATAATGGGGATGTAAGAAGGCAAGAAGAGCCGGGACGGGGGAAGCAACTCCATGAGGCTGTTCGTTCTGAAGAAACATCGCCAAATGTCATTAACACGGATCATAAGTTGAATGAGAACCAAGATGCTGCAGGGAACTCCGGACATCTTGAGGTGGATGAAAAGTCTAATTTATGTGATTCAGCTTCAGAAGATGCAGTACAACTGAAAACTTCTGAATGTGGTGGTCTAAAGTTTAACGACTTTGATAAGCTGAGGGAAGAAGTAAACTTTGCGGTTGGTCAGACCTGGGCTCTTTATGATAAAGCGGATGGAATGCCTAGACTGTATGCTGATATCAGAAAAGTTTCGGTTCCTTCTTTTGGGCTGAGGATTACATACCTAGAACCAGATCCGGATGGTGAGAAAGAGATACAATGGTTTGAAGAAGACTTGCCTATTTCTGTTGGCAAGATCAGGTTTGGGAAAAGTCAGAACACAAAAGATCGTTCCATGTTCTCTCATTTAACCCACTACATATGCAAATACGAGGAAAAAAGCGAGAATGGTCGTTTCGACAATGGTCGTTTAAGTATCTCTCCAAGAAAAGGCGAGACTTGGGCTCTATTTAAGAACTGGGACATTAACTGGTCTTCGGAGCCAGATTCTCACCGCAAATTTGAGTATGAGTTTGTTGAGGTTTTGTCAGATTACACTGACGGAGCTGGTGTATCTGTTGCATTCTTGCATAAAGCAAAAGGCTTTGCAAGTGTGTTCTTTCGAATGGGAACTGAAGATGCAGACATATCTCAGATTCTACCTCACAGTTTGTATCGGTTCTCCCACAGGATTCCTTCCTTGAAACTGACTGGAATGGAAGGAAAAGTTGTACCAAAAGATGCTTACGAGCTGGACCAAGCGGCGTTACCAGAAAGAATTGAAGAGAAGACTGTCCCTTCTCATCTATTAGCGGGGCCTAAGTCGAAACCTGAAGCTCTTTGCTTTTCTAGGAAGGGAAAGGTTTTTCAAACTGGTCAGATTTGGTCATTTTACAGCGGTAACGGTAACTTGCCTCTGTACTATTGTAGGATTCAGAGGATAGATTTATCTCGGGAAATCGAGCAGGAAGCAGAGTTTAAACTATCTGTAAGTCGGTTAAAGGCTAATCCTTTCCCCTGGAATGTCATTCCGTGGAAGGACAAGAGAATGCCTGTTGGTTGTGGAACTTACTCGGTGAGGAAATGTTTCGAAACTCTCTCTCCAGATGATGTTTTACATCAGATAAGGCCTCAAACCTCCATGGATGGAGATGGGTATACCATTCTTCCCAAGATTGGGGATGTTTGGGCCATATACAGATGTTGGACTTGTGACAAGGAGTTCAAGGACATGGGTTCATGCGAGTACGACATTGTTGAAGTTCTTGATGACACCTTGGACTATAAGGTTTTATCGTTGGAGCCTGCGTTGTTTTCTAATGAAGAGGAAGGTAAAAAGACATTCTTCAGAGCAGCTGAGAGTAGGCATTGTTGTACCCACGATCTGCCATCTCGGGTAACAGGCCAGAAGGCCCAGGCCGGATTTATCTGATGGGCCGAGAACATATTAATGATTGGCCCATCAGGCCCAGAAAAGGAAAGAGAGCGCGGAGACGTTTCGTGCTGGTCAGCCCGCAGCTCGGACCCGGTCAAAGATTCCTGCATTTAAGGGTGTTAATTAGTCCGCGCAAATCGTGCCCTATTAATTGTACATTAATTGGGTAATTAATTGGTGGGTATAAATATGTAAGGGGGGTGTCACTTGTAAGGATCCAGAATTTTTTCCAAAAAGAGCAATACACAACTCAAATTCATAAAACTCTTTCAATTTAGTTCGGGACTGTTTACGGTGATAAGCTCCTCCACACTTAAATAACTTCGGAAGGAGAATCTCTCTCTCAGTTCTCACAGGCATGCTGATTGTGACGATGAGGATGGGTCAGAAGCGATTTTTACAATCCAAAAGTCGAAAAGGCTCAGCTTCTCACATCAGATTCCTGCTTCCCGGGTAACAAAGGAGATAGACAGAGATTTGAAAGAGCTTTTTGAAGTTAATTGTAGAGCATTACCTAAAAACGTGAGGTATCAAGACCATTGAGCAAAGGGGAAGTGAGGGAAGGGCAGAGAAGGGTTACATTTCGTTAGCTTCTGGTGTTCAATTTGTCCAAATGTTTGTTCTTTGTTTTAAGATCTAGGAACTGGAACTTATTTAGAATGGTTTAAAGCATTTGCTTCTTTTGTTGGTTCGAAATCTATGGAAAATCATGTATTTTGAGTAGAAGGTGATGGCTCTCATTTATTTTTGGGTCAAAAGGGTAACTAACCAGTGGTTTGTATGAAGACATGACAAAACTCTCCAGCTTCATTGTTCTCCTTCTGAACACACAATTACGCGACTTAACATTGGACGATGACACTGGTTTCGTAAAAAACGCAAAGGTATATGGGGGTTTTAAACTTGGCCCCCAAGCAAACACATGTAATTTGATCGATTAGAAGATATATAATTTTTTTTTCAAACAATCATTTATTTTGGTTTTTAGTTAATATTAAATTAAAAGGAAATATGTGGCGGTGTCAAAAAAAACCACAACAAAAATAAAAAAGTTATATTTCCTTTTTCCTATATACATTCCATCTCAAATTTGGAAAACTTCTCTATATAATCAACTAAAGGAGTCTCTCATCTCCCAACATTATTTCATAAGTCTCCTTATTTTCTCTCTCGATATAATCACCGACTAGTCTTAACCTTGAGTTTCTTTTTCTTACCCTAAAAACAATGGCTTTTTCCGATGATCTCCCACCACCATGTGTGAAGAACAATCATCACGTGAAGAGAAGAAGCACAAAAAAGAGAATGATAAGAAGGAAGGAACTTGAAGAATTGATCAGCGCAGCGATAAGAGCCGCTCATGTTGCAAGAGACAAAGGGTTTTACATCGTCTCTCCCGAAGCCGTACGATGCGTTGGGATCCTTAGACAGATACGAAGCTTACCTTTAAATGCTCGGCTTATCACCAAGACCGACGGCTTTCGTACTCTTCTGTTCCTCTCTAAGAATGGTAACCCTAAAATCCGGTCCGAGTCGCAGTCCGTCATTGATCACTGGAAGGGCATACTCCAAAACAAAACTCAATAATGGAAGAGATTCACAACGAAGATTTCATCATCGATGGGCCGAGAGTATAAATTAGGGTTTTTTTTTGTTGTGAAAAAGGGTTTAACAAAATTTGTAAGAAACTAATGTCTTTTTGTTTCTTCTAATTTCCAAAGTTTTTTACATGTTTGGAGAAGAACCAAATCAATAATCATCGTTAATAAACGAAAGTAGCATGCCATGTAACTAAAGAAAGCAGAACAAGGGGTAATATGATCAAACTGATAATCATGGGCTAATAAAGAGATGATTAGTTAATACGAGGTCAGAAAACATAAAAAAGAGTAAACAATGTCCTGGATTATCTGATAGTGCACCTCAATTCTTCAAGTTCCTTCCTTCTTGAAGAATCTCTCGTGCCTCAGCTTTGGTTTATCAGATAGTGCCTCAGTTCTCCGTGGATGGGAATGAATACACTATTCTGCCCAAGATTGGAGAAGGTTGGGTGATATACAGATTCTGGAGTGAATACAGGGAATTCGACAAGGTTGGTTTATGCAGCTATGACATTGTTGAGATTCTTGATGACACCTTGGATTATAAGAGGTCCGACTGCTGGAGCGCCAGCACGGTCTTCGTGAATATGAAGAAATAGATGAAGATGAGGAAAAAAAGAGATCTTACTATACGTTTACTCAAAAGGAAAAAAAAAAAAAAGTACTTTACGGAAGTTAAGGAGTATAAGTATAACAAAACTGAAGGGTCAGAACCAATATTTACGATCAAGATAAAGTCGGAAAGGCTCAAATTCTCGCAGAAGGTTCCTGCCTCGGTGCCTCCCGTGTTACCAAAGAGATATACGGAGAGATTAAAGACCTTATATCGGTTGATTCAGTAGCATTGCCTGATCACATGAGCTAGGTCTTGATAGTTCATCATAACATTGAGCAAAGAAAGCGAGGGAAGCCAATTATGATTCCTTTTTTTTTATTGTTAGCCTAATGAGGTTTCCACAATGTGTGTATGAATATGAAGCAGGAAGAGGTTGGTCTGAAATTACTTTTGAGTTAAAAACTACTTCTCTTACATTTGTTGCTCATTTGGTTGCATCAAAAAATAATGGCTCAAGCTCTCCCTTTGCAACTACAAAAAACAGACCCCAAGTGTACATATGTATTAATCTGAAGAGAGGAGCTCACGGTTTTGGCAATTAGTTTGTGTTTCTTTCTTTGTCTAACACAGAAGTAACACAAAAAAACTAGATTAAGAGGTTAATTACTAAAATAACTCAAATTTATTTTTTTAATTAAAAGTTTGTCGTAACATGCCATATTTTTTTACATAAAAATAATTACTAGGTTGACATTTAATGATAACAGATTTGTTTCAAGTTACGACAGATTTTTTAATTTAATCAAAAATCTGTCGTTTGATAACATATTAATAACGTTGTTTAAAAATTGCTAAAATGATCTATGTGAATACCATATGTTATGGCAGATCTATTTACCTTATGACAGTTTTTTTGTTTCTTTCCAAAAGTCTGGTGTTTGATAACATATTTATTAGATGTAAAATGTAAATATAGTGACAACAAATTTGTTTTAAGTTATATGTTTCAGTCATATTTTTATTAATTATATTTTCTATAAATCATATTATGAATCATATTTTTAAACTCATAATTTAAAGCATATTTTATACATTTAATTTTCCTAAATCATATTAGAAATATAACATCATATTTTTATATATTATATTATATTTTCATAAATCTTATTTTAGTACTTTTTATATGCATTATTTAATTTCTAAGTTATAATTTCATATATTATATTTTTAATAAAACTTATTTAAACTATATAGTCGTAAATTTCATATTTTTAAAACATATCATACATAATATTTTTATAAACATCATTTTTATACATTATATTTTAAATCATATTTTATTTTTATAAATTATATTAAAAAAATAAACATCATATTTTTAATCATTTTATATTTTTCATTAGTTATATTTTTAATTCAAATATTAAATACTATATTGTTATTTTGTTTTTTCAACAAAAAAAAAATAAAAATTTCTATGTTCTTAATCTTTTTACTTAAAAATTGTGTCATTCTAGTTATTGGATAGGATGTAGTGTTAATCTAGTAATTAATTGCTAAATTTGTGTCAAACTGGTATATTTTCATTTTTTTTTTAAATTTTACTATTTACAAAATAATAGATATAAAAAAAATTATCTGATCAAGTTAAAAATTTATAAATAGGGCCAAGTCGTTTTCCCGCCAATAGATGAAAGGGCTAAATCATTTTTCCCGCCAAACAAATGAATACAATTCTCGAGAAAAATTGTGATATTTTTCTCTTTAGTACTAAATCCCACTTGCCTACTTTGATCGTCTCTCCTTCCCTTTTCCGGCAAAAGCCTTCGCCGCCGCCGACGCCGACGATTGAGGTTAGCTTTGCTTGCGTAAACTGCACTATTTCGGTTAGTTGATAGTTGTATCTCTCTGTGTCGCATTAGAAAATCTGAGGGTTTAGGTGTTTTCCCATTTATTTGTTTCCCAGGGTTTCAGATATACAGTGAGGCTCAGTTAGTTTAGGCGTCTGAATCTGATTACTTTCCTGTGTGTTTTAGATGCCTCACACTTTCGACGTACACTTTGTGTTTTTAGCGGTTTCAAAGTTTAGCCCTTTTTGAAAATTTAAATTCTGCAGGAACCCTAGAGAATTTAGTTGTCTTCTCCATTGATAATTGTTCCTTTTTTTTATTTTGATTATAGATACCACTTCAAACAAGCTTCTTAGAGGGAAAGCTGGTTTCAGAGACTTTGATGACAGGGATGTCTTCTTCTTCTGACGATGGTACTTCATTTTCTTCAGCTTGTGCTATTGTGAGTGTTGGTGAGAAGAGAAAGATGAACGACTTTGGTACAAGTAGCAATACTAGAGATCGTAGTGTTTTACATAACCATAGATTAGGGTCAAGTGGTAATGGAGATGCAGGCAGGGGAGAAGAAGAGCCAGCACAACCAAAGATTTCTGAATCTGTTGCTGGTCCAAAGTTTAATGACTTTAGTAAGCTGAAGGAAGAAGCTACCTTTGCGGTTGGCCAGACTTGGGCTCTTTATGGTACAGCGGATGGGATGCCTAGACTGTATGCTCAGATCAGAAAAGTTTCAGTTCCTTCGTTCGGGCTTAGGATCACGTATCTTGAGCCAGATCCAGATGATGAGAAAGAGATTCAATGGTTTGAACAAGACTTGCCTGTTTCTGTTGGTAAGTTCAGGCTTGGACAAAACCAGAACACCAAAGATCGTTCCAGGTTCTCTCATCTAATCCATTGTGATGAAGAAAGCACCTCTGCTCATTTCAGTGTTTTCCCAAGAAAAGGCGAGACTTGGGCGCTTTACAAGAACTGGGACATTAACTGGTCTTCAGAGCCAGATTCTCACCGCAGCTATGAGTATGACTTTGTCGTGGTTTTGTCAGATTACGCTGATGGAGGTGGTGTATATGTTGCGTTCTTGCATAAAGCAAAAGGCTTTGCAAGTGTGTTCTTTCGAATGGGAACTGGTGATGCAGACATATCTCAGATTCTGCCTCACAGTTTGTACCGGTTCTCCCATAGGGTTCCTTCCTTCAAACTGACTGGATATGAAGGACAAGGTGTGGCAAAGGATGCTTATGAGCTGGACCAAGCTGCGTTGCCAGAAGCAATCGAAGAGAAAGTTGTCCCTTCTCATCTTACCGTTTTAAAGTCTAAACCAGAAGCTCTCTGCTTTCCTATTGATGGAACGGATTTTCAAACTGGGCAGATTTGGTCTTATTATAAGTGGGACATACGATTCCCTGTGTTCTACGGTAGAATTGAAAAGATCACATTAACTCAAGCATTCGAGCAGCCTGCAGAATATACACTACGCATGAGTCAGTTAAAGGCCACTCCTTTCCCTGCGGATGTCATCCCATGGGATGACAAGAAAATGCCTGTTGGTTGTGGAACTTTCACGGTGATGAAAGGTCTCAAAATATTTGCTCCTCATGAACTTGCGCAAGAGATGTCGCCTGAAATCTCCATGGATGGAAAGGAATATACCATTTTTCCCCAGATTGGCGATGTTTGGGCCATATACACCGACTGGACTCCTCACTATGAGGCTAATTACTTGAATAGATACTATGACTATGATATCGTGGAAGTTCTTGATGACACCTCGGACTATAAGGTTATGGAGTTGGAGCCTGTGTCGATCTCTGGTAAAGATGATAGAACATTCTTTAAAGCAACTAAGATTAGGCAGCGTGAAACTGATTCGGAGAAGATGGGTCAGAAGTGATATTTACTATCCCAAAGTCGAAAAGGCTCACATTCTCGCATCAGATTCCTGCCTCCATTGTAACCAAGGAGATAGACGGAGATTTAAAAGAGCTTTTTGAAGTTAATTGTAGAGGTCTTTGTGCAATGAACTTGTCTTCAGACTTTAGACGTGAGCGCGTTTGAATCGAGCAGCGAAGGAAGTGAGGGAAGGGTAGGGTAGGGAAGCTTTCCTTTTTGTTAGCTTTTGGTGCATTGTTGTCCAAAAGGTCTAAAAGACCTGAAACTTACTTAAGACTTTCTCCATGTTCTTTGCATGTTCTTCTTAAGTCGGAAAAAGTTAATTTTAAAATCAGACGAGTCAACCTGTGATAGATGCATATTTTCATGTTTACTAACTTAACCAAAGTCTTATTTTTTAAAAAAAAATGTTAAAGCTCAATTTGTAAAAAAGGTTACTTTGCTTGATGACCACACTGCTACCAAATAAATGACCAACCTATGATCATCCAGCGTACGCTTTTGTCTAAAATGTGAAATTAGATTCAATATCCCATCTCTTAACGTAACTAGATATGGCTGATTAATTGTAATGATTAAACATTGTAATCAAGTTCTAATTTTGTCACAGGAGAATAATATGATCCTTTAGATCTTTGGGTTTTTTTATAAACAACTTAAAATAAACAGAGAGGTCGTCACTGTAGCTGAAACGGGAGTGCGAGCACAAACTTGACAGAAGTTGTCTTCATCGAGCGCTGAGATTTTGTTCAACCTGTGTGCTTAATTTAGTCTTCGTCTTCACTCTTCAATGCAATTATGATTTTCGAGAAAGGGGAGAGATATTTTACTTCAGAGCTTTCCCTTTTCCGTTAAAACTTTCCACCGCAGCCGCCGCCGACGCCTGAGGTTTGTTTCGGTTCAGTTCACTGACCTAATCAGTTCCTTGATTTGTATCTACCATGTAGTCCCTGAATCTAGGGTTATTGCTCATTCTATGGTTTAGGTGAGATTAGGGTTTTTAATTACTTCCTTCTAGGTTTGAGATGCTTCACATTTAGTGGGTGATTTTATTTACCTAGAATTATATGCTTGTCATTTTTTATACACAACATAGATTTTAGTCTCCATGTCTATTCTCTTACCAATGTTTAAGTATCTTATGGCAATTTTGAATTTTCTGCAGAAACACCTAGAAGAAGAAGAAGAAGAAGTTGCCTTCTTTTAAGTGCTTATCATCAGTCCTTTGTTTTGACGATATATGTCACTTCTTCTGACGGTACTACAACGTTTTCTTCATCTCGTACTGGTAATTTTCTCTCCCCTGGTTTGAGTTGTGCTGCGAGTAGAAAGAGGAACGAGGATGGTGAGAGTTCCAATACTAGTAAAGTGAAGGACTTTCAAACTGGACAGATCTGGTCATATTACAGTGGCAAAGATGACTTGCCTCTGTACTACTGTAGGATTGAGAAGATCACTGTTACTCAAGTATTCGAGCAAGAAGCAATAGTCAAAATATGTGTACATCAGCTAAAGGCTACTCCTTTCCCTGAGAATGTCATTCAGTGGGAGGACAAGAAAATGCCGGTTGGTTGTGGAACTTTCTTGGTGTCTAACTCTTTCGAAAAATTCACTACAGATGATGTTTCACTCCAGGTAGTGCCTCAAACCTCCATGGATGGAAAGGAGTATACCATTCTTCCCAAGATTGGGGATGTTTGGGCCATATACAGATTCTGGAATTGTCACAAGGAGTTCGAGGACATGGGTTCCTGCAGCTATGCCATTGTGGAAGTTCTAGATGACACCTTGGACTATAAGGTTTTAGCGTTGGAGCCTGCGTTGTTTTCTAATCAAGAGGAAGGTAAAAATAGATTATTCAAAGCAGCTGAGAGTAGGAATCCTGATTGGGACGGTGAGGATGGGGTAGAAGTGAGATTTACAATCCCCAAGTCAAAAATGCTCAGGTTCTCACATCAGATTCCTGCTACTCGAGTAACCAAGGTGATAAACGGAGATGTGAAAGAGCTTTTTGAAGTTGATGCTAGAGCAGTACCTTCAAACGTGAGGTTTCAAGACCATGGAGCAAAGGGCGAAGTGAAAGAAGGGTAGACAGAGAAGGATTACTTTATTTTAAGCTTTTGGTGCATTTTGTCAAAAAAAAGTTTGTTCTTTGGTTTAAGATCTGAGACCTGAAAAACTTATGTAGACGATCGTCATGGTTTTAAAAACTCAAGCTTCTTTTGTTGGTTCAATCTATGGAAAATCTTGTATTTTTAGATAAGTATGAGAATACTAGTCACTTTATCTGTTTGTAGTTCTCTATCAACAAAGTAGCACTATATTGAAGGTTTAAAGTTCTCTTGTATCAATGTGCGATTGAGCTAAATTAGTAAATCTCAGAGCATGTCAATTAGGTGATTTCAGCCGTTTACAGCTTCACATCAGTTTAAAAGCGCAAAGGGGTAGAAGTGAGGGAAGGGTTACGTTTTGTTACCTTTTGGTGCATTTTGATGCAAGTATGTTTTTATTTTTATCTTATATGATATGAAGATATAGCAAGTACATGTGTAGCTTTGGTCTCTCTCACTAAATGTCTTACATTTGCAGTGTAATGTGCAAGTTTGTTGCAGCAATGTGTTGTTGACTTTATCTATCTGAAATTGTCTCTCAGTAAATGTGTTATAGTGCAAGTTTGTTGCAGCAATGTCTCGAATTGAGTGATCTCTCTACTGATCACATATTGTTTACGGTTTTATATAAGAGAAGCCTTTGGCTCTTTGTATAATACTTGGATTTTGTCTCCCGCCAAATGTTATTTTCAATGAACTTTATTTACCGCGAAAAGAATTTTAGATTGTTTTTTTTTTTTTTTTTTTCTCTTAAATCGAGAAACAAACAACACAACATCGAGAAAGAATAGAACACTGAATATATTTTTTTTTTTTTTTTATCCGCTCGCTTTCACTTTCATTCACTCTGTAGTCTGTACTTAGCCCGTGAAAGGTCTCCGACGCCGACGATTGCGGATCCTTTTTGTTCGCCATTGTTGGTAAATTGATCGTGAATTATACAACTCTTTATTTGTGTTGTAGCCTTGAATCTAGTGTCTAGGGTACCGTTTAGGTTTCTCACTGTATATTGATATTGATTTATTAGGGTTCTTATTCTTTAGTTTTGAAATGCTTCAACTTTTATTTTTCTACAGACATACATCTCTATTATCAATAGGCCTTTCGCCTTTGTATACTCGCATCTCTGTTTAAATCGATTCAAACCTTGTTTTATACATTATAGTTTATGTGTCATATAGATTTTGATAACCAGAAAATTTATTTTCTGTAGGAACCCGTAGAGGTGGAATTTGTCTTCCCTTACTTGTTTGATGATGGATCTCACTGTAAGGAAAAAAGCTGTCCAGAGCCATCAGATTAGGAGTGATTTAGCTGCATCGACACCTATGAATCAAGAAGGAAAGGCTCAAGCTTTCTCTTTGCAGCAACAGCAACATGTCCCAAGTAGGAATCTAGAATCTGGGAACGAAAGTACCCATGGTTTGAGCTGTGCTGACAAGGTTGGTGAGAAGAGAAAGAGGAATGATGAGTCTGTTGTAATGGTTAACACTGAGATTGGAAGTAAGTCTGAAGATATTATTGTCAATCTTAGTAAAATTGGCAATAGAATTGTGGCGGAGAATTTTGGAGGTGCAAGAGAAGAGTCTCGAAGCAGAGAGCAACTTCTAGAGGTAGATCTTTGCAAAGAAACATTGCCAAATGCCATGGACAGGAATGGTCAAGTGGGAGCTGCATTGGGGGACTTTCAGAATCTTGAGGCAGATAACAACTCTGGTTTATGTGATACAAGTTCTGCAGTTGCAGTACAACCAAAGACTTCTGGTCCAAAGTTTAACGACTTTGAAAAGCTCCGGGAAGAAGTGAACTTTGCTGTTGGCCAGACCTGGGCTCTTTATGACACAGCGGATGGACTGCCTAGATTGTATGCTCAGATCAAGAAAGTTTCAGCTCCTTCCTTTGGGCTTAGGATCACATATCTAGAGCCAGATCCAGATGATGAGAAAGAGATCCAATGGTTTGAAGAAGACTTGCCTGTTTCTGTTGGTAAGTTCAGGCTTGGGGAAAATAAGAACACAAAAGATCGTTCCATGTTTTCACATGTTATCCATTGCAATGAACTAAGGAACACTCGTTGTTTCAGCAGATCCTGTTATTCCTTCAACAATTGCCATTTTAGTGTATCCCCTAAAAAAGGCGAGACATGGGCGCTTTTCAAGAACTGGGATATTAAATGGTGTTCAGAGCCAGATTCTCACCGCAAAAATGAGTACGAGTTTGTCGAGATTCTGTCAGATTACGTTGATGAAGTTGGTGTATATGTTGCATAGTTGCATAAAGCCAAAGGGTTTGCTAGTGTGTTTTTCCGAATGGGAACTGGTTATGAAGGCATATTTCGTATATTACCTCGCAGATTGTATCGGTTCTCCCACAGGGTTCCTTCCTTTAAACTGACTGGAGTTGAAGGAAATGGTGTGCCAAAAGATGCTTACGAGCTGGACCAAGCTGCGTTACCAGAAGAAGCAATCGAGGAGATTATCGTGCCTTCAAACTCTGAGAGTGATATAAAGTCTAAACGTCAAGCCATCTACTTTGCTAGCAAGGGGAAGGTTTTTCAGACTGGCCAGATTTGGTCATTTTACAGTGGTTATGATGATTTGCCTCTGTACTATGGTAGAATTCAGAAGATCACTTTTACTCAGGCATATAAGCAGGATCCAGTAATCAAACTACACATAGGTCGGCTAAAGCCAACAAGGTTTCCTAAGGGTGTTATCGACTGGGAAGATGGGCAAATGCCTGTTGGTTGTGGAACATTCTACGCAAGAAAAGTTCTAGAAATAATCACCCCAAAAGAGGTTTCACAGCAGATAATACCTCAAACCTCCATGGATGGCATTGAATATACCATTCTCCCCAAGATTGGCGAAGTTTGGGTGATATACAGATACTGGAGTCGTGACATGGATGACGAGGACTTGGAATATGGTCTTTATGACATGGTTGAAATTCTTGATGACAGTTTGGACTATAAGGTCCAACTGCTGGAGTACGAATCCTTTTTTGATGATGATGAAAATGAGAATAGGATGTTTAAGGCATGTACGGAGTATACTGATAACGAGGATGAAGGGTCGGAGCCAATATTTACGATCCCAAAGTCGGAAAGGATCAGATTCTCGAATCAGGTTCCTGCTTTGCGTGTAACGAGAGAGATGGACGGAGAGTTAAAAGAGTTTTTAAGTGTGGATTATAGGGCAACACCTATTAACGTTATACACTGTTGAACAGAGGACTTGAGAAAAGAAAAGGGACGGGAAGCGCCAAGGATTTACTTTTTGCTAGCTTAGCTTTTGGTACAATATGTTTTTGGAAAAGGGCTTATGTATAAGAATCTTAAGACTACCCTCTCATGATGTTTTAGTATGATGTTATGTGATATGATGAAACACAGCAAGTATTTGCAGCTTGGTATGTAGTAGTAATTTATCTCGCTTATTGTGTAGTTTGATAAAACGGAGATGTGAAAAAGCATTTTGAAGTGATTCTAGAGCCATTACCTTCAAACGGTAGGTTTCACTGTTTCAAGACTATGAAGCTAAGCTGCGGGAAGAAGTGAACTTTGCTGTTGGTCAGACATGGGCTCTTTATCATACAACGGATGGGATGCCTAGACTGTATGCGAAGATCAGGAAAGTTTCAGCTCCTTGATGTTGAGGACTTGGAAAGATGGTATGATTATGACATTGTGGAAGTTCTTGATGACGCCTTGGTCTATAAGGTCTTAGCGTTAGAGCCGGCATTGTTTGTGAACGAAAATGAAGATAAAATAAAATTCTTGCGTAGGCAACATAATTGGGACAAGAAGCCAGAAGTGACATTTAGAATCCCAAAAGTCAAAAAGGCTAAGATTCTCGCATCAGATTCCTGTTTCCCGAGTGACCAAGGATCTACGGAGAACTGAAAGAACTATTTGAAGTACTTGATTCTGATGCATTACCTTTAAATGGTAAAGGGGAAGTGAGGGAAGGATTAGTTTTTGGTAGCTTTTGACGCAAGTATGTTTTTATTTATCTATATGATGTGAAGAAATAGCAAGTATTTGTAGCTTTGGTCTGGAATTCTCTCTCACTAAATGTCTTACATTTGCAAGTTTGTTGCAGCAATGTGTTGTTGTCGACTTTATCTATTTGTTTTTTTTTTTTTTTCAGACTTGAGTGAGTTGATCACATTCAACATATACGAGAAACCTTTGGCTCTTAACTCTTTGTATGATACATTATAGTTTTGGATTTGTTTCCCGCCAAATATTATTGTCAATGAACTTTATTTACCGCGAAAAGAGTTTTAGATTTTTATTTTTTATCTCAAATCGAGAAAGAAGAACACTGAATAAATTTTTTTTTTTATCCGCTCGCTTTCACTTTCATTTACTCTGTACTTAACCCGACAAAGGTCTCCGCCGCCGACGATTGCGATTTCCTCTTTTCCGCCATTGTTGGTAAATTTATTGAACCTTTTCGTGAATTATGTAACTCTTTATTTGTTGTCGTCTTTGTGTTGTAGCCTGAATCTAGGATCTCGGGTACCGTTTAGGTTTCTCATTGTGTATTGAAGTTGATTTATTAGGGTTCTTATTCTTTAGATTTGAAATGCTTCAACTTTATTTTTTCTAGTTTATGTGTCATATAGTAATCTGATAACCAGAAAATGTATCTTTTGTAGGAACCCGTAAAGGTGTGGAATTTGTCTTCCCTTGAGTGTTTACTTGTTTGATGATGGATACCACTGTAAATGAGCTTCTTACAAGGAAAAAAGCTGTTCAGAGCCATCAGATTAGGAGTGATTTGGTCGCATCGGTACCTGCGAATCAGCAAGAAAAGGCTCAGGCTTTCTCCTTGCAGCAACATCAATATGTCCCAAGTAAGAATCTAGAATCTGGAAATGAAAGTTCTCCTGGTTTGAGCTGTGCTGACAAGGTTGGTGAGAAGAGAAAGAGGAATGATGAGTATGGTGAAATGGTTAACACTGAGAATGGAAGTAAGTCTGAAGATATTATTCTGAATCTTAGTAAAATTGGCAATAGAATTGTGGCGGATGGTTTTGGAGGTGCAAGAGAAGTGTCTGGAAGCGGAAAGCAACTCCTTCAGGTTGATCTTTGCAAAGAAACATTGCCATATGCCATTAACAGGAATGGTCAAGCGAGAGCTGCATTGGGGGACTCTCAGAATCTTGAAGCAGATAATGATACAAGTTCAGAAGTTGCAGTGCAATCAAAGACCTTTGAATGTGCTGTTCCAAAGTTTAACGATTTCGATAAGCTGAGGGAAGAGGTAAACTTTGCCGTTGGTCAGACCTGGGCTGTTTATGATACAGATGGGATGCCTAGGTTGTATGCTCAGATCATAAAAGTTTCAGCTCCTTGTTTTGGGCTTAGGATAACATATCTAGAGCCAGATCCAGATGATGAGAAGGAAATCCAATGGTTTGAAGAAGACTTGCCTGTTTCTGTTGGTAAGTTCAGGCTTGGGGAAAATCAGAACACAAAGGATCGTTCCATATTTTCACATGTTATTCATTGCAATGAGCTAGGCAACACTCATTGTTTCAGCAGAACTTGTTATGCCTTCAACAATTGTCATTTTAGTGTATCCCCTAGAAAAGGCGAGACTTGGGCACTTTTCAAGAACTGGGATATTAAATGGTCTTCAGAGCCAGATTCTCACCAGAAAGTTGAGTACGAATTTGTCGAGATTTTGTCAGATTACGCTGATGAAGGTGGTGTATGTGTTGCATACTTGCATAAAGCCAAAGGGTTTGCTAGTGTGTTCTTTCGAACGGGAACTGGTTATGAAGGCACATTTCGTATATTACCTCGCAGCTTGTATCGGTTCTCCCATAGGGTCCTTCCATCAAACTGACTGGAGTTGAAGGAAAAGGTGTGCCAAAAGATGCTTACGAGCTGGACCAAGCTGCGTTACCAGAGAAAATCGAAGAGATCGCCGTGCCTTCAAACTCTGAGAGTAACATAAAGTCCAAACGCCAAGCCATCTACTTTGCTAGCAAGGGGAAGGTTTTTCAGACTGGCCAGATTTGGTCATTTTACAGTGGTAACGATGAATTGCCTCTGTACTATGGTAGGATTCAGAAGATCACTTTTACTCAGGCACTTGAGCAGGATCCTGTAATCAAACTACACATAGGTCGGCTAAAGACTACAAGGTTTCCTAAGGATGTTATCGACTGGAAAAGCGGGCAAATGCCTATTGGTTGTGGAACATTCTACGCAAGAAAAGTTCTAGAAATAATCACCCCAAGTGAGGTTTCACAGCAGATAATGCCTCAAACCTCCATGGATGGCGTTGAATATACAATTCTCCCCAAGATTGGTGAAGTTTGGGTGATATACAGAAACTGGTATCGTGACATTGATGTGGAAGACTTGGAATATCGTCTTTATGACATGGTTGAAATTCTTGATGACAGTTTGGACCATAAGGTCCAACTGCTGAAGTACGAATACTATTTTGATGATGAAGATGAGAATAGGTTGTTTAGTGCATGCACGGAGTATACTTATAACGAGGATGAAGGGTCGGAACCGATATTTACGATCCCAAAGTCGGAAAGACTCAGATTCTCGAATAAGGTTCCTGGTTCGCGTGTAACGAGAGAGAAGCACGGAGAGTTAAAAGAGTTTTTAAGTGTTGATTATAGGGCAATACCTTTTAACATCATACACAATTGAACAGAGGAATTGAAAGAAGAAATTGGATGGGAAGCCGGAAGCGCCAAGGAATCCTTTTCGTTTAGCTTAGCTTTTGGTACAACTTTTTGGAAAAAAGGGCTTTTGTATAAGAATCCTAAGACTTACCTGTCATGATGTTTTAGTATGTTGTTATATGTGATATGAATCAGGAAGTATTTGCAGCTTGGTATGTAGTTGTAATCTATCTCGGTTATTGTGTAGTTTGAGTTAAATTAACTAACTCGTGGTTGCATTTGTTGGTATAATTTGATGTGGTTTTTTGTTGTTCTGCTTTTTCAGGCTTAAGCTTAAGTAATCTCTCTGCCGGCTACAGGATTCAACCTTGTCAATGAAATTTCCGTTGATTGTGGAATTTGAGTTTTATAATATATAGGGAGGTCAATTTAAGAAATAGGGTTCAAAATGCTGAGATTCTCGCATCAGATTCCTGCTACTCTCGAGTAACCAAGGAGATAAAACACACAGAAGTGAAAAAGCTTTTTGAAGTTGATTCTAGAGCCATTACCTTCAAACGCTAGGTTTCAAGACTAGGAGGCTAAAGTAGTAATCACAAGAGCATTGTTGTGGCCTTTTGGTGTGATTCCAGCCGTTTGCAGCTTCTACTCAGTTCAGAACAAGAAGCTAGTAAACTTGAAATTTCAAAATTAATGTCTACTATCTCTTAATCATGTAAACTAGTGTGACCTCTGTAAAATAAATTAAATTGGAATTCTTAACCTGATTATTTTCCCGCCCAATGGACTAATCTCGGGAAAAGTGGGATATTTTTTTCTTTGGAGGAGAAATATAGATCCTTCCGCGTTGGAGGAGCTAGGAGAACAACCTATTACAAGGCAGCCTCCTCACTCTCCTCACACGAGTCGATGCTTCTTCTCTACTAAAGTAAATATAAAAATCCTCACTTGTCTCTCTTTCAAGCATAAAATTAAAAAAAGCAGCAGTTTTCTCCTCCGACGACTGAAGCTTTGCTCTGGTTGCGTATATTGATCCAATCGGTTCGTTGGTTTCATTTTTTTTGTTTTTAATTTGTGTATCTCTATGTCGCACACCCGAATCTAGGGTTTAGGTTTTATCGCATTTTCCCCAAATCTTGAGATTTTATTTGGGTTATAATAACTACAAAGACGCTTCATTTAGGGTTTGAGATGCTTCACACTTTGTGTTTTGGGGGCACTTGACAATTTAGCCTCACTTTTGATTTTAGAATTTACCTGTTCGCTTGTCTAAAACCTAACTTCCTAAGTCATCTTCATCTTATACAAAACATAGATTTATCTTACCATTGTTTTAGTATCTGACGGCCATGTCTGTAATTCTATTTTATGCAGGGTTAACCCTAGAAGAGGAAATTGTCTTCTTGATTGTTTGATGATGGGTATCACTTCTTCTGACGATTCTGTCACATTTGCTTCATCTGATGCTGCTATGAGTGTTGGTGAGAAGAGAAAGAGGAACGAATATGGTGCAAGTAGTAGCAATCCTGGAAATGGCGGTGTTTTACATAACAATAGAGATGCAGGCAGGGGAGCTGAGTCGGCACAACCAAACATTTCTGACTGTCTTGGTGGTCCAAAGTTTAACGACTTTAGTAAGCTGCGGGAAGAAGTGAACTTTGCTGTTGGTCAGACATGGGCTCTTTATAATACAAAGGATGGGATGCCTAGACTGTATGCTCAGATCAGGAAAGTTTCAGCTCCTTCTTTTGGGCTTCGGATCACATATCTTGAGCCAGATCCAGATGATGAGAAAGAGATCCAATGGTTTGAACAAGACTTGCCTGTTTCTGTTGGTAAGTTCAGGCTTGGACAAAACAAGAACACAAAAGATCGTTCCATATTCTCTCATCTTATCCACTGCATTGGAGGAAGCAACACCGATCATTTCACTGTTTTCCCAAGAAAAGGCGAAACTTGGGCTTTGTTCAAGAACTGGGACATTAACTGGTCTTCAGAGCCAGATTCTCACGGCAAATATGAGTATGACTTTGTTGAGATCTTGTCAGATTACGCTGATGGAGCTGGTGCATCTGTTGCGTTCTTGAGTAAAGCAAAGGGGTTTGCAAGTGTGTTCTGTCGTATTGGAACTGGTGATGCAGACATATCTCAGATTCTGCCTCACAGTTTGTACCGGTTCTCCCATAGGGTTCCTTCCTTTAAGCTGACTGGAGCGGAAGGACAAGGTGTGCCAAAAGACGCTTACGAGGTGGACCAAGCTGTATTACCCAAACCAGAGGCTCTCTGCTTTCGTAGAGGAGGAAAGGTTTTTCAAACTGGTCAGATCTGGTCATATTACAGTTATTATTGGAACTTTGCTGTGTACTATGGTAGGATTCATAAAATCACTTTTACTCAGGCATTTGGGAAGGCAGCAGAATTTAAGTTACACCTAACTCGGTTAAATCCTACTCCTTTCTCTAAGGATGTGATCAAGTATAAAGACAAGTATATGCCTGTTGGTTGTGGAACATTCTTTGTGAGGAAAGGTATCGATGTCATCGATCCTGATATTGTTTCACGTCAGATAGTGCCTGAAACCTCTATGGATGGAAAGGAATATACCATTCTTCCCAAGATTGGCGATGTTTGGGCCATATACACATACTGGTCTGAAAACATTGATGCTGTGGCCTTGGAAAAATGGTTTGAGTATGACATTGTGGAAGTTCTTGATGATGCCTTGGGCTATAAAGTTTTAGCGTTGGCTCCGACCTCGTTTGCCAATGAAAATGAAGAAGAGAAACATGTCTTGCGAGCAGCTGAGCATAGGCAACGTGATCAAGAGAATGACTTAGAATTGATGTTTACAGTCTCCAAGCCAAAGAAACATTTCTTGCGAGCAGCTGAGCATAGGCAAGATGATTCGGAGAATGAGTCCGAATTGATATTCACAATCCCCAAGTCAAAAATGCTAAGATTCTCGCATCAGATTCCTGTTTCTCGAGTAACCAAGGAGATAGACGGAGAATTGAAAGAGCTTTTTGAAGTTCTTGATTCTAAAGCATTACCTTCAATGACATAGCCTAAAGGGGAAGTGAGGGAAGGATTACTTTTTGTTAGCTTCTGGTGCGTTATATCAAAAGGTTTGTTTTTTTTTGGTATAAGGTTTAAGACCTTTAAACTTATCTAGAATTGCTCCATGGTTATAAAGGATGCGCTTCTTTTGTTTGGTTGGAAATCAATGGAAAAATCATGTATTTTGAGAAGGTAGGAGGATACTGTTTCTTTTGTTGGTCAAAACTCAAAAGCGTAGTCAGTGGTTTTGATGAGGATGAATGGATCGAACTTTCTCCATGTTTACTAGTCACTTGCTCCGTCGGTAGTTTTCTATCTATATGACGTGGTAGTGATAATTTACATGCAACATATGAAGTTACCATGCATTACTCTGCAAACGATTTCACCATGATCACACATAGGATTCACAATATAGATCTTCCATCAGTTTATATATATAGTTTGAGTATCTCGGAATCAAACCTTTAAACAGGAGATCTTTTTATCAATTAGAGGACCAAATTGGATTCAACAATAAAATGATACCCTTTGGATTTTTTGGGATTTAGAAGTTAATTTTTTATTAAGAGATCGCTGTAGTTGAAAAGAGAGATTACTGTAGCTGATGAGAATTGATATACCCTTTAGATCTTTTGGGATTTAGAAATAAATTATTATTAAGAGATCACTGTAGCTGAAATGAGAGATCACTGTAGCTGATGAGAAGAGTTCAGGGAACAAACTTGACAAAAGTAGATATATATTCTTGATGCTTCATCGAGCGCCGAGTTTTGCTTATACCAATGTGCATAGTGTTCGTCTTTAGTGCAAGTAATGATGATTCTCGACTAAAGTGGGATATTTTTCTTTAGATCTAGATATTGTACAAGTTACACGACGACCATGCATCAGTTACATCCCCTGACGACTTAAGGTTTGTTCTTGGTTGCGTAGATTGCTCAAATCAGCTTGTTGATTGTATCTCTTCAGCATGTTTTTGTTATTTGTTAAGTTCTGTATCGCTATGTAGCATCCATTCTAGGGTTTAGGTGAGATTTGTGTTTTATAAATACATAGAGGCTTGTTTTAGGGTGTTCTTGTTACTACTATCTTCTGGTTTGAGATGCTTCACCTTTTCTATACTGTGTTTTGAGCGCTTGAATGTTCAACCCCTTGTTCACTTTTGCTAAGCTTTCATCTTATTTAAGTCTGTTTCAATGTTGAAGTATCTGACGGCCATTTATGAATTTGTGTCTTGTGCAGGAACCCAAGAAAAGGAAGTTGCCTTCTTTAAGTGCATTCGTCCCTTTGTTTGATGATGGATCATGTCAATTCTTCTAACAGTGCTACAACATTATCGTCATCTTGTGCTGATAATTTTCTCTCCCCTGGTTTGAGTTGTCCTAAGAGAGAGGGGAAGGAGTGTATTGGCGAAAGTAACAACACTACTAGCGTTGTACATAATGGGAAGGTCTTTCAAATTGGCCAGATTTGGTCATTTTGCGGCGATGATAGTGATTTGCCTCTGTACTGCGGTATTATCAAGAAGATCTCTTTTATTCAGGCAATTGAGCAGGATGCAGCGTGTAAGCTACACGTAAGTGAGTTAAAGTCTACTCCTTTCCCTGAGGATGTGATCCAGTGGGACGACAAAAGAATGCCTGTTGGCTGTGGAACTTTCTACGCGAAAAAAGCTCTCAGAAAGATCACTCCAGATGATGTTTCGCAGCAGATAGCACCTCAAATGTCTGTGGATGGAACTGAATATACCATTCTTCCCAAGATTGGTGAAGTTTGGGTGATATACAGATACTGGCATCAATACATGGAATTCGACAAGGTTGGTTTATGTAGCTACGACATTGTTGAAATTCTTGACGACACCTTGGACTACAAGGTCTTGCTGCTGGAGCACGAGCCCACTTCCGATGGAGTTGTTGATGATGTTCTGCATTTGCCGGAAAATATGCATTTTCAGGCGGTTAAGGAGTATACGTATAACTTGATTGATGGGTCGGAACCGATATTTACAATCCCAAAATCAGAAAGGCTTAGGTTCTCGCACAAGGTTCCTGCCTCTCGTGTTACCAGAGAGATACACGGAGAGTTAAAAGACCTTATCAAAGTTGTTTCAGCAGCATTGCCTAGTAATCTGCAGGGGACTTCAGACTTTGATTGAACAAAGACAAGTGAGGGACACAGAAGCCCAAGGGTTCCTTTTCCGTTAGCTTTTGTTGCAAGTATCTTTTTATTTATCTATCTGTATGATGTGAAATACTAGCAGCAAGGTTGTTGTAGTGCAAGTATGTTGCTGTAAGTGTAACGTGGTGTTGTAAACTTTATCTATCTGTTGTTTTTTTAAAGACACTATTATGTTAATTTTTGTTTTCATTTACGATTATAAAAATCATTGGTTCTTTTCTTTGTAGGGTCTAATTTTATAATATTTGATATGTTTCCCGCCAAATAAATTACATTGTTGATGAACATTTACCGCCAAAAAAGAAATTAACACTTTGACTGAAAATATTTACTTTTTCATCCGTTCACTTTCACTACTCTTCTTCCCGACAAAAATCTCCGCCGCGGACGACTGCGATTTGCTTCCGTCGCCGCCGATATCATTGTTGGTAAATTAATCGAACCCATTCGTGGATTGTATTTTTTTTACTTGATGTCGTCTCTGTGCTATAGCTAAATTCTATAGGGTTTATTAGAATTTTCTAGCTTTTTTCGCACATTGGGGTTTCTCGTTGTTGTACAGAGAAGGTGATTTTAGGGGTTCTTACTACGTTCTTTAGACTTGATGAAACACTTCTTTTTTTTTATTGAACTTTCTTCTTGTGAGTGAGATGTTCTGCAAATACACATCTTATTGTCTATTCGGCTTCTGTGTTTTCGTGTTTCTGTTTTAGACCGATTCTAACCAGAAGCTGATTTTTTAATTATTATTGTAGGAACCCGTAGAGGTGGAATTTGTCTTCTTGAGTGTTTACTAGTTTGATGATGGATCTCACTGTAAATGAGCTTATTAAAAGGCAAGAAGCTGTTCAGAACCATCAGATTAGGAGTGATTTGGTTGCGTCGACACCTAAGAATCAGCAAGAAAAGGCTCAAGCTTTCTCCTTACAACAACAGATAACAGTCCCAAGTAAGAAGAATCCAGGCAGACATTTTTCTGGAAATGATAGTTTGGGCTTTGCTGATAAAGTTGGGGAGAAGAGAAAGAGGAATGGTGGAATGGTTAACACTGAGAATGGAAGTAAGTCTGAAGATATTATTGTAAATCTAAGTAATACTGGCAACAGAATTGTGGCGGATGGTTTTGGAGGTGCAAGAGAAGTGTCTGGAAGCGAAAAGCAACTCCTTGAGGTTAATCTTTGCAAAGAAACATTGCCAAATTCCATGGACAGGAATGGTCAAGTGAGAGCTGCACTGGGGAGCTATCAGAATCCTGAGGCAGATAATAACTTTGGTTTATGTGATACAAGTTCAGAAGTTGCAGTACAACCAAACAAATGTGCTGGTCCAAAGTTTAACGACTTTGATAAGCTGCGGGAAGAAGTAAACTTTGCTGTTGGTCAGACTTGGGCTCTTTATAATACAAATGATGGGATGCCTAGACTTTATGCTCAGATCAGAAAAGTTTCAGCTCCTTCATTCGGGCTTAGGATCACATATCTTGAGCCAGATCCTGATGATGAGAAAGAGATGCTATGGTTTGAACAAGACTTGCCTGTTTCTGTTGGTAAGTTCAGGCTTGGAGAAAATAAGAGCACAAAAGACCGTTCCATATTTTCACATGTTATCCATTGCAATGAACTAAGCAACACTCGTTGTTTCGACAACACTTGTCGTTTCATCAACACTTGTCATTTTAGTGTATCTCCTAGAAAAGGCGAGACATGGGCGCTTTTCAAGAACTGGGATATTAAGTGGTGTTCAGAGCCAGATTCTCACCGCAAAAATGAGTATGACTTTGTCGAGATTCTGTCAGATTACGCTGATGAAGGTGGTGTATACGTTGCATACTTACATAAAGCAAAAGGATTTGCTAGTGTGTTCTTCCGAATGGGAACTGGTTATGAAGGTATATTTCGTATTTTACCTCACAGTTTGTATCGGTTCTCCCATAGGGTTCCTTCCTTTAAACTGACTGGAGTTGAAGGAAGAGGTGTGCCGAAAGATGCGTACGAGCTGGATCAAGCTGCGTTACCAGAAGAAGCAATCGAGGAGATTATCGTGCCTTCAAACTCTGAGAGTGATATAAAGTCTAAACGTCAAGCCATCTACTTTACTAGCAAGGGGAAGGTTTTTCAGACTGGCCAGATTTGGTCATTTTACAGTGGTTATGATGATTTGCCTCTGTACTATGGTAGGATTCAGAAGATCACTTTTATTCAGGCATTAAAGCAGGATCCAGTAATCAAACTACACATAGGTCGGCTAAAGGCCACGCGTTTCCCTGCGGATGTTGTCGAGTGGGAGAACAAGGGAATGCCTGTTGGTTGTGGAACTTTCTACGCAAGAAAAGTTCTAGAAATAATCACCCCAAGTGAGCTTTCACTTCAGATAACTCCTCAAACATCTATGGATGGCACTGAATATACCATTCTCCCCAAGATTGGCGAAGTTTGGGTGATATACAGAAATTGGAGTCGTGACATGGATGACGAGGACTTTGGTTATGGTCTGTATAACATTGTTGAAATTCTTGATGACACATTGGACTACTATAAGGTCCAACAGCTGAAGCACGACTCCAGAGAGTTTGATCGTAAAAAAGAGAATACGTTGTTAAGGGCAGTTAGAAAGAATGAGTCTTACGAACTAGAAGGGTCGGAACCAATATATACGATCTCAAAAAAGGAAAGGATCAGATTCTCCAATAAGGTTCCTGCTTCACGTGTAACCAAAGAGCTATACGGAGAGTTAATAGAGATTTTATGTGTTGATTCTAGAGCATTACCTACACACCTAAGTGCTCCAGACCATTGAGCGAAGATAATGAGGGAAGCCTATGACTACTTTTGTTTGTAGATTTTGGTGCATTTCGTGAGAAATGGTTTTGTTTTTTTCCGGTTAAGAATCTTAAGACTTTCTCCATGATGATATAAGAATCTTCTTATCTATGATAATATAATAGCAAGTATTTGCAAGTTGGCCTGAAATTATCTCTAAGCAGATTAATTTTTTGAGTTGAAAGTAGTTAACTCTTTCTTGCATTTGTTGCTGCAATGTGATGAGGTTTTTGTTGATCTGCTCTTTCAGACTTAAGTGATCCTCTCTGCAGATCACATATATAAACGTGCTGATTCAAGACAAAGAACTGAAGAACCAAGGGAGGTGTGAGCAAAGGATTCCTTTTTATGCTTACCTTTTTGGTCACTTTATGTCAAAACGCCTTTATTGCTGGTTTAAGATTTAGACCTGAAACTTACTCCATGTTTTATAATAACCTTTGTCTACAGGTTTCTCTAATTTTCTCACTTACCATATGCACTTTTGGGATATATTAATAAGAAGAGCAGTTGAAAGAAGTAGCTAACTAATCTTGAATATGGTTTTAATACTTTTCAGGTTTTGAAGACTTAGATGATCTCAGCAGCTTACTGATTTAGATAATTCTTGTTATATTATCCCAAAAGTGCAATTATAACATCTTTTGGCAAGTGTGCTCTTCCGAATGGGAACTGGTTATGAAGGTATATTTCGTATTTTACCCCACAGTTTGTATCGGTTTTCCCACAGGGTTCCTTTCTTCAAACGGACTGGAGTTGAAGGAAGAGGTGTGCCAAAAGATGCTTACGAGCTGAACCAAGCTGCGTTACCAGAGAAAATCTAAGAGATCGCCGTGCCTTCAAACTCCGAGAGTAATATAAAGTCCAAACGCCAAGCCATCTACTTAGCTAGCAAGGGGAAGGTATTTAAGACTGGCCAGATTTGGTCATTTTACAGTGGTAACAATGAATTGCCTCTGTACTATGGTAGGATTCAGAAAAGGGACGGGAAGCGCCAAGGTCCTTGGGTCCAAGGTTTCCTTTTTGTTAGATTTTGGTGCATTTAGTGAAAAGGGGTTTGTTGTTTTTGGTTTTTTGAACCTTAAGACTTTCACCATGATGTAGAAGAGTATGTTCTTATCTGTAATTTGAACAGCAAGTATTTGCAGGTTTGTTTAACTATTTCTTGCATTTTACCTTTTTAAGACTTAAGTGATCTCTCTGCAGATCGCAGTTTCAACCTTGTCAAGTATTCTCATTTACGAGTATTATCTTGTCAAAATGTCAAGTATTCTCATTTACGGTTACAAAAATTATTGGCTCATCTTTGGTAATTATAGAGCAAATACCTACATACGAGCTTATTCAAGACACATGTGACTCGAAAACAAAGAAGCGAGGGAGGTTAGCAAAGGGTTCCTTTTTATGCTTAGCTTTTTGGTCACGTTTAGTCAAAACTCGTTTGTTGCTGGTTCAAGATTAAGACCTGAAACTTACTCCATGTTGTAAATTGACCTCTTTCTAAAGGTTTCTCTACTTTTTCTCACTTACCATATGCGCTTTGAGTATTAATTAGAAGAACATTTGGTGGAAGTAGCTTTGAGCATATAATTAGAAGAACTTGGTCACACGGTTAGCTCATGCTCGTTTTTCCGAAAGGAGATAGCTTAAGTTTTTTTAGTTAATGAATAGTTCATGGCCTAGATTAATAAAAAAAATTAATTTGTTAGTTTTAAGCATATATTAAACAATCTTTCTAAAGTTTTGTTTAGATTTTGTTGTGGAAACAGAAAAAATGGATAGTCTTAAAAAAAAAAAATACATTTTGAAGGAAAATCATCAAAAATTACATGTTTTTGTCAAAAAAAAAAAAAAAAAATACAAAGTTTTATAAAACTAAAGAAATTGCAAGTTCAAGTTCAAGCTTATGAAACTGAATTTTGGAAAGTATGAAATTAAAAAACATTAGCCACTAAGAACTATGAAATTAAAAAACATTAGCCACTTAGAACTAAACTCAAACTCTTCTTTTAGAACTAGTAGAGTTGGTGTTGTAGATGTTGGTGAGAAAATACACGTTTAGTTTATGACCATTAATTTGAATTGTGAACTCAAACCAACAGAAAAAAACTAAGCAAAGAATATTACTACAAAAAAAATTACATTGAGTAATGTTGAGGAAATAGACTAAGGTGAACAAATTAATATGGAATAAGCACTCATATACATAATTAGAAGTCTATATTACATATGGTTTGATTGACAAAATAGTTTAAAATTGACTCTACAATCAATCGTACTTTACAGTATGTCTTGGGTTAAGCTGATCAAAAATCAGTTAACAATGCAAAATTAATGACGATGATGTACATAATTGGCACACTTACTCACAATTTTTGCCAAAATAATTGTAATATTTCTTTAATTATTAATAACTATAGAATAATTGCATATTATAGATACAAGGATTTACTTAATTATTTTTATATTGAAATATTGAGTTTTGAGATTTTGGATAATAATGTCTCATAAGCAATGTAAAAGATACTGAATTCTCTAATCTTTGTTTATTTTTCTTAAATCTACATTAGTTTTTGTTAGAGTTTATTTTTAACAAAAATATTATTATTATTCTGATATCATCTTCAAGACATTATTGTTCTTGTTTTTCTTGTACTTGATTCAATAAAAATATTAATTAAATCTTATTAGAAACTAATTTTAAAACAAAAATCTAAAATTGACAAATCTTTTCTATGAATTAATAATTATTATGTATTGATAAATGAATTAATAATTATTATGTATTGATAAATTAAAAAATTTCTTGGTCACGACATTGTTAATTTATAGAATTTTTTTTGTAACTATTGATTATATTTGTTCGATCTTATCTTAATTTATAAAACAAATTTATCGAACGAGATTTTTTGTAACTGTTGATTTTCTTGGTCACAAAATTGACAAATTCTCCATATCAATGAATAATTATTAATTTATCGATAAATTAGTAGATTTTCTTGATTTCGATACTGTTAATCTTTAGAGATTTTTTGCAGATATTGAATATTTTTGTTGGGTCTTAATTTATGAAATATTTTTAAAATATATTTATTTCAATTTTCTATATTTGAATCAAAATTTTTACTCAAAACCCTAAAACTACAACATCAAACTTTTATTAGAAAATGACATTTATATCCAATTTTGGATATAAAAGTCTTTTTCAATGTAAAGAAAATTACCAAATTAGCCTTTTATTCACAAATTAGTAGTAATTTAGCTATATTTGAGGGGCTTTTACGCAAATATTGAAGAATAAAAAGTTATAATGACCTTAAAATTGCTAAAAATTACAGTAAAACCAGAGAAGCATATAAACTGTGAGGTGTTTCCCCACAAACGAAGACGACGACAGATTTCAGTCAAAGAGGCAGTTGGGCATCCGACGTGAGCTCTGACGGTGCCCTATCTCTCTCTCTCTCTCTCCCTTTCTCCATACTCCGGTCCGGTGAGTCTCTCTCTCTCTCACTCTGTGTTATTCTCTCACTCTTCAGTTGTCGTTTTGATACCTGAAATCGTTTAGTCTTCTCTATAATGTAGTCTTTGGTTTTGTCAAATGCTCATTATTTCACCTTCGTCTCGGAAAAATTCGCTGTGTTCCTCATGTCTGAATTGAACGTGTTCGTGTGTTTTTGTTGGAAAATTTTGTTTTGTCTGTTTCATTTTTTTTTTTTTTTTTTTTTTTGATGTTCTTACAGTGCTGAATTCGAATTTGTCTATGTAGGGTTTTAGCAAGAGACTAGATTTTGAAATCTGGGTTGTTTTTTGAAGTATGAGTAACAAAGATGAGGCTCTCCGAGCCAAAGAACTAGCAGAAACTTACATGAGCAAGTCAGATTTCACAACTGCTCGTAGAATTGCAATAAAGGCTCAGAAAATGGATGCAACTCTTGAGAGTGTAGTTTCTCGAATGATTATGGTGTGCGATGTGCATTGTGCAGCATTGGAGAAATCTGGGGATGAGACTGATTGGTACAAGATTCTTCAAGTCGAGCAAAGTGCAGATAACATAACCATCAAGAAACAGTTTAAGAATCTCGCCCTTAATCTCCATCCTGACAAAAACAAATTCCCTGGTGCTGAATCTGCTTTCAAGATCATCGGGCAAGCTCAGACGCTTCTTTTGGACAAAACTAGTAGGAAGCTTCATGACATGAGACGAAAACCCGTTTTCAGAAGGCCTGCACCAGCACCTTCGTTTCAACCCCAACGAGCCCAGGCCAGACCTTTTCCCTCTCAGCCTGTTTTCCCGACCAATGTTAATGCCACAACAACTAGGAAGATGCCTGAACACCAGAAAAAACCACCTCAAGCTCAACCTCAACCAACTGGGTTTGATGCTAGCTCGACCTTTTGTACCTCGTGCCCCTTTTGTAGCAGGAAGTATGAGTTACAGAGGGAATTTCTCGACAAACTAATGAGTTGTTTGTGTTGCAGTAAGAAATTCACTGCTTTTCAAGAAACTTTCCCTGGTCCACCAGTTCAAACGACTTTTGCATCTTTACAAAAGAGCAAGGCTCCAACTCATGAGGCAACCAAGGCACCAGAGAAGCAGCCGGAGAACTCTGCCAAGGTTTCCTCAAGTAAAGAGAATGCTACAGCAAAAAACTCGGGTACTTCTGCTGAGAACACCAATGGAAAGAGAAAGAGGAAGAAGATGGTCCAATCCAGTGACAGCTCTTGCAGTGAGAGTAGCATTGAGTGCAACGAAGGTCCAGCTGGTGGACAAAATTCAGGGTCTACTGATGGACAGCATTCACGGAGGTCAGTCCGTAACAAGCAGCAAGTTTCGTATAAAGAGAATAAGAGCGATAAAGAAGAGGATGCAGAAAGTGCTGAGGAGTCTGATGTCAGAAAGAAGTCACCTGAGAACCAACGGCCTACAGAAACCTTACCAAACGGTATAAACAGGAAGAAGAAGATAAAAGAAGACCAAGTGGGAAGCTCTCGGGATACTGATGCCTGTAATGCAGCAAAGGATTCAAGTTCAGGGAGTGCATCAGATGCAGAGATTTTTGAGTGTGAAGATCCTGATTTCACTAACTTTGAGTTGTCGAGGGAAGTAATGTGTTTCAAAGCTGGTCAGACATGGGCAATGTATGATGACATGGGTCGAATGCCTCGTTTCTATGCCATCATCAAAAAAGTCATAAGGAAACCTAGTTTCATGCTCAGAATACAATGGCTAGAGGCTACACCAGATGATGAGAAAGCAATAGAGTGGGTTCGCAAAAACTTGCCCATCTCTGTTGGTAAGTTCAAACTTGGTGACAAAATGAACACACATGAAACTCCATCGTTCTCTCATCTGATTCACTGCAGAATAGGAAGCAGGAATGATAGTGTCATGGTATACCCAAGAAAAGGAGAAACATGGGCTCTCTTCAAGAACTGGAACATCAATTGGTCTTCTGGTAACCCGCGTTCTTCCCATGAGCATGAGTATGAGTATGAGTTTGTTGAGATTCTGTCAGAATACGTTGAAGGCGTTGCAATAGAGGTTGCGTTCTTGCGTAAAATAAAAGGCTTTGCAAGTGTCTTTTCTCGAATTGCACCGGGTGGTGGTGGTGGATCATACAGATTTCAGATTTCGCCTCATGAGTTGCTTAGATTTTCCCACAGAGTTCCTTCAACCAAATTGACTGGCAAAGAACGGGATGGAGTTCCCGTTGGTTCTTATGAGCTCGATACAGCTGCAATATCACATAAGAATGAAGAAGAAGAAGCTGTCCCTGTCGTCCGAGAAGCTGCCAAGTCTAACCAAGTACTTTATTGCTCTCAGCCTTCATCTGAGCCAGACTGTATCGTCATTCCTAATTTTCAGTTCCACAACTTCAGCGCTGATAGGTTAGAGGGGAAGTTTGCACTTGGCCAAATATGGTCATTGAACAGAAAAGAGGATGGCTTGCCCAAGTGTTACGCCAAGATTCAGCACATAGTATGGAGGCCGGTATTCAAATTGCAGATCAGCCTGCTAGAGCCAAAACCACTTCTTGAGAACGTTGCACAGTGGCGCGACAAAAAGATGCCAGTCAGTTGCGGAAATTTTGTTCTGAAGGAAGGCCGGGACGAGACACTCACTGAAGTGACTGGTTTCTCACAACAGATTAAGGCAGAACAACAGCATTTCAGGAAAGACGAGTACATTGTCCTCCCCAAGACCGGAGAAATTTGGGCATTGTACAAGAACTGGAGTGTGACAATCAAGGCCGCAAGCTTGAAGAAGTGTGAGTACGAGGTTGTTGAAGTTCTTGATGAGAATGAGAGCAACATAGAGGTTATGATGTTGGAACGGGTGGATGGGTTAATTTCAGTATTCAAGGAAAAACTGGAAGGAGGCATCGATGTGAAGAAGAAGATCCCGAGGTGTGAATTGTTGAGATTCTCTCATTGTGTTCCTGCATTCCGCTTAACTGGAGAGAGAGATGGAACTCTTAGAGGCTATCTTGAGCTCGATCCAAGTGCGTTGCCCCTTCACTTGCGCAGATCTTAGACTAATTCTGGTAGGAAGGTTTATTTCTTTGTTAGTAAGTTGGTACTTGGTAGTAATGGCTTTTACATTTTGTCGAAATGTGTAGTCTTCAGTTCCAGATTCAGACGTTAATATCCATCCAAAACATGTGTCTAATTCCAGTTTCAGTCAACTTAAAACTGTGGAAACATTATGGTGAAAACCCCCTTTTTCACATATTTGTGCCTCTTGCTTTTGTTTCATCAGTTTGTGTAAAATACAGCATTAATGTCTGTTGACTTCTCTCTCAACTTTCGTTCTTTCTCGTTTAGGTTGATGGAAAACGCAAGTCCGAGACAGTGAAGATTTATACTGGTTTAATGCTACTATGAAGCAATAAGGGCGTTTGGTCTAGTGGTATGATTCTCGCTTTGGGTGCGAGAGGTCCCGAGTTCGATTCTCGGAACGCCCCATTTTTTTACACATTTTAAAGATGTCGAAAAACAAATACTTCTTACAAGCCGATCTACTGTAGTAACTCTCCAAAGATTTTTGAACCAAGAGACATTCAAAAAGAAGTAAAATCTGATCTCCTCATTCACAAAAAATGTATCTTCACATACAAAAGTATGACAAACTCATATGATACAGTCTCCTATTACAAAGATATACAAGTCTCAATGTTTCAGGTGAAACCAATCTATCTATTCAGCAATTTGCCCTTTCAAATCCAACTATCCAAGCTTTAAGAATAGAAGAAACATAAAAAAGGAAGACACTTTCTTTACACCAAGTTTGAATTCTGCGGAAACCGCCGCACACGGTGAGAGGAACAACAAATGCACAAGTAGTTTAAGAGCATTGCTATCCCGAAACCCATAATCCCCGCGAAAAGCATTGCATAGGTAACCGGAAACTCAAGCTGGAAAATAACAAAGATCTTTCCATGAGTATTTGTTCCAATTGGAAATATGAGATTAAGTGTTAAAGAATATTGATTAAAACATAAGGTCTAGTATTACTTACTGTAGCATATAACAGATGAACAAGTAAGGCTACTAATGCAAACTCCAGAGCGGCGTATGTCCATATGTATTCTCTGTTTGCTGTGAGTCCGGAGGTAACAATCAACAGTATATATTTGTGTTAGCCTGTTTGGAAACGAATAAAAAGTATTTGAAATTTTCTACAGGGAGTAGTATCATACCGAGGATGACGGCAAAAGTTGAGGCTAAGAGAGCAAAGGTGAATGAAAATGGCGCTGCTACAAAGATTGCCTGTGACTTTAAGTCACGAATCTAGAAAACAAATAAGATTCCATGTTATGTAATGAAAGGTAAGATCTTTGAAATGAAAGGTACGATCGTTGTGATGAAAGATAGGATCTCTGTAATGATACTCAGGGTAAGAAAAAGGAAGCAGTACCAGTAAATGTTCAAGGAAGAAGAAGTAGCAGACGGTGCTAATGAGTACAAGTACTACAAACTCTTGCCCAACACTGCACCACTTATTCGATCGTCAATTGTTAGATTTATTCAAGGAACTTTCTGAAAAGGAAAACAAATAAAATCTTAAAGCGTTCTGTTACCTTATGGTTTGTGGATGTGAAATCTGCTGAGTGAGTTCCCGTCTATTGGTGAGTTGATTAATTGTTGGGACACGAAGCAAAATCACTGGTAAGTTTCGGACTTCTTGTCTGCAAACATCGCAGGTTCGCGTTCCCTTTGTACTAAACCACTTAATGGCACAGTGTTCGTGAACGAGTCTGAGGTCACCTTTGCAACTGCATTCCATTTTCAGTGTGTTACCTTCTTCACAAACATCAAGACAAATCCTGCAAACTGCTTCTTCTTCAGGGATTTCTTCTTCTGTTTCTTCAGCGGGAACCGGAGTGATTTGATCTGCCAATGAAAACAGATGAAAGACGGAACATAAGAGTGTGAACTTGCCGTTTCACTGATCAAAGGACAATCAAATTTCTTGGAATTTATAAAGCTTCTATAGTGAATCAATCTAGTCCTCGTGTCATTAACTCATTATCCAACACTCAGCCTTCCCATGAATTCATAAAAGCAACCACCAAAAGAAAACAAAAATGAGCTCAACAGAACATACCGCCACTTGCTTCGTTTGCAATGTGATTCTTGTTGTCGTCAAAAGAAACAGCTCGTACAATCACTTTGTTTCTCCCAGGCATGGACAAGGATCTTGAAACTGATGCATGAACACTATCTTTCTGCACCAAACAAACTCCAATCATTACACTCTTTAAAAGAAGTTCCTTTACAAAAACATAACATTTCAAACCCTTCTACACACAGACAGGTAAAGAACTCACATTAGATTTAGGTTGTTCACTATGAACCACAACAGCTGAAACAGGGGGAGTAGATGCAGCCATTGACAATCTAGCAGCATTAGTAGAAGGAAGTGACAAACATCTTTTCCAATAAGGCGAAGTGATGGAACTTGCAACAAGAGGCTTTTCACTGCTGGTATCTGAAACATTAGGACTTAGTAACAGTCTTCTCTCATAGTTAGGTAGAGAAGACTTCCTTTTGAGACTCAAATTACGCAAGATTCCTAAAGTGGGCATAGGTCCTTTCGGTGGTATTTGGATTGAAACATCCAATTGGCTTCCATTACTTGGTTGAGATCTGGAGACACCATCACCTTCAGTAGGAGATTCTTGTTCTTTAACCTGGTGATATAAAAAAATCTCTCAAGACTGGTAAAATACAGAACCTTTGTAACAATTCTACAATGAAGCATAAGGTTTGAAGAAACCAATCTCATCATAACCACAAACGAAACGAAACAAGTTCGAGCTAAGAAAATGTAAAAACCCAAGAGCCAAGATAGGGTTTTTCTTATAGCGATTCAGCAAAATACACAAATACAATCAAAACCCAATAAAGACTCAAAATTTCGAATACCTGAGAAGAAGAAGTAGGAGGAGGAGGAGGAGAAGATGACGATGAAGAACCATTAGCGGGAACACAAGTTATGGGGGGCGGTTGAATTGAAGATCCTTCCATTATTATAATCGAAACCCAAGTTTGATCGAACTCCAAAATAGATTCAGAGCCAAGGGGAGAAGAAGCAAAGCTTAGAAAAGGGATTTAAGAAAAATTTTGTCGTTTATTTTCTGGTAAAAGATTGAAGAAGTGTGTGTGTGTGTATGCATGCTTCTTCAGAGAGAATCTAGCATTTACTCCTCTTTCCATTCAATTGTATTAAGAAATATAAAAAGTAAAAAGGTAAAAATCAGTCAAACTTAACTCAATGGGGAATTACTTTTTTTTTTTTTTCTGTTTCGGTAATTTTAACTAAACAAAAAATTAGTCAAACCAAACTTTTATTATGGAATGAAACAAACAATGCAATGTGAGACAGTTTTCTTCTTGGCAAACAAAGCTTTCTCTAGGAAACTTCAAAGTAGAGAGACACGATATAACCAAAAAAAAATTGGTTGATCATTGTAAAATTCTGCTTCTTAAATAGCCAAGGCTAATTAATTAAGCATCGATAAACAAGAATGATCAAAAGCTTTTGACTCTATACATTACATCTTCCTTACAAATACTGTAAGGCTGTAAGCACCCAAATAGATGATATGCGTTTCACACAATGCAGTTTGTATCTCTCTTTTTATTTATTTATTATATTTTTATTTTTTTTGAGGTCAAAAGCTTATAAAGATTAAGTTATATGCCATCCACACAATTAAATTCGTTTTATTTTTTTTTTAATTGTCAAAGTTTGTACGAGGAAATTATGTCCTCACACTATCACTTACCAACGCACAAAGAAGAAAAGAAGAGAGAGTATTATAGTGCATTCACTATATTCAAGGACCCATACCCGTGTTATCAATTAGGTTGACCCCGTCTGAGTCCAAATAGCACATTTGTAATAGATTTGGATTGGACTAAAAATATTTGCCTAGAAAAAAAAAAGAGATAGACAAAAAAGAAAAGAGTCGGAGCTTACGAGAACATCAAAAACCAAATTATTTTTTTTTTTCTAATTTACTAAGATTACTAGATAAAGACCGGTCTGATGTGAAGGTTTAAAGTTTTGTAAATAAAATTAAATTTAACAATAATATATTAAAATTTGTTGTATATTATTTATAAATTTTATTTTTGCTATAATATACTGATTTATATCCATTTACAAATCTTTTATGTACCTTACCATTAAAAGCGTATTTTTTACACCTAAATACACTCGATGTTACAAATATATTCTTTATCACCACCTAAAAAAATATATGTATGAACACATTAAGTCAACTATTATGTCTTTTTACTTTTACTTTTGCATAATATTTTTAACTAATAAAATTATTGGCTCAAAAACATTTCAAATAAGAAATATATTATATAGTATACTAATCAATGATGTATCATCACAATAGTGTATGACTAACTATGGAGAGAACCTCGGCTCCATCTTCCTCCCATATGGAGAGAATCTTGCGTCCAACCTCTTCCACCATGGAGAAAACCTTGGCTCCACCTTCCTCTCTTGGAGAGATAACCTTGCGTCCAGCCTTCTCCACCTTCCTCCCTTGGGGAGATAACCTTGCGTCCAACCTCCTCTACCATAAAGAGAATCTCGGCTCTGCCCTCCCAGTGTGTGGAGAGAACATGTTCACTTCTTTTAGTTATCTCAAAATGGTTTGCTCCGACAACTAATGAAACTAAAGACCATTTTCTAACGTCACAATTTTTTTTTAAAGTAACTAATGTTAAATTTCCAATATATTCATGGAAGTGTCTTTGATACACCATGATGTAGCTCAAAAAATATTTCGAATAAAAAATATATTACATAGTATACTAATCAATAATGTATCATCACAATAATGTATGATCACCATGGAGAAAACCTCAGCTTCACCCTCCTCCCTTATGGAGAGAACCTTGCATCCAACCTCCTCCACCATGGAGAGAACCTTGGCTTCGCCTTACTCCCTTGGGGAGATAACCTTGCGTCCAACTTCCTCCACCTTCCTTCCTTGGGGAGATAACCTTGTGTCCAACCCTCTCCACCATAGAGAGAATCTCGGCTCTGACTTCCTCCTGTGTGGAGATAACTATTTACGTCTTTTTGCTATCTCAAAATAGCTTGCTCTGACAACCAATGAAAGTGAAAACATTTTTCTAACGTCACAAAATCTTTTGATAGTAACTAATGTTGAATTTCTCAGTGTATTCGTGGAAGTGTCTTTGACACACCATGATGTAGCCTCTGTCTCTCTAACGCCCCAACCGCCACATTGCTTAGTGAACCCATGTCCACTCTCAGTCCATGGGCCCACCTTCCTAAGTGGGCCCTACATCTATTCCCGGCCCGTGGATCCACCCATATTCAATGGCCGGTTTGTTACGTTTGGGAGGTTTTAAAAACTTGTTTACCGACCCTACAAATCAACAATTGATCCTTTCCTATGTTTACTTTGCTCGCACAGTTCGGACAATCACTTCCAGGAAAAGTTATCCTTCATGAAGTTCTCTCAGGACCCTCGACAGAAAATATAAGTACATTTTGGTAACATAGGTGGTCAAATCAATTTTTTTAAACCTTTCCCCAAACCAGGGTGTCACAGTCTTCGAACTCCTATGGATCTATCAACAACGATTTATATTTTTTTCCAATCTATTTATCTATGTTTGTTGTAAGTTTGTGTTATATTAGCCTATTTTATCCATTCATTAGGTGGATAAGCTTCTACTCGTTATCTCTCTTTGGTATTAAATGAATAATGAAAACAATTATGTTTGCAAAAAAAAGAGTTTATGACCAACCAATAAAGGTTAAGAAATTAGAAGAAAATTAATTTGACATAGATAACAGAAAATTATAAGCACGGTAATAAATGAATCCCAAATAATTCAAAGATGAAAATATAAATTAAAAAAACAATAGAAAAATACTACAACAAAATTTTAAAATATAGTATTAGGAAACGAATATGCATATATTAATCTTTTTTTTGGGTCAACATGTTAATCTTACCTATTCCCAATTGAAAAAGGAGAAAGTAGGAGAAAATTTTGGTTTTAAATAATAAGAAAAACTTACATTCCCAATAAAATTTTTTCCCAATTAAACAATGTTGAAACCAGTATTTTTGAATAAATTATTTTGTTAGATGAAAAATATTAGACGATTAATGTTTATATAAAAGTGAGTATTTTCATAATTTAGAATTAATAATTAACTGTATATTTTCCTTAATCCATATTTCTTTTTTTGTTGAATTAATAACTTAAAATTAAAAATAAGTAAATAATATTATAATTTCAACAAATATATATATATAATCTCCTTATAATATTTTTAAAAACTTTCTAATTTTGTATAATTTTCGTAATTTTTGATATTATTTTTTTATATTATTAATATTTTATAAAACAAATATTTTGTTTTTGATTTTAATCAAATTCCTTCTATTAAATATTAACTTTTACACCTGTCAAAATTTCATATTGATAATTTAACACATGTCAAAATCTTGTTAATGACTAACTTTCAAAACTCAACTATGTATAATAAGATAGTTACAAAAACACATACGTTAATCTTACATACTCATATCTTATATATATTACAATAGCAGTCTTTTTGAATAAATTATTTGATTGGTGAAAAAAATATAAGACGATTTATTATTATTTTTTCTACTTCAACAATCTTTTTCTTTTTGTAAATGTGAGTATTTACATTTTTTTAAACAGTAATTAATTGTATAATTTTCACAATCAATTATTTATTTTATAAAAAAGTAATATTTATTCTTGTAAAATTAGCAACTTAAAATTAAAATAAATAAACAATATTATAATTTCGAATTTTATGATATATATATATAGATATATATAATTTTCTTATAATGATTTTGTCTAAATTTTAAAGCTGTTTAAATTTTATAATTTTCTTACAAAGGTTTTTTTTCTTTAAAAGATTTTAAATAAAATTAGGTTTTTTCTCTATTTTAATTTTATATAAAATCCTTTTATGGTAGGTTTTCAATTTTTACATTTTTATTTTTAAAATTTTGTAATAAATTTAAAATTGACACGTGACTACATCTGAATGATATAATTGACACGTGTCACGATCTTAAGTAATTTTGACATCAAACTTTATATAATAAGATTTTATGAAATAAAACCATAAATTATACAATATATATATATAATGTACATATGTCAAAGTTACTCGTACAATACTAATCTTTTATTATTACTTAGCACGCAGTAAAATTGCTAGGTCTGGCGTCTGTCGCTAGTAATCTCTCCGACAAAATTTACGGTCGCCAGTAAGTTAGTACCTAACGAAAGTTCTGTCGTTGAACCCTGTATGCATAAGACTGATCTTGTTGTTCGTGTTTCCTTTTGATTCTTTCTGATCTACGTAACACTGCTACGTTTAGTGTAAACGATCAAACTAAGGGTTATGATTGGTTCGGAATTCTATAGTTACGTTCTGAGAAATTGCTAAGGGTTTATAAAATCGATAGACTTGAACCAAAAACAAAAATCTATGGAAGGCGGAGTTGATAGATTAAGTGGGGAAGACAGGATAAGCTCATTACCTGAAGAGTTGCTATGCCTGATACTTGACTCGCTTACGCTTAAGGATGTTGTTAGGACAAGTGTTTTGTCTTCTAGGTGGAGATATTTTTGGCTACGGGTTCCGAGATTAGAGTTGAACATCTCTGACTTCCCAAATTACGATACATGTGTGAGGTTTCTCGATAAGTTCCACAACGGATCAAACTTGTCTGAATTCAAGTTAAACGTTGAGAGACATGTCCTTGGCTTTGAGGAATCTGCAGTGTTTGAGCCGTGTCTTAGTCGAGTTCTTAAGCACAAGATTCAACGTTTCGAAGTTGTGGATTGCACTCTCACGGATTGGGTACCGAAGATACCATTAACCCTTTCTGTGTGTGAGGCATTGGTATGCATAAGGCTCCATATGGTTCGGTTGAATGATTTCGAGTCTCTTTCCTTACCATGTCTCAAGATTATGCACTTGGAGTTTGTTCAGTTTCCCACAAATGACGCTGTACAAATGCTAGTCTCATGCTCTCCGGTTCTTGAAGAACTAGGAATAGTATCCAGAATCATAACTGATGACGATGTAGGAGACATTCGCGTCTATTCAAAGTCATTAAAGAGCTTATCTCTAACACTTTTTGGGTTGACTGGTAACCTTCCAGACGGAGAAGCAGTTGTAATCGATGCTCCGAGACTCAAATATCTGAGTCTCAAAGGAAACCTTTGCAGAATCTGCAAAATAACCAATATGGATGCTTCCATCAAGGTTGATATTGATGTGATCTTTGATTCTACTGATAACTTGTGGCAAAGGAATATCATCCGTAATTTTTTCAACAATTTTTCATGTGCTGGGGAGATGACCATCTCATGGGGTACTCTTATGGTATAATATTTATTCACAATTTACATCATATTTTAGTCACTTCATATATCTCTCTTACTTGCTATTTTTTCTTCTTTTTTAGTTTGTTTGGCAGTGCATCCAAATTAATAGGGACTTCAACCCATTACCCAAATTTCATGACATGTCCCGTTTGCGCGTTTCTATGCCCTCAGAGGCCACTCCGAAATTGGTGCCATCAATTCTTGAAAGCTGCCCAAATCTTAAAGAAGTTTTTTTTTTTGTTTTTTTGTATATAAAATTTACTGATTTATGGTTTGGACTTTTGTCGATTATTTTTTAATTGCAGAATCTGTCTACTGGTACTAGTAGACTGGCAGAGGAATATACACCTCCGGTTGTGTTACCTTGTTGTATGGTATCGTCCCTTGAATGCGTTGACATCAAATGCTGGATCACGGAGAGAGCAACTGAACTGAAACTGGTCAGTTACTTTCTGGAAAACTCATCAACAATCAAGAATCTTGCGCTACATTTGAAACATCTGTCTGCTGGAAAGATGAAACACGAGCCTGGTGTCTTGAAACAACTCTTTGAAATACCAAGACGTTCTAGTTTGTGTCAATTTGTCATTCTTGAAACAGCTCTTTGAATATTTCAAGACGCTCTAGAAAAACTCACCTCTTTTCGAGTCCTAGCAGCAAAAAAAAGCGTCTCTCACTTGCACTTGCAGATTCATTTGATTCGAATTCGTTGATGTTATATAATAACATAGATAAGTCATTCTATAGTTTGTGTCAATTAGTCATTCTTTGACAGCAAGATTTTGATGAAGTACACATGGTTGATCTTGGTTTATGATAGAGTCTTTTGCTTTTTATAAACCCTGAAACAGTAATGAAAACATGAAACTTACGAAGTCTAAACCTCAGACTTTTTTTTTTTTTTTGTTAAAAGGCTTTCAATTAAAATGCATGAAAAAAGTAATACAAGGATATGATTTGTAGATCATATAGTTTTTGAAAGTAAAGTAATGGGAGATTATACATTGAAGCATATTCTAAATAGAAAGATAGAACTAGTGGGAACTCGAAAGTTAATCCAGTTAATCCTCTAGCTATTTTCTGGATCGATCATCTTCGACCACCGCGCCACCACGACCACGCTTGCCTCGTCCTCTGACCGTAATCCATTGATCTTGGAGTTTCTGGGTAGGTTTGATTGTCCTTCCTCCTCGGGTACGTTGATAGGATTCATCATCCATCTCATAACCATAATCTCCAACATCGAAGTCAGCAAGTTGATTACTTCCTACGATATTTTCCTGCACAAACTCCTTTTGCAAGGAACTTGAACAAGGGTTGAAAATGGGACAGTTACCATTGAGAAGATGACAATACAACTTCAGTGTTGATGGGAATAGGGTTGCATAATGCAGTGGTGACAGTAGTAGCTTCAACTGTAGTAGTAGTATGCCCAGCCACAAAGGCTGGTGAGGGTGTGCGGACTGTAGTCTCACCAAGTGCAGCTTCAACTGAGTGAGTAGGGAGGCATAAGTGCAGGCAGAAACAGAACCTGCAACTAGTACTGCAGTAGCTGGTGATGGACAATCAATAAGATTTTCTTGAGCAACAATGGGAGTAGTAGTACATGAGGTTTTGGCACCCTCAACAAGAGGTGTTTGGGGAATATTATTACCATCAACAACAACTGGAATTACAGCAACTTTAGAGGCCGAAATAGAGACAGAACCTGCTTGAGAGAGGAGAAGGCATCGAGGTTTTCTAAACCTCAGACTTAACCTGACAAGTTATTTGATTTGATAAGAAGTAAAACTACTATTGGAATGTAGAGTTTTTTTCCCTGTCACTTCATCTTCTGCTCAGTGAAGAAGACACGACGGTTGACTCGAGACGGAACTCGAGATAAAAATTTTGGGTAAGAACATAACTGAATTTGTACTTTTCTCACATTTTTTGACATATAATTTATTTCCCTATGCAATAGAAGATTTGTTCATAGTAAATAAATTAAAAAGCTACTTATTAATATTCAATTTTGCATAAATATATAGTAATACAATATAGTCAACCAATTGTAATTATTGAATTTTAGAGTTTTAAATATTTATTTTACGATAATTACTATTTAGAAATACAAATATAAATTGAAATTTTTTTGCTTCTATTTGTTTTTTGCTTATATATATTTTATATATCCATTAAAATAATTTGAATAGATTTTGATTAATTGCACATATCTTATATATTAATTAACTTTATATTATTAAGGCTATAATGAATACTTTACTATTTTAAAATACCTTTTAAATTAATTTAATTTTTATTTTAAATTGTTTTTTCAAAACTAAACTAAATTTATTTATTTGTTCCTAAAACTATGAGGAAAAATATGCACAAATATTAACTGTAATTTTATTTTCAGGAAACTTCAAATTAGAGACAAGATATAACCATTTTCAAAGTTACGTACGTTGACGGTTGATCATTAGTTGTAAATTCTGCTTCTTAAATAGCCTGAAATAAGCATCGATAAACAAGAATGATCAAAGCAAAAGATAATTAATTAAGGATCGATGACTCTACATTACATAATTCCTTACAAATACTGTAAGTGTCTTCTTAATGATGATGATGATAATTAAGAGATCTCACACCCAAATAGATGAGATGCGATTACACAATGCAGTTTGTATTATTTTTTTTTTAAGGTCAAAAACTTATAAAGATTATCTCTATATAATAAAACAAAAGTATACAACTTTTTTTTTGTACTATATAATTTTTATAAGTTGGTTACAAAATAGGTTATAGATTAAATATAGGTTGGTTACAAAAAAAAGTTATAGATTAATTGATCAATCAGTGACTGTATGAATACACTTAAGAATATCCCAAAGAATTCTCTTAAAGAGATTATTCCAATAATTTATACAATTTCCAAAATAAAATCTTTATTATTTCATGTATTGTTACAAAATATATACTGTTAGGCATAAAAATATATTATTAGGCGTAAAAAGGAATAAAATTTTGGCAATTTATTACGCTTAATCGTGATTTCTGAAATCTTATTGTGCAGTTGAAAATAAAATATTACCTAAGCACGAGTCATATTAAAAAACTTTTACCAAACATGTTCAAAAATTAAAATAAAAACAAACAACAAACATAACCATTTTTAATACAGAAAATTATAAAATTAACAATATAAAACTTATAAAATATGTGTTTTTTTAAGTCATCATATTTAACATATAATTTTATTGCATAATATTTTATCTAAAAGACTTTTAAAAATCATATATTATATTTTATTCTAAAACTATAATATAAATAAAAGTATGATTATAATAATTAGGCATCACACCCTAATAATAATAATTAAATGTTGAAAAAAAAAAAAAAAATTCAACCTCTGCTATAGTTATATGACATCAACACAATTAACTTCGTTTTGTATTTTTGTATTTTTTGTCAAAGTTTGTAAGAGGAAATTATGTCCTATCATTATCTCACTTACCAACACACCAAGAAGAAAATAAGAGAGTATATAGTATACAACTATACATAGTACATTCACTATATAAGGACTCAAACCCGTGTCATCAATTATTAGGTCGACCCGGTCTCAGTCCAAATAGCACATTTGTAGTATATTTGGATTGGACTAAAAATATTCGCCTAGAAAAAAATAAAAAAAAAAAGACCGGGGCTAGAACATCAAAAACCAAATAAATTATTTTCTAATTTACTAGATTATTTTGTGATATAAAACCATAAATTATACAATCTAATATATATATATATATAATAGATGAGGATCCGCCCAATGTGCGGGTTTAAAGTTTTATAAATTAAATTAAATTTAACAAAAATATATTAAAATTTGTTGTATGTTATTTATAAATTTTATTTTTGTTATATTATACTGATTTATATCCATTTACAAATCTTTTATATATGTTACTATTAAAAGTGTATTTTTTTACATCTAAATATACTCTATGTTACAAATATATTCTTTATCACCACCTAGAAAATGTTTATATGAACACATTAAACCAATTATTTTACTTTCACTTCTGCATAGCTTTTTAATTACTAAAATTGTTGGCTCAAAAAATATTTTTAATAAAAAATATATTACATAATATACTAATCAATGATGTATCATCACAATAATGTATGACCACCATGGAGAAAACCTCGGGTCTGCTCTCATCCCTTATGCAGAGAACCTTGCGTCCAACCTCCTCCACATGAAAAGAACCTTGGCTCCGCCTTCCTCTCTTGAGGAGATAACCTTGCGTCCAACCTCTTCCACCGTCCTCCCTTGGGGAGATAACCTTTTGTCCAACCTTTTCTACCATAGAGAGAACCTCGGTTCTGCTCTCCTCCTGTGTCGAGAGAAAATGTTCACGTCTTTTTGCTATCATAAATTGGCTTACTCCGACAACCAATGAAAGTAAAAACATTTTTCCAACGTCACAAAATCTTTTGATAGTAACTAATGTGAAATTTTCAAATGTATTCATGGAAGTGTCTTTGACATACCATGAAGTAGCCTCTATCTCTGTAACGCCTCAACCGCCATATTTCTTAGTGAGCCCATGTCCACTCTCAGTCCATGGGTCCACCTTCCTAAGTGGGCCCTACATCTATTCCCGGCCCGTAGACCCACCCATATTCGATGGCCGGTTTGTTACGTCAAGAAGGCTTAAAATATTTGTTTACCGATCCTACAAATCAACAAATGATCGTTTCTTGTGTTTTGTTCTCACTCGCACAGTTCCGACAATCACTTATAGGAAGATCACCCATCATGAAGTTCTCTCAGGACATTTGACCGAAAAAATAAGTGCATTTTGGTTACATATGTGGTCAAATCAATCTTTTTAAACCTTTCCGCAAACCAGGGTGTCATAGTCTTTAAGCTCCTATGGATCTATCAACAACGATTTATGTTTTCCAATATATCTATCTATGTTTGTTGTTAGCTTGTGTTTAATTAGCCTATTTTATCCATCTATTAGGTTGATGAGCTTCTACTCGTTATCTCCATTTGGGATTGAATGAATAATGGTAACAATTATGTTTGAAAAAAAAAGTTTATGACCAACCAATCAAGGTTGAGAAATTAGAAGAAAATTAATTTGACATAATTAAAGAAACTATAGAAAATTAAAAGCACGATAATATATGAATCCCAAATAATTCAAAGGTGAAAATATAAATTAAATAAAATGATCTTAAAATACTACAATAATTTTGAAAGTACAGTATTAGGAAAAGAAGACGCATATATTAATCTTTTTTTTGGGTTGACATACTATTAATCTTACCTATTTCCAACTGAAAAAGGAGAAAGTAGGAGAAAATTTTGGTTTTAAAAATAAGAAAATTTACTTTCCCATTAAAAGAAATTTTCCTATTAAACAAAGTTGAAAGCAGTGTTTTTGAATAAATTATTCAAATATGAGACAATCTATGTTTATATAGAAGTGAGCATTTACAAAATTTAGAATTAATAATTAACAGTATATTTTCCTTAATCCCTTTTTCTATATTTTTCTGTAGAATTAATAACTTAAAATTAAAAATAAGTAAATAATATTATAATTTCGAATTTTATGAAATATATATACATATATAATTTCCTTATAATTATTTTAAAAAAACTTTGTATTTTTTATAAATTTTGTAATTTTTGATAATTATCTTTTTACATTATTGATATTTTTTAAACCCAAATAGTTTATTTTTGTTGTAATCAAATTCTTCCTATTATATATTAACTTTTACACATGTCAAAATTTGAAATTGATAACTTAACACATGTCAAAATCTATATATAATAGCAAACCCACTTTTTTGTGTCAACTTTTAATCTAACAGATGAGATTGGTTCCATTTTTAATCCAATGGTTTAAAATTGTTAATCGTGTCTTTTCGTCGCACCCCTATCTTTCAAAAATCACACCTCTTAGTCTTTTTTTTTTTTTGAAAAAAATGTTAAATTAGATTCAAAAAAGAAATAGCGTTTTTACATCTTGTGCAACAGTTTAATCAAAGAATTCTCAGTCATACAATCAAACTACTGATGAATGAAGAGAAAAAATTCAAAATCGCGAGGCGAGCCAGATTCCCAGTCCATCAGCGTATCGGGCATCTCCTCCCATTGGTATTGCGAGCAACTGGTTGCGGATTTGTCTGTCGAGCCTTTGAATGAGCTGAGATTGTGTAGTTTGGAGAGCTCCATGGCGACGATCATTTCTCTCCCGCCACAAAGAATAAATAGAGATCTGCAATACGTATCGCGCAAGAAATCCCAGTGTCCGATTAGGCCAATGATCCGAAGCGGCATTAACCACAGTCTGCCACACCTCTTAGTCTTTGCATCTCTTTGTTGTACCTCTTGGTTTCAAAATCACATCCATTCATTTTTACACCTTTTAAATCACACCTCTTAGTCTTTGCATCTCTTTGTTGTACCTCCTGGTTTCAAAAATCACATCTATTAATTTTTACACCTTTTAATTTCACACCTCTATGTGTTACACCTCTTTGTTGTACCTCTATGTCTTACACCTCTTTGTTGTACATATTATTCATGTCTTTTCATTACACCCCCATCTTTCAAAAATCACACCTCTTAATTTTAACACATTTTTATTTCATACCTCTATGTCTTACACCTCTTTGTTGTATCTCCATGTTTCTCATCTATTAATTTTGACACCTTAACCCACTTTTTTGTGTCAACTTTTAATCCAACAGATGAGATTGGTTCCAGTTTTAATCCAACGGTTTAAAATTGTTAATCGTGTCTTTTCGTCGCACCCCTATCTTTCAAAAATCACACCTCTTAGTCTTTGCATCTCTTTGTTGTACCTCTTGGTTTCAAAAATCACATCCATTCATTTTTACACCTTTTAAATCACACCTCTTAGTCTTTGCATCTCTTTGTTGTACCTCTTGGTTTCAAAAATCACATCTATTAATTTTTACACCTTTTAATTTCACACCTCTATGTGTTACACCTCTTTGTTGTACCTCTTTGTCTTACACCTCTTTGTTGTACATATTATTCATGTCTTTTCATTACACCCCCATCTTTCAAAAATCACACCTCTTAATTTTAACACATTTTTATTTCATACATCTATGTCTTACACCTCTTTGTTGTATCTCCATGTTTCTCATCTATTAATTTTGACACCTTAACCCACTTTTTTGTGTCAACTTTTAACCCAACGGATGAGATTGGTTCCAGTTTTAATCCAAGGGTTTAAAATTATTAATCGTGTCTTTTCGTCGCACCCCCATCTTTCAAAAATCACACCTCTTAGTCTTTGCATCTCTTTGTTGTACCTCCTGGTTTAAAAAATCACATTCATTCATTTTTACACCTTTTAAATCACACCTTTTAGTCTTTGCATCTCTTGGTTGTACCTCCTGGTTTCAAAAATCACATCCATTAATTTTTACACCTTTTAATTTCACACCTCTATGTGTTACACCTCTTTGTTGTACCTCTATGTCTTACACCTCTTTGTTGTACCTATTATTCATGTCTTTTCATTACACCCCCATCTTTCAAAAATCACACCTCTTAATTTTAACACCTTTTTATTTCATACCCCTACGTCTTACACCTCTTTGTTGTATCTCCATGTTTCTCATCTATTAATTTTGACACCTGAACCCACTTTTTTGTGTCGACTTTTAATCCAACAGATGAGATTGGTTTCAGTTTTAATCCAACGGTTTAAAATTATTAATCGTGTCTTTTCGTCGTACCCCCATCTTTCAAAAATCACACCTCTTTATCTTTGCATCTCTTTGTTGTACCTCCTGATTTCAAAAATCACATCCATTCATTTTTACACCTTTTGAATCACACCTCTTAGTCTTTGCATCTCTTTGTTGTACCTCCTGGTTTCAAAAATCACATATATTAATTTTTACACCTTTTAATTTCACACCTCTATGTGTTACACCTCTTTGTTGTACCTCTATGTCTTACACCTCTTTGTTGTACATATTATTCATGTCTTTTCATTACACCCCCATCTTTCAAAAATCACACCTCTTAATTTTAACACATTTTTATTTCATACATTTTTGTCTTACACCTCTTTGTTGTATCTCCATGTTTCTCATCTATTAATTTTGACACCTTTTTATTTCACACCTCTATGTCTTACACCTCTTTGTTTATTATATATTAACTTTTTTGGACAACATAAGTTTCAAAATTGTTTTCTGAGTACTAAAAGATTGTTTAATTGAAGTGTTTTTAACTAACAAGCATCAATCTCTAATTCAAGGTTATTTAATGTTTTCGCTGACCTGTAGTGTTTCTTCGGTTAGATTATTATTATTGTTAGTCGACACTACTAAGTTCATACATTAATCTTAGTTTTGTAAACTTTTAGTCTGTTTAATATTTTTAGCCTTTCCGGTTTTCATGTTTTCGATCCGTTAAATAAATACGCGTGGTATATTTTTCTGCATGGCTAATGTTTCTAATTCTTAATGTGCAGATTTTAGTTTTTGACTTTCTGGAAAAACCAAAACCAAGATACGCGAGGCACGATGATATGCAGTGATGCTAAGCCAAAATTTTTTACCAAACATGGTATAATTATAAATTTATATATTTTCTATTATTTAACCTATTTATTTTTTTTAACAAACATGGTATAAATGTTAAAAAAAAAATTATGTAGGATGTCCATTAGATATAAATGATACAAGTTAGTTTCTATTCTTTTGTAAATAAAGCTTTTAAAAATTTAGTTGAATTTTAATTTCTTATACTTTCTAGGTATCAAACATTTTGATAATATATAGAAATATTACAAATGAGCATGGAAATAGAGAGTGTCGAAGAAAAAGTCAGACATACTTGTGACAACACAAAATCAAATTCTAGAAAGCGTAAAAACGACCAAATGACAAGTCAAGTTAGAAAGAAAAGATCTACTAAAGGTAACTTATTTAGTCTTTGATGACTTTCTAATTAATTTGTATATACAATTTTTTAAAAACATAATGTATAACAATCACTTTTAGAGTGATCTGGAATCTGCCAAAAAAGAACGAAAATGCAAGTAATTTCTAAAATTAGTGTTTAACCCAAAAAAGAAAACATCAAAAGGTGAGATATTATTATCACATGTTTCACCAATCGACTTCGTTTTCGCTATTGTCGATTGAAGAACATGATGGTAACGATTCATAGATATAAGTGGGAAATCAATTCCTAATATATGGTGGATATACGGATATAAACTTCAATCTAGCAAAAACCGCACACACTTTTCTATCTAGCTGTTTAAAATTATTAATGATCTCAACAGTTGTAAATTATTAATCGTGTCTTTTCGTCGTGTCTCCATCTTTCAAAAATCACACCTCTTAAGTTTTGCATCTCTGTTGTACCTCCATGTTTCAAAAATCTCATCTATTTATTTTTACACTTTTTATTTCATACCTCTATGTTTACATCTCTTGGTTGTACCTCCTGTTTCAAAGATCACATCCATTCATTTTTACACCTTTTTATTACACACCTCTATGTCTTACACCTCTTTGTTTATTATATATAAACTTTTTGGACAACATAAACATGTTTCTAAAAATTGTTTTCTGAATATTTTCAAAACTTACAAGTTAATTAATAAAACTAAAGAATTGTTATATTGAAGTGTTTTTTAAAAAAATATAATAGCAAACCCACTTTTTGTGTCAACTTTAATCCAACGGATGAGAGTAATTCCAATTTTACATCTAACGGTTTAAAATTATTAATGATCCCAACAGTTGCAAATTGTTAATCGTGTCTTTTCGTCGTACCCACATCTTTCAAAAATCACACATCTTCATTTTTGCATCTCTTTGTTGTACCTCCATGTTTCAAAAATCACATCTATTTATTTTTACACCTTTTTTATTTCACACCTCTAGGTTTACACCTCTTTGTTGTACCTCCATGTTTCAATATCACAACTATTAATATTTACACCTTTTTATTTTATACCTCTATGTCTTACACCTTTTTGTTTATTATATACAAACTTTTCTGGACAACATAAACAAGTTTCGAAAAATTTCTTTCTGAGTATTTTCAAAACTTACAAGTTAATAAATAAAACTAAAGAATTGTTTTATTGAAGTGTTTTTTAAATCTATAATAGCAAACCTACTTTTTGTGTAAATTTTAATCCAACGAATGAGATTAGTTCCACTTTTCCCTCTAACGGTTTAAAATTATTAATGATCCCAACAGTTGCAAATTATTAATCGTGTCTTTTCGTCGTACCCCCATATTTCAAAAGTCACACCTCTTAATTTTTGCATGTCTTTGTTGTACCTCCATATTTCAAAAATCACATCTATTTATTTTTACACATTTTTTATTTCACACCTCTATGTTTACACCTCTTTGTTGTACCTCCATGTTTCAAAGATCACATCTATTAATTTTTACACCTTTTTATTTCACACCTCTATGTCTTACACCTTTTGTTTATTATGTAGAAACTTTTCTGGACAACATAAACAAGTTTCAAAAAATTGTTTACTGAGTATTTTCAAAACTTACAAGTTAATAAGTAAAACTAAAGAATTGTTTTATTGAAGTGTTTTTTTAATTTTTTAAATATATAACAGCAAATCCATTTTTTTGTGTCAACTTTAATCTAATGGATAAGATTAGTTTCACTTTTCTATCTAACGGTTTAAAATTATTAATGATCCCAACAGTTGCATATTATTAATCGTGTATTTTCGTCGTGTCCCCATCTTTTAAAAATCACATATCTTAAGTTTTGCATCTCTTTGTTGTACCTCCATATTTCAAAAATCACATCTATTTATTTTTACACCTTTTTTATTTCATACCTCTATGTTTACACTCTTTGTTGTACCTCAATGTTTCAAAGATCACATCTATTAATTTTTACACCTTTTTATTTCACACCTTTTGTTTTTGTTACTCTTTGTTTATATAAAGTTGCAATGTTTTGATCCAACAAATGTTTTGTTCCGTTTTTTACTCGAAATGTAAAATTACCATTGTTAATCATTTCAAATTTTTACTTTCCCGTGCGGCAACGCACGGGCCGACATCCTAGTCTTGTTAATGGCTAACTTTCAAAACTCAACTATGTACATATTATTTTATTTTATCATTATTATTAGTTTTTAAATGTACATATTTGTATAAACCTCTAAATGCAAAGAGACAAATACTAATCTTTTATTATTTACTTAGCACGCAGTAAATTTGCTAGGTCTGTGGCGTCTGTCGCTAGTAGTCTCTCCGACGAAATTTACGATCGCCAGTAAATTAGTACCTAATTAACAAAAGATCCGTCGCTGAACCCTGTATACATAAGACTCTTGTTGTTCGTGTTTCCTTTTGATTCTTTCTGATCTACGTAACACTGCTACGTTTAGTGTAAACGATCAAACTAAGGGTTATGATTGGTTGGGAATTCTATAGTTAAATTCTGAGAAATTGCTTAGGGTTTATAAAATCGATAGACTTGAACCACAAACAAAAATCTATGGAAGGTGGAGTTGGTAGATCAAGTGGGGAAGACAGGATAAGCTCATTACCTGAAGAGTTGCTATGGCTGATACTTGACTCGCTTACGCTTAAGGATGTTGTTAGGACAAGTGTTTTGTCTTCTAGATGGAGATATTTCTGGCTACGGGTTCCTAGATTAGAGTTGAACATCTCTGACTTCCCAAATTACGATACATGTGTGAGTTTTCTCGATAAGTTCCACAACGGATCAAATTTGTCTGAATTCAAGTTAATCGTTGACAGACGTTTCCTTGGCTTTGAGGAATCTGTGTTTGAGCCGTGTCTTAGTCGAGTTCTTAAGCACAAGATTCAACGTTTCGAAGTTGTGGATCGCACGTATTGGATAGCGAAAATACCATTAACCCTTTCTGTGTGTGAGGCATTGGTATGCATAAGGCTCTATATGGTTCGGTTGAATGATTTCGAGTCTCTTTCCTTACCATGTCTCAAGATTATGCACTTAGAGTATGTTCAGTTTCCCACCAATGACGCTGTAGTAATGCTAGTCTCATGCTCTCCGGTTCTTGAAGAACTAGTAATAAGATCAAAGAGCACAACTGATGATGTAGGAGACATTCGCGTCTATTCAAACTCATTAAAGAGCTTATCTCTAACACTTTTTGGTTTTGTTAGTAATGATCCAGACAGAGAAGCAGTTGAGATCGATGCTCCGAGACTCAAATATCTGAGTCTCAATGGAAACCTTTGCAGAATCTGCAAAATAACCAATATGGGTGCTTCGATCAAGGTTGATATTGATGTGACCTTTGATTCTACTACTAACTTGTGGCAAAGGAATAACGTCTATAATTATTTCAACAATTTTTCATGTGTTGGGGATATGACCATCTCATTGGGTACTCTTATGGTATATATTTATACACAGTTTACATCATATTTAAGTCACTTCATATCTCTCTCTCTTAATGTTAGTATCTTACCTATGCTATTTTTCTTTTCTTTGTTTGGCAGTGCATCCAACGTAAGAGGTACTTAAACCCATTACCCAAATTTCATGACATGTCCCGTTTGTGCGTTTCTATACGCGCAGAGGCCTCTCCGAAATTGGTGCCATTCTTTCTTGAATGCTGCCCAAATCTGAAATACCTTACCGTGGTGATGATTTTGTTTAAACTTTTTTTAACTTAAGTTCTTAAAGAAGCTTTTTGTTTTTTTGTATACAAAATTTACTGATTTATGGTTTGGACTTTTGTCGATTTTTTTGTTTTAATTGCAGAAACTGTTTCCTAGTCTGGCAGAGGATCAATCTACACCTCCGGTTGTGTTACCTTGTTGTATGAATTCGTCACTTGAATGCGTTGACATCAAATGCTGGATCACGAAGAGTGCAACTGAACTGAAACTGGTTAGATACTTTCTGGAAAACTCATCAACAATCAAGAAGCTTGCGCTACATTTGGAACATGAGGCTGCTGGAAGGATGAAACACGAGCCTGGTGTCTTGAAACAACTCTTTGAAATACCAAGACGTTCTAGTTTGTGTCAATTTGTCATTCTTGAAACAGCTCTTTGAATATTTCAAGACGCTCTAGAAAACTCACCTCTTTCGAAATAGAAAATTCGACTCCTAGCAGCAAAAGAAAAAAGCATCTCTCACCTGCACTTGAAGATTCATTTGATTCGAATTCGTTGATGTTATATAATAACATAGATATGATGATTTATATAGGTTATTCTATAGTTTGTGTCAATTAGATATTCTTTGACAGCAAGATTTTGATGATAGAGTCTTTTGCATTTTTATAAACCCTGAGACAGTAATGAAAACATGAAACTTACAAAGTCTTAAACCTCAAGACTTAAAAACCTGACAAGTTATTTGATTTGATAAAGAAGTAAAACTACTTGCTTGGTTCTTGGAATGTAGAGTTTTTAATCCCTGTCACTTCATCTTCTGCTCAGTGAAGAGGACATGACGGTTGACTCGAGGATCGTACTTACGGAACTCGAGCTTCTCAAGAAGTCCCTTGGTACTCTTCCTCTTAACATAAAAGAACCCAGTTCCAGCAGCTGACACAAGACGGATGAACATAAACGTCTTCTTCCTCTTGTCCCCCATTTTTTTTTTTTTTTCAGTTCAAAACACTCTAAATACAACCATAGATGAGTTCCATCATTAACGATCAAAATCTCAATTCAATATTTACATCATGCGATGCGACCTAAAAAACCAAGATCAAACCTTTTTAAAAATTTACACATTTGTTTTTGTTTTCCAGATTTTCAAAGCAAAATGAACAGAATTGATTTATACCACAATAGCATTCGAAATATTCCGGTGAAGTAACAACAACAAAAATGCTAAGACGTTGTTTTTTAAAAGGCCTTAGATCATTCAATCGAATGGAAGAAATGGTGCAAGAAAGCTTTGCGCTAATCACAAAGTGAAGCATCAGAATTCACCGAATCACTCACAGAGGTTCAAATACAGAGAAAAAGCATCGGAAACTTACCGATGAAAGAAGGCGACGAGACGGCGGCGGCGATACGACGGCAGAGAGATGAAACAGGGAGTGAAAAAGAAGAACACTTGCTGATGATGATGAAAAGGGAGTTTTATTCTCGGCCCATTAATTTATTAGGCTCTAATTAGGCCCATTGTGGCCCATTGTTGTTTCAGCTACTCTCACCTGGTTTTGTTTTCTCTCTCTCTCAGCTCGCTTCTATTCCGATTGTACTCAGTGGAGAAGAAGACGAAGATCCAAATCGATCCGTTGAAAAGGTATGACAATGTTCTTTCTCTGCTCATTTTACTCTTGATTAGCTTGTTGTTTGATTCTGATTCTGATTTTTTTCTTCTTCTCGGGATTGCGATTATATTGGATTTAATTTTGGTTTCTCCGTTTCGGATTTTTGGTTAGGGATTTCGAATTTTTTGTTTTCTGAGCCATGTCGAGCGCGGTGGACGCGACGGGGAACCCGATCCCTACTTCTGCGGTGTTGACGGCGTCAGCGAAGCATATAGGTATGCGATGTATGCCAGAGAACGTTGCGTTCCTCAAATGCAAGAAGAATGATCCTAACCCCGAGAAGTGCCTCGACAAAGGTCGTGACGTCACTCGCTGCGTTCTTGGCTTGTACGTTTTCTCAGCTCTCTCTCTCTCTTTTTTTTTTTTTTTTGCTTTCTTTGTTTGTTGATTGTGATTAGGTAGCCTTACGTTTATTTTGACTGAAGGTTGTGATTAGTAATCAAATGGTTGGTTTATAGTGTTCTCTAGTCATAGAGTGTAAGCTTCGGAACTTCACACGATATTAGGACCTGTAGGGATTGGATTAGTTCTATTCATCAACACTGCAAACTAATTGAACATAAGTATGTGATTTACAGTTTTGTGGAATCTCTTTCCACCATGGTTTAATTACTAATTTAGCCACGAGCATGAGATCATTATGGAAGTTAAAGGGTCATCTATATCATCCATCGACTTTTTAAAACTTTTTTCATAGAGCTCAGGTAGTTTTGAACCCGATAAAATCAATGAGTCATTGTTTTGTATACGATTTAGAATTCAGAAGAGCTATACATGGCAGGCATGGTCGGCATTGTGATATGCTTGAATTGTGTGTAATAATTACAATGAGCTATACATGGCAGGCATGCCTGCATTTCACACACCATAACATTAGGACTGTACAATGTGCTATTTAGTATATTGCTCTCGAATGTTGGCCTAGTAGAGACAGATTTATACGACACTTCTGTTCACAGCTTGTCATGATTTTCCTTAATCATAAGCTATGAAGAAACCATTTGCTTCCCTTGGAGTGTTGGTCTAAAACATAGTTTTATTTTTGAGAAGTTATTTACTCTTATACAATGACTCAGTGCTGTAGTAGTAGTATCGAACCATAAAACATTTTTGAACCCATCAAGCATAGTGACCATCAATCTGCACCACTCAGACCTTAGATTATGATGTTAAGTCCATATTCAGACTTCCTCATGTAAAGCGTTAATTTTGTTTTGATATTGATTTTGCAGGCTGAAGGATCTTCACCAGAAGTGCCAAAAGGAGATGGATGATTATGTTGGGTGTATGTATTACTACACAAACGAGTTTGATCTGTGTAGGAAAGAGCAAGAAGCCTTCGAGAAAGTTTGTCCCTTGAAATGAGAATCACAACAAGGTCTCTTGTTATGTTTTTAATTTGTATCTTCTAATAAAGCAAAGGTGTTCATTTTTGAACGAGCTTTACTCACTCTCTCTTGTTTGTTGTCATCCTATTTTTTTCCTCTCAAATGCTTTTGTAGCGAGTTCTCAAAGACAACCGAATGGCTCAGTTTTCCTTGTTCAATGGTTCTTTACTCAATCAGCACATAATGGATTTCCCCGTGAAATAATTGGTTGTTAGAAAGTACTGCAGTGATCTTGGTAGTTAGGCTTGTGGATATTAAGACGCCTATTGATCAACTTACACAGAAAAAGGCAAAGTATAGACTTTAGTTAAATAGGCCTTTTCGAGAATATTGAAGACTTCTTTACAAATGAAATTGAGCTGTGTTATATAAGAACGAAACAAACAAACAAAAAAAAGAGCAAAAAGGTAGTGAAACACATCAAACTTAGGATTCTAGTGTTTCAGTGTTTCACTAAGAAAGCTGTCTTTCTTCAAAGCCAGAAGACCATCATAGAAACCCACTTGTTCTTATTTATCAACGACTGCAAAGAAACACCATAACGTTATCACACATGTTATTAGAGATAGAGAGTTTAGTGTGAAACCAAAGACAGTTTTAGACAAATTTAAATTGATGTCAATGATGCTGGCTCTAGTCCTAGAACCAGAGAGGCATCTTGATTATATATAAATGCAGCTATTTCATTACCTCAAGGATCGAGAACGGGACCTTGACAGACTACGAGACCTTATTGGAGTAAGCACCCTCTCCTCTCCACGATTTCTCCTTGGGCTTTGGGACACATTGTAAGACTTCGCTTTCCTCTCCTTGCGGGGCAAAGGAGAACGAGAAATAGATCTTGACCTTCGAGGAGAGTACAAATCATCCTCTCTTCCTTTATTGTGTCTGCCAAAGAAAAAAAGGATTATAATCTCTTATATACAGAGAAAACTAACCTTTTTTAAACACAGAACACACAAAGAATGCAAACATCCTACTAATGTTCTTCATATGGCTTTTGTTCCAACTCACACTCATAACTGATTAAAACCTGATTCTTTCTCTAACGTCTACCTTCAACACATTTCTTGAAGACAACATCCATAACTTGTGAGATATCTTTTCTCCAACTTTTCTGGACCAAAAACACTCCAAAACTCTCATTTCTCCAATTTAATCTTGTGAAATTTCTCTACTATCCACAATATTGAATGGCTCCATCTCTCCAAAATATCATTCTTTCTTCGGCCAATAAAATACTATTCATTCATTAGTTGACTAAATGACAAAATGGCATACACAAAACAAAACCAGAAGTCAAGCTCAATTCAGTACGGATAGTAGCTATAAGTCTCTTGCTAAAATTATATATAACCAGTTGACCAAGTGGTATTCAAGCTCTAGCTAACGAAAACTGGTGAGTGGTGAAGATGATATTTGGTGAAATAACTCTCCAGGTTTAGGTTTTAAGAGGAAAATACTCTAGATAAACATGTTTCTACAAAGACTTATCAACTTATAAATCTTCAGTTTGTGCCTTGTCATTGTATTATCCACACACAACTAGCAGACAAAACAAGTGACTAGGAATGAGTGCCATTTGTATTCACATTTTCACATTAATAAGTTCTAAAACCAAGAGAGATATTATCAGAAAGAAAGTGAGCACACACAATAACAAATGTGTAATAGATAAGAATTAGACCTTGAATCTCGCCTTGGAGGAGAACGCGAACGTGAATGAGCTGATAAACAAGAAAGGACTGGTCAGGTATATATCTAACCATAAACTACAGTCGTCCTGAGACATATAAGTTTAAAAGCAGGTCAAGAAGCTACTTACAACGATATCTGTGCCTTGGTGATCTGTGTGAAGTCCTCTTGTAATCCCCATATCGACCACTATATTAAACCAAATAGAAGTTGTAAGTAACTACATGCAACGCATTCATATTTACAGGGGAAAAAATTGATAGAGGTACAAGAAAAATAAAATAAATTATACCTCGAATGGATAGTTGTACGCATTTCTTGTGGAGTTTTACGGTTCTCCTCAGCAAAAACAATGGTTATCTCACGCCCACCAATAACTTTGTGATTCATTCGCTTCATTGCCTCACCTGCATCTTCAGCATAACGGTACTTAACAAATCCAAACCCTCTCGGCTCCCTAAACCACAAAAAATCATCAAAAGCAAAGTTAAAGGCACCTACTCAAACAACACCTACTTGAACAACACCAAAGATTCCCAATAAAAACTAGCTCTATCTCTAAGGTTATGAACATCATCATTTGTAATGTGAATTCTCAGAATCCATTTACATTGTTCAGAAAACAACCAACAAAAGCTAAAGCTCATATATGAAACATTAACTATAAGCATCTACTGATTACAATTAGAGACAAGGCTTGAAATATACCCAGTATAATAATTCCTCGGCAGGTATATGTCTTTGAGCGGACCAAACCGCTCAAACGAATCCCTAAGATCGTTCGGTCTGAAAGGAAAAAAAAACGAGGTGACATTTCAGAAATTTGAGCCGATTAAACAATATCGCTTACAATCCACACACATGTCGATGAACAATAGAGAGAGAGAGAGAGGAGACCTAGCATCGAGAGGGAGATTACGAACGAGCAAACCAGAAGGATCAGAAGATTCGTGGTCGCGAGATGACAGGCGTTCACGGTGGCGATTATCGTCGTAGGTGGTTTTACGGTCGCGCGGTGGTGACCTGTGACGAGGACGGGGACTATAGCTTCCGCTCCGGCTCCTCGCTCTAGCCATCTCGAGAGATTTCGTCTGAAACAAACCCTAACCCTATTCTCTCTATGGCAGCAAGAATGTGAATTAGGAAGTGAAATTTGGAGGGAGAGAGGATGCAATCGACGACACTGTCGGAGAGTTTCAAAACAACAACAGAACACTTGCCGGAAGCTGCTTTGCTATACGGTCGTTGGGCTTTTTATGGGCTTAAAAAAATTTTAAATACTATGGGTTTACAGAATTCAAAATATAATGGGCTTAATATATTTGAGGGAACTGATGAATAATTCAAAAGTCACAAAATTTGAATGATACAAATGATTTGGGAGTTACACATACAATACATCATGATCAGAAAGATAAGATACTCTTAGAAGAAAACTGGTGGTGAGGTAATTTTTAAGCTACTACAAGTAATCTTTATCGTGAAAACTGCGGTGGCAGCCACATGCGACACAAGAGAGAGCCTCTGGGGTTCCTTCTACGCCGGCTGCCATGAATTCGCCGCAACCATCTAGTGAGCAACGACCTCCCATGTGAGCCATATGGTTTTTCAAGCATTTTCCGTATTTAACTATCGCAGTTGACATATCAATCTCCTGTCCAAAGTATTGAACGTGTTAGCACAACATCAAATTAAAGAAAACATCAATCATGATATCATACAAACCAATAATGACTAAAGTATGTACACAAGACCGGCTCATACCAATCAAACCCATTACCACCTAAGTGAACCTTGTGCTTTTTTTTACGATCTATGCTCTAAAAGTATTGGGGATCATGTGCTCTTGCTCTCTTTGCACTAAGTTTGTAATCAATCGGGGATGTAAGTACATCATTGATCAATCAGTTTGGTGCAAGTCTGATTAAACCAAAATAACATGAAAAATACTGATCCAGTCCAATCCAAAGTCCAAAATGATCTACAATCAAGTTAACAAATGTGATCGGAGTGGACCAACCTTTTTAACATATTTCCAATGGAAGCATACATGGCAACCGCAGCCACTACAGAAGAAAGCCTCCGGCGTTCCTTCCTCTCCGCCGGCAAGAAAATGCCTACAATGGTCTTTTGGCTCTCCATTGATCCTATTTACGCACATCCCATAAGTAACAATTTCTTTCCACTTACTCATTATACCTTGAAAATATTTATCTGATCGGAATATCTCAACTTTTCTCCTTCTGATCGTTTGAGAGATTTGACATCTCAATGACCTTATCTTAAAAACAAAGAATCTCATTTATGAATCATAAAAATGTTGGTTGACATTTTCCTTTGACTGTGTCAATTCGATAACCCATCAACCAAGTCCTGATTATGATACACACGTTCATGTTTTTGAAAAAAAAAAAAAGAAAGAAGTGAAATTCTAGATAAAGTATACTATAACTCAACACAATTTAGTACCCTGCTGTTTAAAAACTTGTTAATTAAGGGATATGATAATAATTATGGCGACAACAACCCTCTAACTACAACAAGCTTATGCATCTCCGACTAAAACTAAATTAATTTTAGAGTTTTGCCCCTATGTTCACAAACTTAGTAGTACATGTTAAATTTTGCTTTCATTATAATTAGTACTAATGTACCATAATAATGTTTTTATAAGCCAAAAAGCAATTCCACCAACCACCTTTTTGTCGAATAATAGAATATTACTAATCACCGCTTCTGTGACTGCACTCTCAGTATTTGTGTATCAGCACTTTGTACACCATTTCACCAGCCGACGAAACCAAACAATTAAAAAAATGGCTTTGAGATTGATGTTGGCTTCTTCTAGGATTGCTTCTCATCTCAGGATCTCCGTGTCCCATCGAGCGTTTTCTTCCGGTGATGACTCCCGATCTCTCTTTTTTTTTTTTATCGGTTTTAATTGTGTACCTTCATTGATCTGATCGGATTATCTAATCTTGAAGAAGTGTGTTAAAATATTCCTGCTGAGTGTTATTTTTATTTTTCTGGTGTAAATAGTGGTATTGAAGGATCTGAAATACGCGGATTCACATGAATGGGTGAAGATTGAAGGAAATAAAGCGACGGTTGGTATAACGGATCACGCTCAAGAGCATTTGGGAGATGTTGTCTATGTAGAGTTGCCTGATGTGGGACGTTCTGTGTCACAAGGTGAGAGTTTTGGAGCTGTCGAGAGTGTCAAAGCTACTAGTGATATCAATTCACCTATCTCTGGTAAGGTCCTTCAAGTCAATAAGGACCTTTCCGAATCCCCTGCTTTGGTGAGTTTTTTTTTTACTTTCCTCATTAGCATTATCATCAGATTCGATATTAACTTGGGATGAAAATGGCTAAGTAAATTCGTTCTGACAGTTAAGCTGATGTATGTACGTACAGTTAAGCATCTTACTTAAGTGGTGAGATTCTTGGTTATATATATGTTGGATTGACAGGTGAACTCGAGCCCATATGAAGAAGGATGGATCATGAAAGTGGAGCTTAGCGATGCAGGGGAAGTGAAGAAACTAATGGATTCAGACAAGTACTCCAAGTTCTGCGAAGAAGAAGATTCCAAGCACTG